>BLKM01000171.1:81320-216186 GCA_013340265.1 Coptotermes formosanus | reverse complement strand
CCGGCGGCTGACCCTGAGTCTATATATAATTTATGTTTGATTTTAAAAATTAAGTTATAAAATCATGTTGTATGTAGGCCCACAACATAACAGTGCCTGCAACTGTATTTTCATACATACGAATATAAATAGGCCTACGTGTGCCATGACTCAATCATAGTGCCCTATCTTCTTGTTTTTATTTTATTAATTTATTTTTCAAAATTCTAATGTACTAGTCATCAGCCGATTTCAGTGGCTGATTTTGGTTGAAGGGTAAATCAAGTAAACTTCTGATACAATATCTACAAAATCGTGTTTTTTAAATTTCAGCTTTTGGGGGTTTGGGGAGGGCTGCAGCCCGGCAGCTCCGCCCTTGGGTGCGCCATTGGGTTACGATGTAATTTCGCATTGAGGGGCCACGACGAAAACTGTCTGTTGAATTTAATTGTAACACGTACCCTCTACGTCGCATGAAAACAAAAGTGAATTCTATAACAAACATCCCAAAACACAAGTCGTAAAAATTGGCTTATAAAATCACAGACAGACATTGTTGAAGATCAACAAGTTATATTTAAATCTTATTCGATATCTACTGAATATCTAATGAAATGCAATGAAAATAATTTTTCTTGAACATCTTGACTCTTGAAAATGGGGCCGAAAGTTCTTCCGAAACGTCGGTAACAAACCAACAGTCCATAAGAGCGAAGATCTCGGCCTGAAATTCTTTAAGGAAAGATCCAATTTCCAGCAGTGAGACCACTAAGCTTGTAGCTGCAGGGTAATGAAGAAGCTCTTCGACATCTTTTGTCTTCCTTAAAACGTTTTTAGGCGAAACACTCGTACATGTTTTCAACATGTAAGCTTCTCTATATATTTTACTTATTTTATGTATATTTGGTTTACTTCATGGCGATTTGAAGTTTTAATACTAAAGAGCGTAAAATTATTACCAGTCGGTGAGCCACGGACCCCTGATGTCCCGTAGGGCTATTCCAAGGAGGCCGCTAGGTTGCTCAAATGTCCCCTAAAATTCTCTTAAATTCGCAACAAGTCTCGCTCCACCTCTCATCTCCTGATTTCTTCTTTTATCATTTATTATTATTATTATTATTATTATTATTATTATTGCGATTAATAAAACCTGCATTAATTTATAACGATTCTGAGATAATAATCGGTTTATTTCCTTCCGAATTTTCTGAATTAAAGGAACTTGGAAGTGCAAATCTTAGCACGTCGGGGGTTTGCGATTGTTTTGGAGGTTCAGATGTCCTCGGAATCGAAAAGTTTGGGAACCACTGACGTAGGCGGTATGGCTATACATGTGGCAGTGACCTCAGTCTGGTTCAGACTGCTGTGAACACAATAATTAATTTTTGGTTTCATAAAACTCGGAGAATTTTTTCACTAGCTGAGGGATTTTTAGCCTCTCAATAACGGCTTGACAGACGTTTTATACTCGGGCCTTCCCGGTTGCAGTTCTCGAATCGGGAATTAACTGGCCACAGGTTTTGTTCGGTGAATTGGGTCGACAGCTGCCTGTCTGGGACAAACATAGGCCTAACTGATATTTGCATTAGAGTAAGGGCCCGCTCTTTGGTCTAGTCCACAAATTCACAATCTCATTAATACAGATACATATTTGTGTTTTTGTCAACAACAGTAACAACAATAACCATCAGAACAACAACTACAACAAAGGTACTAAAGACACTACTTCTTCGCTGGCATTTTCTTTAAAATATACTGTAGTTACATAATTAAATTGCTTATTTATAATAAATTTCATGATATCTTTGTCCGTTGATAAATACAAAACATTTAACGACTTCGCGTGGCCTATTGATCGTTTCGTGCACTAAAATTTTGCCAATCAGCGAAACCACTGTGGGCATAGGATGGTAGCTGGATTTGTCTGTGTGATCGACTATTCAGAGAACACTTCGAAGAAAAGTTACCAAATTAAAGAGAAGGTTGTTTAAAGACTTAAAATCTAAATGCTACCGTTTAGCACTGTGACGTAAATGTAACGTACCTGTGTTATAATATCTGGCACCTCGCACACTCACGAGCTGAGCATAACCACAGACGTGTCCCTGTGCCACTTTCAAGTAACACTTCCCGCTACTGGGAAGCCTTCGTTCAGAAGCTGGCTTTATATTGCGGTCGTGGACCACCGGATGTTTCACAAATTCTTTCACACTACCAAAACATCTAAAATTAGTTACGTATAACTAAGTTGGTTTACAGTTGTTAGCAAAAACTAAACTTGATGTAAAATTAAAATTAATGCAATTACTTTCACGATATTAAATAAAATTGTGTAATAATATGGATATAGGCCTCTATAGGCTGAATCCAAAGTCATGAATCACAAGAGATAAAGTCTGACTGATTCAGGAAATCTACGATGGTGATAAGAATCGTGGAATGAAAGCATGTCATTTTCTCGCACAGCAATGTAACCATATCTCTGCATCATTTTCAGAGACATGGCGTTGTATTACACCATTTATTTATTTATTTATTTATTCATTCATTTACATTTCATAGGTCCTTACATGGTTGGAAAAACCAGTGGATATAGCAATAGTCAAGGACAACAAGACAAGTCACATCATGTCAATAGCCACAATATGTGTAGGGTGGCATCCCTGAAATAATGGAAGAGCCATGTGCTGAACGATCAACGCCTTACGGTCTGGTAGGCGCTGTGAGATCGGTTAACTGCTCCGCACTTAGAAACAAAAACTTTTTCCAATGCGAGATTTGAGGTCAGGGCCGCCGACAGCGGGTTCGGGCTTCGTTTAAGAAATTATTTTCGGGCCTCCCACCAGCAAATGCAAAACGGCAAGAGAAGAAGAAAGGAAACAAAGTAGACTGCGTCGTAAGCAAGATGGCTGCTGGCCGCAAGGGCTAACAGGACATTAGGTATATCAGTACTTAACTACATCTGATACTACCGAGAAAGACAAGAAAATGTGCAACATGTTCGGACCCCACGCCCCGTGCCGGAAAGTCGGACTCCGCTGATTTGTACCTGTTCCTCGCGCCCCCCTCACATCGGCAGTCTTTGAGGTACTTACACCTTTGTTAATGGAGATTCATGTCTTCTGCGATGTGATGCCTTTTTAATTGGCAAACAACTTCCGACGTTTTGACGGGGCGTGCTGACCCAGGCTTGAGGATCTAGCTCTTCTTATATCTCTTAGACTCTGAAGATGGAGGTTGCAAGTTTTTCTCAAGTGTCGGTGGCTATTTACCAATGTATACGGCGTCATATCGCAAGACTCGAATATTCAATTGTCTGAAAGTTTGTGGCCTCAAATTGCTTATACTGTGTCACGTAGTGTGCGACCCTTGTGCCCCATAAATAAATAGGAAAGCAATACGGTTGGCAAACCACCGTAGTGTTTAAGAATAACTCGGTGTAGACTGTAACTAGGTGAGATTCTAAATAGGCACCTCTTGCAAACACGAGTAGTGCACGCTCCATAAAACTACTCGCTACACGAATTAGCGGGTTCTTCAACTTTAAAGTTGGTTGCCTGAAAATAAATTAAATCTGCGCCGATCCGAAATATTTTGAGAATATTGACATCTTGGCAGCTTGAACTCTGCAATCATGGGTTCGAATTCGACCCTCTGTATAAATGCGTGTCTCCACTTGACTATTTTAGGCGCTTTTCGCAAAAATTGCGAAAAGCGAAAATTAGCTTCGTCATGTCTGTCTGTCCGTCTACATGGAACAACCAGGCTCCCACTGAACGGATTTTCACGAAATTTGATATTTGAGTATTTTTCAAACATCTGTCGAGAAAATTCAATTTTCATTAAAATCTGACCAGAATAGTCAGGCATTTTGCATGAAGACCTATGCACATTTATGGTAATATCTCGCCGAATTCTTCTTAGAATGAGAAATGTTTTTGACAAAGTTGTAGAGAAAATGAAAAACACACATTTTATATTCAATAACTTGCTTTTCCGAAAATAATACCGTTTATGAGAAAATATGGAAAAATACGGTACAGCCAGAGAGACCACAGACGAAAATATAATATGGCACATGTCTTTCGCATGCTGGGTAACTAAGGCTACAGACACACACTGAGAATATGTAACACGTAATGCTTTTCCACGGCAACAATGGTACGCGAACGCGCCTCAGTTTCACCTGTGTTGTTTTGTTGTGTATAATGAGCCAACTTGCTAACCGGAAATTCCACCACATCCTTATATATGCGTGATTTCGAGTTAGTTCTAAATCAACACAGGGCAGTAGATCTAACCAGTTAGTGGCAGCGGAATATAAACAATTTAGTTTTACTTCTGCATAAATCCTTTACTGTACAGCACCGGCCACTACCCGCGGTTCACTGGTTGCCGCGCACATCTGTTTGAAGCGTAACATGGGCTAGAATGCTGTGTACTTTGGTACGTAAGATGCTCCGATAAGTCTTATAGTGTAATGTCCCATTTATAAACACGTGCCACTGCACTGCGAATTCAGCACCAAAATGTTTGGTTCTACCACAAGCTTTCTGCTGTGTCACGCTTCCTATTTATGAGGAAGTTTACAGCCAAAAGAATCTGCAAAGTCACGGTAATCCAGTTATATCTTGCAAATACAAACTGGGACACTGGTACTGCTAGAATTAATCCATGGATTAATAAAGGCACTGACGTATCCCTTTGAGTTACATAAATTCAGCGTATGACATTTCGCCAATTAAAGTTATCAGGTTTGGAGCAATAATGGGCCAAATTTAGACCTTCTGATTGTCTAAATGAGTATGATAAAGGATTTCGCTTGAAGTGTAGTCACTTGAATAAATTTAAAACCAACAAGTACAATACAAATTAAACTGTCTTAAATTTATTTTTATAATTTTTGGTGTATGCATCTAGATCATATTTTATGTATGCAAAGGCGAATTCCACGATGGTTTCTGATGTATTATCTTATATATATTAGAATATTACATATAGACTCCTCCCCACATAATCCACGCCTATTACGCTACGATTATCACACGAAGATCTTAACAGTTTATATTTACAGACTTCCCTCAGCTATGTAACTTTATCCAAAAACCCACAAATAAAAAATCATTTTTTAAACACGTTTCCTAAAGATCTATAATGTCCACCAGATAATAAGCTAGACTATAATTTCTCTTGGCACAGCTTACAATTAAATTCAAAATTGATTTCTTCCTTAATATTTCCTCATTACACACACAAATAGTATCCATTCTCAAATTGGATGTTTCAAACACGCTTAATATAACATGCGTGACGTTTTCCGTTTCATTACATACGTATCGGACACTTTTTGTGGTCTTGTTTCTACACCCTTTCTCAAATTCCAGCACTCCATTCCCCTTCTTCGTTTCCCAATGCGGCAGCCAGTATAGTTTCCACTTATTCAAGATATTGTCAGAATCTGCAAATACCATTTTACTTTCACCAAATTATTTATAGGTTGGAAGGATGACCTTATATTAATTTATGCCTTTACATAAATGTTTTAACATATTCAGTAATCAGTATAAACCAGAAGCTGATATGTCCCACTCGGTTCCACCCTCTTACGGTAATCACGGACATTCCTAATGGCATGTTTAATGTAAATATATCGCGAGTCTCTCATGAATCTATAAAGTAGCAAACACATTTTGAGCACATGTGAAATTCACTGAAATGTCTCCAGTGTTTCAATCTGCTGCAGTCGTTCTGGATTCAAAATTATATTAGCACTATATCTTAGAATGCATATATTCTTAAATTAAATTGATGGTGAAAACGTCGTGTATTGATCTGGAGAGTAAAGTATCCTTATACCGGTGTAATAAAATTATGCATGTGTATCCAAAGCCGGGGGTCGTTGCAGCGGAAAATGTGAGATAAAAGAGGAAAGGCCCCGGGTTAGTAAGTTAATTTGAGAAGCACAGTTACCTCTCAGACAGTAGCTAATAGATGTTATACATTTTCTCTACTTTGTTAAGCCATTTCACATATTCCATACACCGGCTGATTCTGCACAGTCACTCTTTACTATATCAATGGTGGAGTAAGGCCCCCCCTGCGTGTGCCCTCTGGTGACCAGCAGGTCGTCTTATCGCTGGGTCACGCAGCATTCACGTTGGCACATTGATATAAAACTCGTGACCTTAGGACTGTAAATCCAAAGTGGAATGGCGGTTTTGAGTGTTTAAGGACTCCTTCAAACGTCTCAGAAAAGTGCAGGGATAGAATGGCACTCCAAGTTCTTATCCATGCAAAATATTAAAAGACTGTAATAATCTTAAAATATACGGTCTGTAAGACCTTCGCTCTTCTAGGATGTTACATAGAGTACATTGACAGTTACCGACGTTTCGGGACAATCTAGCTGTCCCATTTTCAAGGGTCAAGTTTGACCCCTGAAAATGGGACAGATAGGTTGTCCCGAAACGTCAGTAACTAACGAACAATCTATGCTGCCTAACATGCCAAAAGAACGAAGATGTCATTTACATCCCAGCAGAAGCCTGAAATTACGCATACACGGTCTACATTCGCCACTGCAGAATATAGTCGCCAGCAATATTGTAACAAAATTCAGCACCGCTAATAACAGAGTCCGCCTTCAGGCACGACCTTCTGCTACCTGCATCCACTCTAGTTCCCATCCTCTCAATATATTTACAAAACATCCGTCTTAATATTATCCTTACGGCTCCTTGTCTGCCTTCCAAGTATACTTTTGCAACAGGTTTTATCATCAAAGCTGTGTAAGCACATCTGAGCCCCCCGCCATACTAGCAATATTCAAACTTCATTATAGCCTCCTAAATGTCATTGTTAAAGCAAAAGGGAAAGCCAAATCAAGGATGCATTTTGTTCGAATAAAGTGCCATATATTTTTTAAGTCACCGGCCTGCTTACAGCAAACATCAGTCAGTATTTTGGCAGGCGCTTCTGTGGTGCTGCTGCGTTCTGTAAGAAAATGGTGAGTTATGCAGGGTAGCTCTTTTTTTGAAAATGCCACTGATTTTTTAACGTGCAGTAAATATAATAGAAGGCAGACTGTTGAATATCTTTACAGAGGAATAAGTAACACCTTTTTGAATAGAAGAAAGTTTAACACATACCCTGCGTAAAACTTTCTTCTGTTCAAAAAGGTGTTACTTATTCCTCTATAATGATATTCACCAGCCTGCCTTCTCGTATATTGAAATTCCAAGACGATAAATTGATTCTTAAGCCTGTATTGAGAAAGACTTTTATTACTCCTGCATTTTATTCTCTAGAAGAATTCTTGTCACATGATCAGGCTAACATTAAGTCATTTTTAATTTTTTGAGCTATTTTGATAAATGACTTGAAGATCTCTTACATACAGCTATACTGTGTCAACCACAGTATTTCATATATTTTTAGTATTATATACTGCACTTGTTTTATTGTTATTGTGACTGTATTATGTAAAAACCATTGTTGATTAATTGGTGACTGATGACAAAGTTATGTACTGCAGCCAATACTGGCTTCACATGTTTCATATTTAACTGTCATTGGACAGATATAGGATCTATGCATTGTATGTGTGTGTGTGTGTGTGTATGCAAGCAGTAACATAGCGAAGGTGTGATGTTATAAGTTTAACTTGATGCATACAATTATGTTGGCACTATTGTTTTCTGTCAAGATTATTAACCAATGACAAGGAGGCCAGGCAGTTTTGCCAAACATGAGCTTTGTCTAAGACAATGTTGAATAAAATGATATGTATAACATCAACATAAAAAATGCCACACATTTTGTGAAATTCAGTGAAATGTTAAAAAATTTCCAGGCTGAAGACTGGAGACAGTCCCTGACCCTGAAAATGGCGGCATTACAATCCTTTCAAACAACCCTAAATACGAGGATTTAGCACTTGTCGTGATGTAACATTCTGGAAGAAACTGAATTTTCAAAATGAAGTATTCTTGTTTACCACAGCACTTCCTCGTGACCCTAATTTTGAACATGAGAGGCTATGTACCTATAAACAAAACACTGATGCACGTTCATGTAACAATTGTTGCCATGGAAAAGCCATAAGTATTACATATTCCAAGTGTGTCTGTAGCCTTAGTCATCCAGCAGGAAAAAGCACATGCGCTGTGTTATACCGTCACCTGTGGCCTTTGTCGCTGTACCATATTTTTCCACATTATCTCACAAACAGCATGATGTTCAGAAAAAAGTTACTGAAAATAAAATGTGTGTTTTGAGTTTCTCTACAAATTTTATCTGAAACATTTCTCATTTTAAGAAGAATTCAGCCAGATATTATCATAAATGTACATAAGTCTTCATGTAAAGTACCCATTATTCATGTCAGATTTTGATAAAACTGAATATTCTTGACAGATTTTCGAAAAATGCACAAACAACAAATTTCATGAAAATGCGTCCAGTGGGAGCCGAGTTGTTCCATGCGGACGGACAGATGGATAGATGTGATGAAGCTAATTAAGAGCTGCTTTTCCCAGTTTTCCGAAGTCCCTAGAAATCTGCTTGCTCTCCTGCTTCACATTGTGCCTGTTTTAACCCTGAGGAAGAGTCAGTGTTAGCCATGCAGAGGCTGGGTGAGATCCAGAGCTGGTCTGGATATGATGCAGAGAAAAATCTCAACCCTGCCAGGAATTGAACCATGATCCCTTTGTTGTACAGCTTTTAGCCCAGTCACTATAGCGATGCAGACATTCTGGCTCTAGCGGGGAGTCCAGTGTTTCAGGGCTCCCCACAAGCATCTGTTTAGTACATGGTGATCTGCAGTATATACAATGTTAATATCAAAGAGAAGACGAACGGAGGTCTGATGCAAGGGAAACACCCACATCTTCCTCCTTAAGGTGAACAACAGCAAACTTGATTTTCTTACTTAATTTAATTATACTGCTTAATCTATTTATTGCAAAAATTGAATAGAAATACAAATTTTGTCTTGTTGCAATGAAAGCAGTTCGTTAAAACTTACATAATTTCAAGACTTCACAGATAATTTACCAGTAACATTAAAAGACAGAACTAGCCACAAAATTACTGGTTTAAAAAAGAATAGTTTTCACAAGAATTTCAGTTAAGATGTCACTTATCTGCAGTACATACTTTTGAAACTATAACAACTGTTAAAGAGCTACATTTTTGTGGGGCATTAGACTACCCTGGCTTATATAAAACTCAAGTTTAATCAGAAATGGTTTTATGTGTTACTGATGTTTAGAGGAGGTTGAGTGTTTTGTCTTTTCCTCCATTAGTGTCAATCTCTCTTCCATCAGTACAATAGATTTTCTCAACATTTCAACCTGAGCAGAGAGATTTTCCACTGCTGCCAACACTTGCTTTGTACACTCATTATTGTCTGCAGGTGAACTGTTGATATCACATGCTGAAGCAAAAGGGATGGAATCTTGCTTATATTGACCCACTGGGGTTCTGTTTAATCTCCCAGATTCCTCAAACAGTGTTTCACCGTAATGGTTGTGCTCTTCTGGACTGTCACTGTCATTGCTGTCAAGGTCTATTACCTCAGGGATATTGCAATGAGGGGTCTTGTCTGGAGTAGTTTCCTCCACATCAATTGACTCTACTGTTGTTACCTACAAGAAACAAGATAGTAAACGTGCATGCAACATAACATTTAGGCTCATTAGGATTCCCACATCCTGGACATTTCTTGGATGGCCATGCTATTTAATCCACCGTGGTCACGATTTTTGTTGTTGCTCATAACTTTTCTTAAATATGAGTATTTATACCAAAGGAAAGCCGCAGACTTGTTCTTATAACCAATTCAAATAACTATGAGTATATTAACCCTTTAAAGACGAAATGTGTCTGTTTTATATAAGGACTCAGTGCGTACCGCGCTGTAAACACTCTCCACTTCAGTTATAAAAACCAATCTCTTAATGTTTTATAAGTCAAAAGTTGCTGTTTGTTCTGAGATCCGTACAAAACAAATAAACGCAATGTGGGCACCATGTAGAATTTTTTAATGTTAAACCTGGTGGCACGTAAAGCTACCGCTAGGCTTTAAAAGGTTAAACCAAAGTTACAAGTAAATGCAAATAAAATTAGTGAAAAATATATTAAAAAACACTATGCCTGATGGTGAGCTGGTTACAGCAGAATATTTTTCGGCCTTTTATATTTTTTATACAAAGAGTTCACGTCATCTAAAGCATAATTTCTGATTTGTTAAACCAGGGGTTAGGATGGGATGGACAGTTAGCAAAAATTTGGCTGTGACTCAGTGAATGACGTCTCGAATGAGTTCAATATTAAGACTGTTGTGCAATTGGGACATGAGAGTACCCCTGGGATAGTCACCAATTACTTGCAAGCTCTTGTTTTGGACGACTTGGAGTTTAAGGTAGTTTAAGTCACATGTGGTATTCTAGACACAAGCAGCATAAGTGATAAAGGATCGGATGAGTAATTTATATAGGATTAATTTGGTGTTCTGGGAAAACGTGGAGTCTCAAGTGAGTAGGTGAAAGATGTTACAAAGAATGCCTGTGGCTTTGTTGGTGATGGTAAGTAAGTGCTTGGTTTAGAGCAGTTTAGAGTCTAAAAGAAGGCCTAAATACTGTACATCTGAGGCCCAGGGCACAAAGGTGTCATTAATGTGAACAGAGTTTGGAAGAGGGGGGCAGCATTTCAAAGACAGAATGGTTTCTGTTTTAAGGGCATTTAAGCAGAACTTCAATTTAGTGAAGTATTTTAATGAGGTTGCTACTGCTTTATTAAGTCTGTGGGAGATAGTATCAGGACGCCAGGACTGAGACAGGAGAGCTGTGTTGTTAATGTGTAAAGCAAGGTGTATATATAAAGTGGTGTCCACAATTTTTTAAACCAGTATGTTTTTGTTTCAAACTCTACTACTCTTTTTCTCATGTTGATGTCCATAAATATATATGGACAAACACAACTTCTATCTGAGGTATAATTTAAGTACTACGCCTGAGACGTACAATATCAGATTGTTCTAACTTAAACGACAGTTAAATTCTGGATTTCCAGCTTACGTGAATATCGGGCTGATTTTTACCAGTGATGTCCTTCCTAGCATCTACCTGAAATGCAACTGGTGAATTCAATTCACTTGTTGATTCTTTCAAATGGGTCTGATGCTGTTGATGGGGAAATTCTCGTAGCAGATTTTCACGATCAAAGTTTGTCTTCCACACTAATATCTGTTAAATAAAAATGAACACAACAATTTAAGTAATGAACATGCAAACGTACATATCTCTTATGTCACTGTCTTATTTGCACATTCGTAAAACAATGCGAAGTAAACAAGCTATATATAATGTATCACAATGGCCACTGTTTGTGACACTTGAGGTTATCAGGATGCTGACTATGAAGATAACTATCTACTAGTTCAATAAAATCTTCTCGGTCTGTACTTAGAAATGTCACACTTCTACTTAACTACAAATTCTGGTGAATGAATTCATTTAGCATGAGTGTGCTTGGCTACTGGTAAAGTCCTTAAATGGGCAACTGTTACTTGTTTTCTGCAATGTCATTTGCTGAGGACATGGCACACACTACAAATATAATTCAAAGGCACAGCAATACTTAGAAACATTTATTAACACAAGGCATATGAAGATTTTAGCTTTTTCCAGTTTTCTTCTAACCTGCTGATCAGCCCCACCAGATGCAAAATATTCTCCATTTGCTGAGAAGGTCACAGATGTTACGGGTCCCTCATGGCCTTGCAAAGTGTAAATGGGACGGCCCTCCAAAAGGTCCATCACCTGATAACAGACAACTTCACTAGGTCTCTCACAGATACACACTGTATCAACATAACAAGTTTCTCTTATATTCTCTGTCTTACATTCATAATGCTATTTGCAATTTGTTCTTAATACAAAGGAGACTGAAGAGAAACAAGAGAGGCCACGTATGTATAACGTAACACTGGTGTGAGTTTGCATAACCATTATGGCCATGGAAAAGCAATAAGTGTTACATATTCTGGGTGTCTGTAGCCTTACTCATCCTGCATGCAAAGCACACGTGCCATATTATATTCTCAT
Organism: Coptotermes formosanus; assembly: GCA_013340265.1. NCBI lineage: Eukaryota > Metazoa > Arthropoda > Insecta > Blattodea > Rhinotermitidae > Coptotermes > Coptotermes formosanus. The sequence continues at coordinate 204,100 of BLKM01000171.1, read as the reverse complement.
CTGTGGCCTGTCCGCCTCTACCATGCTTTCCCACATTACCTCACAAGCAGCATGAATTTTGTAAAAAAGTTATTGAATATAAAATGTGTGTTTTGATTTTCTCTACAGATTTTGTCTGAAACATTTCTAATTCTACAAAGAATTTAGCGAGACATGATGAATGTATCCATGTAGGTCTTCATGTAGAGTACCCATTATTCTTGTCAGATTTTAATGGCACTTGAATTTTCTCAACATATTTTTGAAAAATATTCAAATATAAAATTTCATGAAAATCCTTCTAGTGGCAGCAGAGTTGTTCCATGCGGATGAACACACGGACAGAAGTGACGAATATGATATGTTGCGTACCATGCATATTTACAAGTTAATTAGAACAAACCCACAATTATGCACAAAATTGTTGGTTTGTTCTAATTAGACATGACGAAGTTAAGAGCCGCTTTTGGCAATTTTGCAAATGCAACTAAAAAAAGCAGGACATGTTAGAAGGAGACTTCTGCAAGAAGAGTTGGTGTATTAACCATAAATTAGTATGGACATTTGATATAGTACATGAACAATCATTGAGGAGATGCAGTGCTCATTGGAAGGTAAGGAACTGAAAGGGTTTTCTTATGGGATTAACTCTTACCGACCAAAATATCAATTGATGCTGATTTATTGAGTGGAAATTGTATAAGATCAAAATAAGAAACTGTACCAGTCTTCTGTGATTCGTACCTTCATGGTGGAATCATTGGATGCTGTAAGCAAATAATTGCCGCATGGATGGAAAGCTATTTTGTTGACAGCACCATCATGGCTGCTGTAATGTTGCAGCAGTTTTTGCATACGAATATCATACACTTTTATAACATTGTTTGTCATTGCCGTTCCAACACACGTTCCATTGGGATGAAATTCTACATTCACAGCATGGCCTGTATATGAAAGTTTAAGACAGTGATAAATAATGTTAAAACCAATAGTTTCTTGTGAAGTATCACTAATATGTTGTTGGACTATTTCCATTGTCCTACTTCACTTGAACACAAAGTTTCAAAAACTGCCTGTTTTCATCTTCAGGTGTACTCACTACGTCCGAAAACCATTAATGAAGCATTTTAGTCTACCAATAGTTTCTGTTTCCTCTTTAAAAAAACATTTTGAAACATGCATTTATAATCAGATTTCTTCCGAACCTTGTCAAGCACAACAAAATACAATGTAACAAATTTTAAACCTGAAGCAGACTTTTAAATTACTGACTGTATCTGTGCAAATAATTTGTGTGTATAAACAGTAAAATATTTAATCAACAATAATTTCTGCATCTTAATATTAGTAAATATCAAGAATGCTTGATGTCAAGAAAACAATATGTTGGTCCTGAGAGGTACTATTTACCTTTTATTTCTTGAAATGTGTGCACACACAGTGAACTGTTGGGGTCATACAAGCGAACAGTCTTATCATCAGAACATGTAACAATAAGCTGACCATCTGGAGCAAAACGAGCACAACGAACCCAGTTGTTATGTCCCAGGAGGGCTGAGATGAACTTCCTCCTGGCAACACCCCAAATCTTAACACTTTTATCATCTGACGCTGTTACCATTCGCTGCCCGTCTGGAGAAAAATGAATGGATCGAACCGTGCCTGTGTGCGCACGGAATTCTGCTGTCTCCCCATGAACCGTTGGGACCCAGAGACGAACGCTTCGGTCCCGTGACACAGAAGCCACTAAGTGTCCAGATGGTGAAAAACATATATCCATCACGCCATCCTTATGAGCCTTGAATCTTTGATATTAAAGAAAGAAACAATGAAAATGAAACTACATTAGTACATTTCACGTTATTCATCTCCGTGCATTGACAATAATTTATAATTAAAAACCAACAAAATGCACTAATTATATAATCTATATCAGTCTGTTCTATTCCTCCCACATGTTTTGGTGTTATCATCATCATCAGGGGCGTACACATCATATCATCATCTAAAGCATTAAAATATTAAAATGCAGTGCTGATATTGATCCTAAAAATCTTGTAAGACACCTTGCTCTCTTGAGTTGATAGTGACACAGTGATTTGTTGAAGCTATAGGTGATGAGACTCAATGGATGTTTGAATAACTGTTATAAAAAATATATCAATACCAGCACCACATTTTAATATTCTAATGTTTTATACAATGATATACTGTGTACCTCCCTGATGATGGTGAACACACCAAAATGTGTCTGAGGGGTAGTATAGATTAATATAGATTACACAATTAGTGCATTTTGTTGGTTTTTAATTATAAAAAAATACATTTGTACACTTTCTTCAGAAAATTAAAGTTCAAAATACTGGTATAAAATTATACCAGCCAATGAGGATTATAACAACACTTTAAACAGTTAATTGAAAAAAAAATATGTAGTTCAATATTTACCACAAATAAAAATGCTACACAAAATTCATAACTTAATAACATAAATGCTTTGTCTCAAATGCATACTGTGGACCTGATAAATCCCTTCTGGATGTTCTATATAATGTGTGAAACACCTAGCTGAGACGATGTGGGCACCTATGCATCCTTTGTCTAGATTTTACATAAAAAACAACTTGATGTAATGAGAAAGTGATATTTGTTTTCAGCATTACATAAATCTAGTGTGATCATTAAAAAATGATTGCTACAACTGACTTAAACAAATCATGTCTATTAACTGCAATTAAATGTAAACAATTTGTTTATTGTTCAATAACAGTTTCAAGTATAAGTAAATAATACAGGACTTTAATCAGAAATTACTTAGGTTAGATGTACTAAGACAGGTATATGTTACTTCTACAAAATGTAAATAATGCTGATTCAGCTGGGAGTCACATCACATTGGACTGACATCAGTTTTTACCCAATTTTAAACATAATATGTAACCATAAAATGTTTAGTCACCTAAACGCCCGTATCTTTTGCCGAAGATTCCACACCATAATGCTTGTATCAAGGCTACTAGAGGCTAGTTGTTTCACAGTTGGATTGAATGCAAGGGCTGTTACGGTGTCTCGATGCCCTCGGAAATGGCGTTCCAACGTCGGATCGTGGTCTGACATGTTTCTATGAACAAAACAATAAAAATTATTTATAATATAAACTTCGTATACTAACATCTTAGCAACAACGAAATGTCATATTGCAAAAAATATTACTGATGAGGCATTATGAGAACTATATCCTACGTATGCTAATATATTTAACAAAATCTTCACAAATTAAGTTAACTTCACTTACTGTGCATAAAACAAATACCTGCTTTTCTCTAATACAGAACAAAGTATATTAATTGCAGTTCTGTTGAATGCACCGCCGCTAACGGACTTTTCCAAATGACAACGGAATTCATGGATAAAGTTTGGAACCACGGAATAGTATATTGCTGCCTGCAACCAACTCTACCCCATGGAACTCACAACACGCAAGATCAGAGAGACATGGTACTGCATTTTTTGCGATATATCGATTACATAATGTCATCCACAGCTTCTCGCTGAAAGTGCAAGTGAACCCGTGATAACCACACCTATGATAATCCATGACTAAACCAACGAAAACAGGCGAGATCGAAGCGAGAGCTGTCCAAGAAGTGTCCGATTGATCTGTGCCCGTGATCCGTTCATTCATTCATTTGCATTCCATGGAGCCTATTTCGGTTACAAAACCTATGGATATCGAAACAGTCAAAAACAACAGAACAGGTCACAAAATACACAACATACAGAAAGTCACAAATACACAATATACTTGCTAATAACTTTTGTCATCAATTTTTCTATACATCATGTAATAGCAGTCTTATGTATTACAATTAAAACATGAATAATTATTGAAATATTATACATTATATAATGTGTTTATTATGTTTAATACCAACTATAGCAAATAAAATAATCACTAAAGTTTACCTGGTAGAGAACCAAGACCTGCGATGGTTAATTGAAATTACAACTAAATATTCATCTAAGGAATAAAACGAATTAGAAAGAAGAAATCTTTTCAGGGCCGGTTTAAATAATTTCACGTCATTACTTAAGCTTTTTATACTAGGTGGGAGATGATTAAGTAATTCCAAAATAGTAGGTTCCTGTTTGAAAAACTGCCAAATTTGATGCTGGAAGGTGCAAATTCATGCATCTCTAGTACTGAAGCTATGGGTCTCTTGGTTTGGTTTATAATGATCTTTATTATTTACAACAAATAGCGAAGACTAGTGTCATCAGCATATAGAATGATTTTGGCTTTATTAGTTGCTATTTTATGCAGATCATTGACATAGAAAAGGAAAAATAGTGGACGAACGATTGAGCCTTGTGGAACACTGTGCTTGACTATCTCCCATCCGTAAGAAGTGCTATTATGAGTTTTCCTGTTATCTATTACCACTTTCTGATATCTGTCTTTTCGGTAGGATGTAATTAATGCATTAAATTTTCCTACTATCCCATAGAAGTCCAGTTTTGATAATAGGATATTATGGTTAACACAACTGAAAGCTTTCTCCAAGTCACAAAATATACACCAACAGTTAATTTATTATTTATGACTAATAAAATTGAATTTAGTAATTCATAGGAGGCCATTTCTGTTGAAGAGTTGTTCCTGAACCCCTGTTTTTCATTTAGGAGTATATTATTTTGACTTAAATGTTGATAGAGTCTTGTATACATTACTTTTTCAAAAACTTTGGAGAAAGCAGGACACAAAAGTCCACGTGACTAATGTCCAGGATGGAGTCCTGAAATGTGTACCATATCCTAGCGAAACCAGGGCATATAGTGATCACTGTCTTTAAACAGTGAAACTAGGGAAGGATCCAGGGCTGCGTCTGACCTGTAGACACAGAAGTGTGATGAACATGATGGGCTAGCTGTTTGAGAAACTTTTAACTGGAGTATTCCTGTAAGGGTAAGGCTTTCAACACCGTATAGTCGAACAAGCTGACCACTCCCATCTTCCCAAATTACCTAGCGAAAACTGTATATTTGATATTCATTCACAGATGTTTCAAACGTCCTTGCACTTGGCTACATTGACTAGTTGCAGTATGCAGGCTGGAGTAGCTGAAGGTGGACTTGTGAAACCTCACCCCCGCCCCCCCCCATCCCCCTGGTTTGTATGTGCAGGACATGTCAGCAGCTTCCTGCCTAGGTGAGTTGGCTCTGTAGATGGAGGACATGGCTAGCACTTTTCAACTACCCCAAATGGCTTGCATGATTTTCCTCAGTTGCAAGGTGAATTCCAGCCTCCTGTGTCACCAACGCCCTCAGCCAACAAAAATCCTTCTTTGACATCGAAAAGGCCTTCAGCCTGCAAGACTAAGCTGCTGTTGGTTGTGACTCCAGATTTACCCAACCAAACTTCTTCCCCTACAAAACTATATGTTGCCATCTGCAGCACAAATCTCTGCCCTTAGCTTTTTGTTGCATCAGGCTAAACATTCTCGAGTCATCAGTTCCATTCAGTACAATACAAATACAAAATACCTGGTTTGTACAGTTCTAACCCAGTAAGCTTGTTTGAAATTTTCCTATGTTGCCTACAACAAAACACAATAATGAGAACAAGTATTCACTGACAAGGGCATGGACATTAAATTAACACTCTGCAGGCCAAATAATAGCCACTTAATCTGTTGTTTTATTATCATAACCAATATTTAAAGTAATGCATGTGTTAGTGCTAGTATCAAATTTCATGAAGTTTGTTTTGTCAAAGTTTAATGTTAGTTTCTTTGCTATAAACTATTTTGTTCAACTCTGCAAAGGCATCATTAAAGCAATTTTGAAACTGGTCATTTTCCAAGTGTCAAATTATACTAGTATCATCAGCTAAGAGGTTTGGACTGTAAGCTTATCATTGGAGGTAAAATCATGTACAAGTATGTATAGCTGTATAACGCTTAATGCATCGTTCTTTAGCTTAGTTATTCCTCCACACTTCACTGTCAGTAAAAACTGCATCCCCAAGTACAACACCAAACACCATACAATTTCTGGATACAGTAAAAGAAACAGCCATACCATCTGCATATGTGACATGTGTGCATACCTTAAGTAACAAATATACAGTCAACAAAATTATGGTAATAATAGCCTGAAACAGAGCAAAATTATACCAATTTATATCAGTTCACATACCCATTTCCTTCTAAAAATTTATTACCAGAAATCAACCACCACTAAATAAAGAAAAGGCAGGGGCTTTGAAAAAGAACTGGGCTGGAAAGGGCAGGAATACAATCTAGCTAACTAACTCCAAGGAGCAGAGTCCTTCTTGAGAAGCTAACAGGTCCTCAGTTAGACAAGAAATTCCCCGCATTTTATGGAACCTGAAGGTTCATTACCACATTCACAAGATCCCACCACCTGTCCCTAACCTGAGTCAGCTCAATCCAGTCCATGTCCCCCCTTCCCCCTTCTTGAAGATCGATTTTAATATTATCCTCCCATCTATGCCTGGGTCTCCCAAGTTGTCTCTTTCCCTCAGATCTCCCTACAAAAATCCTGTATGCACCTCTCTTTTCCCCCATACATGTTACATGCCCCGCCCATCTCATTCTTCTCAATTTGATCAACTGAAGAATATTTGGTGATCAGTACAGATCATTAAGTTCCTTGTTATGTAGTCTTCTCCACTCCCGGCATGAACACAATACAGAAGAAAAATTATTGTAATAGGTAAGATACAAGAAAGGGTAGGAAAATCCAAAATCTACAGCTGAAAGTTCACAGATATAAGATTGCAGTGAAGCTTTGTGGCAAAGTTCTCCCTGCCAGCAGTTTGATATTTTAAATGGTATAATGTAGGACATAAGAACTCTAATAACAAAAACAACATTATAGCAGTACAGAACAGTGAGAAGAGTATTAGTATTAAAAGCATGTAATGTGTGGCCAGCTGGACTGCATATATGTCCCATTAAAATAATGCAACAGTCAATAAATGCTCATATACATTTTAACCACAAAAATCAAATAGTTCCTTTATATTTTTTATTAACATCCATTACATATCCACAATAAACTTAAAAAACTTCACAATAACATGAAAGGAAGATATGTGAATCATTAAAGGAATAAAGCAAGTTTGTTCAGACATGCAATACATGAAACAGTTTCATCTGTTGAAATATGCTACAGCATGAAAATAATTGACAAAGAATTTGGTAAAGCTTGGCCACAATCTTATGACACTGCACAAATGACAAATTTTTACTTTCTCCACTTGGTATCGTCTGCAGGTGGTACTAGAGGGGTGTCAGGTTAGTTAGTTACACGTTGTTACAGGAGTGGAGATTGTTCCGTGCTGCCAGCTATTAGCTGAACACAAACACTGTCCTTTTTAGAATACCTGTACTACACTATGGACCTGTTTAAAATTGGAAATGATGCAGATGGTTGTGGAATACTTCTGTTATCGTCGGGCTCCGACTGAATAAATGATATGAGAATGTAGGAACACAAACACGTGTTTTTAGAAAGAGATGTGACATGCTGCATTCAGATTCTCTGCCCCTCATATGCTTGCCCTACGACCCCCACTACTGTTGTGTACTAGACCACTTGCGCATTGGAGTGCCATAAGATTGCAGTCTTACTCTATATTCATTCTTATGTCCTCTCCCATGTAGCACATACTCTAAATACCAACTCAAAGTGACATGAATTCAAATACCCTCATTACAGACTTGTGTAATAGTGACCAATGACCTTATACTAAGTATAAGATCCTTATTTTATCTGACAAACATCATCTCACTTCTGTCGTCTGAGTTATATTACTATGTTATACCCACATGCTCACTCACCAGCAAGCTGACCCACTTATCAGAAAGAAAGTGCATCATCTAATAGCCTCTATGTACACATTATGTGATACACAACAAGCTCTGTGACAATTGTCAAACGAGCAAATTCTACATCCTGGTACCTTAGTGGGGTGCATGACAAACAGACCCTACATTTGTTCTGTTTTTTTGAGGAAGCACAGCTGGTTCATCTCAAGACTATATGCAGACTCTCAGAACATTCCATGCTAATCTGTAACATGCCACTACATGATTTTAAGGTTGGCATCTGGTGTGTCACAAGGGCAAGTGAAATTATTGGAACCATTTTACTGTCTTAGACCATAATTCACCCAATCTGTTACACATATTCTGACACAACTTTTTGAACACCAGTCCAGCTATGAGAAAAATGTTTGCCTTTTATTGGCAAGGCAATGCAAAAATATTCTATGGGTTAAACTAATTAACACCAACTAATGCACAATAATAGGACAGTTTGTAAACCGTCCTATTATTGTGCATTAGTTGGTGTTAACTGGTTTATGATAAAATGCACAGTGTAAATAATATAAAATTCTATGGTTTGTTCAGAGAGTGTTTTTGGTGACAGAATAATAAACACAAAACTGTGGCCTCATTCACCAGATATGAACCCATGCAATCAGTTTTTACTTGTGCAGCATGTTAAAGGATAAAGTGTACAGCAATAATCCTCACACTGAAGACGATCTGAAAACAAGCAGTAAGAATGGAGTGCCTTCAATTTCACCTGCAGAACTCCTGACATGTAATGAATGTGTTTGTTAGATGTGACACACATCCGTAAGCTGAAGGAAACCATTTCCAGCACCTTCTTAAAATATGGCAAATAAGCAAAAACCTGCAATACAGTGAACTAAAACTCTGCAGCAACTTCTGTACATAAACACAACATTTAAAACACTCATATTAACTGTGCCAGTGACATAAAATGTGTGGACCCTGACTTACAGCAAAATGGAACAGCAGTATTTGCTGTGCTGTCTGTCGTTATCCACAGTCTGAGAAGCGACAACCAGTACTTGTTAGATAAAATAAGGATCCTGTATTTGGTGTCACATGTGTTTCATCATCTAACTTGGAAGGAAAAGACACAAATCATGTCATTGCCACTTCAAAACAAAGAGTACCAAAAGGTACAAAAATAGTAAACATTCAAATGGTGTATTTGGAAACAGTGAATTGGAGACATAAGGAGTCAAATTACCGTGCAATTGGGTGTGTGAAATTATGTCACTACTGTTACCAGTTACAAACACTTCTGACCATGAAATAATGCTGCTGTGGAAATTTTTCTTTGAATTATACTGCAATCTTCATTTGAAGAGAAAGCTGAAACAAAGAACAGTATTTATAAACGTCCTAAAACATATTTCACATTCCAAATCGGATTGTGTTACCATCAACATGACTGCTAATCCTTGCACATTAGTGCATCAAGTTCATAAACGGAACTGCACATTAAAAAATATCATCTCTGGAATTTCAATGAGATCTGATACTGGTGGTGGGGTGTACATCACACACTGGCTTTGGTCCCTATCCATTCAATACAACCGTTACATTGCATACAGCTTAAACTGAATTCAGTTTGCTTAAAAGTAAATAACTGTAAAAAAATAAAGAGAAAAAAAAGGTACATAACACAAACTATAAATCCTATGAGATACACAATTTTAATTCAAAATATTTTTCACTGATGAAATAAACAAAGAATTGTATCTGGAATTAAGAAACATTAAAAACAGTGGGAGACTCAACTTACAAAGAACTCATTTGGAAGGTACTTACGCCAAACTGAAATCTGCAATAATATTTTTGTGTTATTTGTAGCAGAATCTTGTCAAAACTTGTCTAATGATTGAGGACTTTAAACATATCACAAGCCTCAGGTGAGATTTTATACATCACATTTTATCACACAATTCAAGCACATTTTTCCCACAACTTTATGATTGAAAACATGGGCATGAGAGTTACACAACAACTTATGTCAACTGTACATCATAGAAAAGATCACTGTTTAACCAATTTGTGAAAGTTAAAACATAAAGAACGAGAATAATTTGAAATCTTCATCTCATTATTATATTTGTTACATGCTATAACACATTTTCCTTAAGTCTATAATGAAGAAGTAAAACTGTCCCTGTACAGAGCATGAAGGCATAAAGGGGAGTGGAAGTATGGCATGGGCAAGAGACTTTCCTTGCCCCTGTCAGAAATCAAGTACTGTAATTCCCTGGCTGTCTAGCCCACAGCCTAGTGCTCTTCCAAATCTGTAATATACGCTACATTCTCGTTACTCTATTTTTCTAAATGGTTGTCATCCTACACAGGACAGGATGGACGCTCTGAAGCCTGTACTGTAGTTCAGCAGTTGATGTCATCTTCATCTACTCCTAAGTCCGCATATGTTTCAGTGATCTTGTCTTCTTGCATTTTGTCTACACTTAGTATATTTTATTATCTCCATATGGTATGAAAATAGTGGCTATCATATTAAAAAAATATGGACACAAGCAGTTTGCTACACTTGCAGCTAACCTGTATGGATATCCATGAGCCTTGGACCTGAATATGGACAAGATAAGACTGAAGAAGGTTGCCACTAGTACCAAACCCACAATTGATAATATCCTACGTTTCCTCACATCTCCTTTATGTGATGCTGCTTCTGTCATCAGGACCATCCCAAGAACTATAGCAGCATCTGATTGGTGGTTAAGAAAAATAATTGAATATGTACATTAAACTTTTATCACAAAATCTTAATTATGTAAGAGTCATGCACATGTATATTAACGATCCCCAGTTTGCCTTACAATTGAAGTACAGGTCACAGCAAAAATTACATTCTACACTAACTAAAATATTCATTATAAATATATTAATTTCAAGGCGCATCCACATAGTCACAAGAAGCATGTATTAGCTTCGTCATATCTGTCTGTCCACCTGTCTGCATGTATCAACTCAGCTCCCAATGGATAGATACTTGTGCAATTTTATATTGAAGACATATAAAAATCTGCCACAAAATTCCAAGTATGGTTAAAATCAGACAAAAATAGAGGGAACTTTACATGAGGGCCAAAGTACATTTATGATGTTGAGAGGGATATACGTAGCTCAACAATACACAGAGAAAACACGGTTATGTTCCCATGGCAACAATGGTTACACAAAACACACCACAGTTACATACGTAACTTTATATACATTGGCTATCTTGTTCAGGGTGAATGCTGGTGCTACATGTAGTTCCCACAGGGCTTTAAAGGGTTACAGAGAATTTGGAGAAAGGAAGCAGTTCTGGGAAGAGAGAAACTTATGCCCAGTCTGACTTCCCAAGAAACAAGTGTGGTAAAGTCACACCCTGTGGACTGTCACATTGTACCTTGTTTTAGGCCCTAGTGGCATTTATGAAGAAGTGGGCATAAATCAAAAACGATATTACCGTCAGAAATAAGGGGTTAGTGTACTAGAAAGGAGCCAGCCAAAGGGTGTAAAACAAACAGGTATAAAACACAGCCTACGTGTACTTTGAGGGTAGTTTGGGTTATGTCACTGTCTAAAATAGTGTAGTACTCACGTGCTTACAAAATACTTCTGAAAACTTGCCTGCATATAACTCAGTCAAAGAGCATTCATTCAAAATAACTTCCCTATGCAAGGACATATTAATAATAATTGAGTTACAAATAAATAAAAAACCTAAACTGTATCACTGGTACAGTTCCCTTAGTTAGTGTGTTGAAGGACATGGGGTAAAAAAGTACCTGCGTTTATACACAACAAGAAAACATCAAACTGTGCCATACAAAATGTATACAATAAGTCAAAGCTTTCTATGTGACCCAGTCATGTCTATGGCAAATAAAGTATTATTTAAACATAAAAAAAACTTGGGAAATGATAGGTATGAAGTTAACAAAAAAGTATGATCTATTCCCACATCATATCAAGCTAACAACAGCTTGAATGTTAAAGGATACTTAATATCATAACAATGTATGTCTCTAAAACAAACTGCCCCTGTGATGATCCATGAATATAAGCAACTCCTCCTGATGAAGCCTTGTGGACGAAAGGAGGGCCTCGAATGTGGTTCCACATTTGGCCAGACACCATGATAAAACAAAAGAACTGTGAAAATAAATGTCAGAATGTCAACCAAAAGTACTGCAGCCATCACAAACATGAGCACATGATACAAACTAAGGTGCCAAATGTCAAAGATCTTGAGTGTTGCACACAAAAGGAAGGGGCATGTGCAGCCTCATGTTCTGGCCAATACCAATTTCATCAGTGCCATAGTGGATAGAAAAGTCTTTTGAACACAATGAATACATAAAAACCCCAAATGCCTTGCTATGGCCTTACACACATACACACATTAACTGAGCCAGGTTTCAGTGTCTGATACAGATCCAATTTGTTCTGTAGAGAATGCCAGTGCATCTGTCACAATGATCGAGGCGAGATAAGTGAAATAAAGCTGAGGTCTGCCTTTGCAGACTCAATTAAACTCATTTAATATTCTAACAATGGTATATCACATTTGAAATAATTTACTTTATGGAAATTGTCCATTATTTCACATCAAAAATGAAGTAAGTAATTCAAATCAGTCAGTATGCTGGCAGCATAAGTGATTCAGCCTTAGTATCCCAGGATGCACCTAGTCAATTTACTCACAAAATCATAAACATTTTCAACAAAAAGAAATGACATTTATGAACATATACTTACAACAGCCCCGACACCCCAGCAATTTTTATTGTACAGGAAGTCAAGATTGTTTCTTCTGAGGTACAGAAATCCGGCTACCAAAAAAAATAACATGACTAATGCCACAGTGCCAGAATAATTAGGTGGCCGGAAAACTCGGATCTGTAAAATGTATATTTCCAGACACATACATCAATTCTCACTGTTATAAAGGTAAAGGTAAATTCATACAAATTAAAAACAAAATACAGCGTTGTTGTGAGACATTTCCAACTGTCCTTATCTCTCTGCTGCTGGAACTGAGGGCCCAGTGTACTCTGCAAAAAACCAGGAGTTTAAATGGCCACCCATTGTTCTGCATGTTCTCGGCTGACAGCTTTAATGGACATTTGGTTTCCTCAGCTTTACGGCACGCATTGACTACAGTCGACTTCTGGCGCCGAAGGGATGATGAGCTTCCAACCTGTTGCAGCCCAGCTCGGCCATTATCAAGGCATCATAATACAATAAGAATTATCATGGATTTAACAATGCATATAGTAACAGATGGTTCAGTTGCAAATGTAAAAGTGGTTTTAGATTTGGTTAAGAGCAATGTTCTTTACCCCAATAATAATTTTTCAATAAAATTCTTTAACTTTGTTATAGATTATTGTCATACTACTGTAAGTACAAAATGCTGTCTAGACCTTCACAAGTGGTTACGTGAGTGTAGACACATATATGTTCAAATATAACTAGTTTTTCTAAAGCATTTAATCATGCATTATGTTCAAAGAATCATAAAATGTGGAAGTTGTGTCCAAATGTCTGAATGAAATTATCATGGTTAAGTATATCATCATGTTATACATTATGCCACATTTAGAAACGAGATCTAGCGTTGCTGCCTCAAGTGTGTGCATTCCACATCAGCCCAACAAAAACCTGAGTATCATGACAAACATATAGAATATGTGAGGGCAACTTTACTACTACTACTACTACTACTACTACTACTGCTGCTGCTGCCACCACCACCACCACTACTAGTACTGTAGTAGTAGTAGTGGTGGTGGTGGTAGTTTTCGAAGAGTAAAATGCAAATTAATAAACTGACGTGGGAGAGTCAGCTATTCAGGGAGAAACCCAAGAACGAAAGGACCAAGACTGACTCTCCTGGTATAAATCTTGACATTATACTACCTGCACATCAGTTCTCTCTGCAATCCACTTAGCAATAGCTTCAGATGCAAAACCAATTCTCTGAATATCCATTGTATCACTTTGCTTTGGCTTGCCTTTGGGTGGAAAATGCATGAAAACCGGAGCTGTATTTAATCGAAGCTGCAACAGATAAAACAAAATATTATTCTATAAGCAGCATTTCTGCAGACTTTACTTACACTGTTCAGTTATTCAGTGTTTTCCTTAGAAACTCAAATTCAAATAAACATTGACAACAATCCTTTTCTTATGGATAAACATACTCATTTTCACCATTTACTGTTGGCCTGTAGTAAGTGTAATCATGCCACACAGTCTGATGGGCAAATACCAATGTACAAGAAGAATGTTTTCACCACAGAATTAGAAATACTTGTCACAACCCAGAAGACTATAACATGAATCTTCACCACCATGAAAATCTGGACTCTAACATAAAATAACACCTAACTGAAGAATGTGAGCATACATACACAGTAAAACTTACAGCACTGTGGAAATTGTTACACTTCTATGACTCACCGTTTGGAACACATCTGGTCCTTCATCAAAATCAACCACAGCAAAGAAAAGCTTGTTTGAATATGTTTGAGACAAGCGGAATGAATTCGCAACTATCTGGAATTCATCATTAGCATGTCTGAAATAAATCAAAATGGGTAATTATATTGTAAAGATGGTGCCACACTCTGTTCCACAGTTATAACATTCTGCAGGAAATTAATTTATTGCAGAGGGAGAAACACCTGCTCATCCAGGATATTATTGCTTGGTTTGTCAACATCCCAATGTATGGTAGCTAAACCTTACAACACAGAATAACATTAAAAATACTGCACTACAAGCCCAAAGGTCACATGTTTGATTCCTGATGGGATCATTGAGTTTTTTAATTGAATTAATCCTTCTGGCTGTACTATGGCCCTGGGGCCAACTCAGCCTCTAACAGAAATGAATACCAGGGATACCTTCCCGGGCATAAAGGCAGCTGGTGCCTAGGGCTGACAACCCTGCCAACCTTCATGTGCTGACTGTCTAGAAATTGTGGGACCCTCAACCTGCTGGGGTCCTAACGGCCTGTCTGATAGCTTTACCTTTACCATTACAATAACATTAAAAATAATTACTGATGTAAAACAACAACAACAACAACAACAACAATAACAACAACAACAACAACACCAAAGATGTGGCAGCACTAAAAATATCTACATCAGTGATGCATCACTCTGCAACTATTCTCCTGCCTTCATGCTTTCAAGCTGTCAAAATATCCACAAGTCAGTAATTTCAGACATGGTTACTTATTTCTTTGTCAAACCTTGAAAGTGATCTAAATCTAAAAGAAGTTCCACGCATAATAGAAAAAGGATCCTGTATTCCAGTTTTATCCACAATGTGGTAATGTTGGCATCTTCCCCAACAAGAGTCCTCAGCCGGCCTACAGCTCAGAAGTATTATTTCACTGATTAAATTACACTCTTTTCCCACGGGCCATACTGTTGCTAACACTGGATGCAAAAAACCTTACAATGATAAGGCTACTGACAAAGCAAGTGTGATGGGATGAACATGTGTACCATGTAAGGGCAGCAGTGCTTTCTGCAGTGATACCTTCTCTTTCAGGAAAACATCACAATCATTTTATGGAATAAATTTAAAATATGTCTTTATAAATACAGTCAAACTTGGTCATAACATCATGAAAGCGACTGAATACTTCGTGTTGTTATAAACAAGTGTCATTATAAACAAGTGTCATTATAACTGAGCAGTGTAAATTTATGGTTAATAGCGAGGAATTAATTGGTACTACAGAATATCTGACACTATGCATGAGGTGCTGCATAAACTGATGTCGTTATAAGTGGGTTCGACTGTATATGCCAGTTTCTGACAGTAACAATGGACAGGATGGCCACTTGCTTTGAAGCTTTCTGGCTAATGCCTAGGACCACCCTTCTTTGAAATTAAAGGGCTTGTGTGTATGCCTTCCCAATATATCCACACTCACCAGCATTATAAACCTTATCAGTCTTCAGGCTTTCTTCTATCATGAATTTTTGAGAAATGACAGGAACATCAGACAATTGCTTAGATGTAGCCAGTAACCCAGATGATACCAACTTAGCTTTCTGTGCACACAATGGACTACAGACAAGCATTCCTTCAATTTGTTTCTAACTGAACCACTGCAGAACACCATATTAAAAATGTCAGGCCTCAAAAAAAGCCCAATCAGAGATTTGCCTAAGAGCTCATATTTTGTGTTAAGTATTTTAGGAAACAAAGGCACTTGCAAGTATGTATTTTTTTGGAAAACAGAATTTAAATGCAAACCTTTAAATCATAATTCCAATTAACAACAAATCATGAAAAAACAATGGAAATACCTACTTCATATTTCTAGCCTTATGCAACACCAAAAACTCTTGAAACATATAGCTGAATAATACAAGTATACAGCCTAAATGTATGTGTGAATACAAGACAGATAAAAAATTTAACAAAATAAAAACATACGTACATACCAGAACTCAAACTGGCACAGTTGACTTCAAAAGTATTAGTCTTGTATCCAGTTGCCTACCTGGGAGTATGGATGGTCAAGCAAAATATAATCTCACCTTCATTCTGCTGTGGAACATAGTCACACATCCCAGAAATATCATTAATTCCATGTTTTCCTTCATATTAAGCATGCATCTTGGTCTCTGCTTAATGATACCTGGCATACACAACTGTAATTGGTGGAAGGTACAAAAATGCCACATGTGGACAAACACAAGGAAATTATGGATGAGTGGAATTATGATGCCAGCTGTAGGTTTACATTCCTTACAGTTTACAGCTCATGAAATTTTAAACACTTGGACTTTGTTGTACATTTCTTCCACAGTCTCTGATAACAAACTGACTCTCTCCAGAATACTCCAGTAAGGGTATAACTACTCCATAAGTGATGGTAACTCACCTGCAAATTGCGCACTGTCGTTGTGCAGCCATTGCTGTAAACATGACTATGACAGAGTAATTACGTGGGGTTGCTTTTACATAATCACGAAACTTGTTGCCATTGAAACGTAGGACGGAGCGTTTAAGGTTCATGTCAGTTAGCTGCTGAACCCTCTCGCTAAGAGTTTGTCCCTACGGAAAGAACCGGTTTGTAACTTTAACACTAATAAAATACAAGAAAAATGAACCACAAGTTTTAAAAGTAATGCTTAAAGTTCAGTGCATCAGCAGTACTATTTTCTGTATATCGAAATAGGAAAGGTGACAAGTCTGCGGGATATACTTTCAAATTAAAATGAGATTATTATTTCACGAATTAATTTTGAAAGGCATATTGCACGGTAGAGATTTGTTACACGAAAAAAATATTATAAAAAGTATAAGGCTACCCTTACATCTTTCTTTCGCTGCTGTCCGTTCGCAGTACTTATAAATGACAGATATGCTAAAATTGCACAGCACCAAAATATATACTTCATTTTCCGGCAATAATTCAATTTGTTCACGTGTTCACTAACGTAACTAACAGCTGGCAACCGCCATGTTGACACCTAGGCAACTGTATCCAATCACGAATGAAGAACCCTGCTATTGGTTGACGGAACGCAACTGTATGCAGTATCCTGAACTCTGTAGTGTTATTGGTCCAAGGTTATTGCTTGCCATATTTAAATTTAAAAACCCAAACTGAATTCGACGGTTTACTTTATGTGTGTTCACCCAAGAAGATCTAAGTGGAATAGTAAGCAGTGGAGTAAGAAGAAATGTCTTTTCCTCGTGCAAAACTTCAACGATTTAATGATGCAACAGGTGAGTTACATTGTTGTTAATAAATTCAATATCTGGTTTTGTTGCCGCGAGTGTGAATGGTCGATAAACTTAACGTAATTATGGAGTTGGAATAATATATTATTATCTTGGTTGTTTCTGTCCTTGTTTATTTCATCACGTCCTAACATGAAGGCCAGTTGTACTTCTGCATCTGCAAAGAGTGTCATTAATCTGTAAAAATCTCCCTGTGCTGGGAATGCGTTTGCATCAAATTAAGTTTTATGTTGTAGGTATATTCTTTCTCATAGTAGTAAAAACTTATCACCGATCTGTAGTAAGATGGAAATTTTAGGAAAGATAGGCTTACAATACAATTTTTTGATTACTTGTTATGGCATGCACGCACAACGTACCGTCCACGGGCTTCATGTGCCTCACACTGTGCAACCCGTGACTACTGTTGGAAATAGTATTTATTTTTTTAAGATCTAATTCTTTAAAAAGCTCATAGAAGTTAAACTGAAAATATTTAGCATTTTTACGTGTACTTGCATATGTGAAAAGACATTCTCCCCCATGAACATGAACAAAAACGAGCAAATCTCTTCTCCAAATAACGACCATTTGGAAGGCATTTTGAAAACATGCACTTCACATATGACCCCAGAATATGAGAAACTTGTTGCCGAAAAAAGATGTAATACCTCACATTAAGTTTGCAAGGCGATTAATTTTTGAAAACAAAATGCTGGAAGGCATTTAACAAACCCAAGGCCAACAGTGAAATTAAACAACCTTCAAAAGTCCCCTCCCCCTCAATGCAGTGTATAATATTTTAAAGGGCATTCAGTCCTCTTTATCCTCAGACTAATTTGAGCATCATCCCTCAATATGGAACACAATTAGAGCTTTTAGAACAGTTCTTCCATGAAATGTTCTTAGAACTTCATAGATCAATGAAGCAAAGCTTTTATACCTAGAAGCCTATAAATTGGCACTAACCCTCCAGTGAACAGTTGAACTACCAAATGTAATTAAAATCTGTGGGAGGTAAAGCTGGTTTTTGTACTTTGTGTTTGCGACATAGAATGAGCCATAATCTGAAGAACTCATGCTTCTTTGTAAATGTAACACAGGGATAACACTAAGTACATGTTCAAAAATGGAACTGATTTATCATACTGCAATGCAGCCTACCAATTTACACATCCAAAGAATTTATTTCTTAGCCCTCTTATGTGATTACAAATACATGGAATCAATTTCTTTTCTGTAATAATGAGAATGAATGCTCTGTATTTTTGTTCATGGTCATACAGAATGTATAGCTGTCTTGACGCATAACTCATGTTAGCAATGGATTGAAGAACTAAATTCCTACACAGAATTGTGAATACATGCATAATCAGTTCTCCAGAAGAATGCTTACACAGTCTGCATGAACAGGATACTGGGAACAAGTGTTACTGCATTTAAACTGTATTTGAAGTCTTACACATGATAATAAAGGAGAGAATTAACCAAAATTAGTGTTTACAAGCACTTGTATCTTCAGCAACACCCCTGTGAGAATGAAAGATAAGTAGTTTCTTGTGGAAGTTACTCGTAACTTGTATTCTACTTGTAGGTTGTGCACCACCACCAGGAAGCTATGACCCAAAGTTTGATGACAGGGTTAAGGGTGCAATCATTGAGAGGAGTGAGAGATTTTTAGAGCCAAAGTGCCCCTCAGTTTGCAGTAACTCCTCTGAGAGCACAACAAACTTGTCTTCGACCAGCAATAGCAGCAAGTCAGCAAACATTAATTGCTTACCTGTCTTTCGCACTGTAAGTACTACCTAACATTCTGTCAGTAGTTCTCTTTTTTCCATAGCCAGTTTTACTTCCTGCAGAAAGGAAGGTATGCTAATGAATTCACCATACTGTGTGTTCGTGACTGTCCTTCCGTTTAAACTTTTCAACCAGTGAACTAGTTTTCATGAAGATTACATGTTATGCCATGTGAATCTCATACTCTTTTAATGTCCTATAATCAGTAACAACATGGTGGAGCACAAATAAAATACAGCTAAACTCAGTTATAATGTCATGATAGGGACTGAATGCTTTGTGTTGCTATAACTGAGAAGTATAACATTATGGTTAACAGTGAGGCATTAATTGGTACCACAGAATATCTGACGCTATAGACAAGATGTCATAGAAAGCAATGTCGTTATAACCAGGTTCCACTGTATATCAGACCTGGGGACCCAGAAGTGTAACTGTGTATCCACATCACTTACAGGTTAATCTGTGCTGTTGGAAACTGCACGAATTTGAATAAGTAAACATAATTATTAATTTATAGTTCTTGCTAGCCAGTCTGATAATACATGAAGAAAAGTAGATATATATAATTACTAATGAAGAATTTTCTTTTGCAGCCTCAGCTGCCCAGAAAAATAGTAAAACAAGTTAGCTCAGCTCCTCAAACTAAAATGAGGCTGAAGTTTGAAGCACCTCAGAAGAATGAAGGTTCATCAAAAGAAGTCAGCGTGGAGTTATATGACGCTTTGCTTGTAGACCGCGATAACAAAGACGCAACAATCCGTGATAATGAACTTCACATTGATGAGCTCTATGAACGTATCAGAGATCTTGAGAAAGAACTGGGTCAATTGCAGTTGCAGAAAGATGAGTTAACCGAGACACACAAAATTTATTTTCAAAGAACAGACAATGGAACATTCATAAAAACTGAACTACAGAGCAATGAAATGACTGATCTGAAACAACAGTTAGAGAAGAGAACATCTGATTTGCTTGACATCCAGGAAAAGTGTACAGTATTGGAAAATACAGTTGCTGAGACTAGGAATTTACTAAGAACTGCTGAACAAGAAAAACACGATTTGTTGTTGAAAGTTAATCAGCTTAAAGAAAATGAGGAGGAGTTACGGTGTAGGTATGAAACAGACATCAAGGAACTAGATGCTGTCTGTAAGAAGCTTGTGGATGAGATGGCAGGTATGAAAGCAAACGAGGATGAGAATAGCTTGGAGAAGGAAGTGAAGATGTTAAAGGAGGAACTGTCCAGTTTGAGAAACACAAACACAGATCTAGACAGCAAACTGAGCCAGAAGCAGCAGATGATTCTGTTGCTTCAAGGTGAGTTGTCATCTGCTGAACTGGAGCTGGAAGAATGCAAATCTGAGAATGAGAAGATGACTGCTGAGTTCAAAGTTGAGAAGAACACTATGACAGAAAAATATGGATCTGATATGGAGGAAATGAGAAACCTTATCAAAAAATTGGAGGGACTTCTTTCTGAGGAACGTGAGATGCGAATGCAAGAAATGCAAATCTTGGAAGAGAATGTACTGAACAGTTCTGTTGTTCGGGAGAATCTGGAGACCATTATTGCTGACAAACAGGCAGCCTTTTCAGCCTTGAATGATAAGTATCTTGCACTGGAAGCTGAGTTTGAGAAATCTTGCATGGAACAGAAACTTGTGACAGAGGCTCATAGACTTGAAATGGATGAGATCTGCAATAAACACGAGGAAGAAATGTGTAAGTGGAGGGTAAAAGAAAAAGAGGCAAAATTAAAAATGGAAGATTTGGTTGATAAATATCGCACACTGCAAAGTGAGTTTGAGAAATGTTGTATGGAACATAAGCATATGACAGCATCTTACTGGCTTAAAGTGGATGAAATCAAATGTAAACATGAAGAAGAGCTTGATGATATGAGGGCAAAATTAACAGATAAGGAGACAGAAATTGAAAAAAGAATAAATGAAATAATGGAAGCTTGTGCAGAGCTAGAAGAAAGAGTGAAAGATGCGACAGATGCAGCAGAAGAGAACCTTATAGGGGTGAAAAATGCTGCAGAGGAGAGGATAAAAGAGTTTGAAGTTGAAGCTGCAGGAAGAATAAGTGACTGTGAGACAAGAATGGAAGTAAAATTGAAAGAAGCTGAGCATGAAATTCATGCATACAAGGAGCAGACAACACAGGTAGAGGAGGAACTGCGACGTATGACACACCATCGTGATGAATTGAGAATCTCAAATATGGAGAATCAGTTGACAATTGTTGACTTGCAAGACAAAATTGATACTCTTGTTACAGAACTGAACAGTGCCAAAGAATCTTACGAAACTAATTTAACCCAAGCACAAAATGAATGCACGATGTCAAAGAAGCAATGCAAGAAATTAGAAATAGGAATAAGTAACATCCAAGCCTCTCTTGAAGCTCTTCAGATGAGGCTATTGGAAAGTGAATGTTATGGTGAGCAATTAACAAATGCCGTCCAACAAGCTGAGTCTCAGAAGGCAGCTCTTGAGGAACAGGTGAAGATATTAACTCAGGAGCTAGAAGCAAGCAAACAGAGCATGATTCATCTTGAAAGGGACACTGTCCAGCAGATAGAAGATACCCGTAAAGATCTTCTCTGCAAGCTCGAAGACTTTAAAGTAAAGGCAGATAAAAATATTGCTGCAAAAGAAGAGGAGATTCTAGAACACAGACACAAAATCGAAGAACTCTCCGCAAGAATATTTGAACTAACTGAAAATTTGTCTGCTGTAGAAGAAACAAATACTGAACATGAACATGAGATAGAGGCACTTACTGAGAAGCTAGATCATCAGCGTGATTGTGCAAAAATTGCAACCCAGCAAATAGCAACTTTGGAAGCTTCAAATGCCATCTATCAACATCAGGTGCAGGCACTGACCACAGAGTTGGAATATCACAAGGATTTCTCGCAAAAGGCATCCGATCATATTGCAACACTTAATACTGCAAAGGCAAATCTGGAGATAGCACTCTGTGATCTGATTTCAGAAGTTAAGGTTGAAAGACAGGAGGCATTTAAATTTAATGGTGAGAGTGAAGAAACTACTGCTATCATGAATTGTAACTCAGAAACAGGTTCTGATCATTTGTCAGTGCTCAAAGAGAACTTAGATCAATACAAGGAAGAAATGAAATCTGTAATTAAGAAGTTGGAAAGTGATATAAAAACACGAGAATTTGACATTGAACAGAAAAATATAGATATCTGTAGAAAAAAGTGTGAAATTAAAAAGGCTACAGAGAGGATCACTCAACTGATTTCTGAAAACACAAAGTTAAAGGAAAAGAGTACAGGGTACAGTAATAAAACTGAAGAATTGTTCTCAGAAATCAAGGAACTGAAAGCATCTTTCCAAGAAAAGCTGGATTCTGAACTGAAGCGGAAACTCGCAGAAAAAGAAGCATATTGCCAGAGGTAATTACTGATTCTTTTATCCTTGAAATGTGATATGTTCCTGATGTAACTCCAATTTAGCACCATATATTTCACAATATCCTGCATCTTTCTAAATCAAATACCCAATTTTTGTAAGCAAAAGTTTATCCTGATTTATTGGAAGACTAAAATGCACATGTCAAGTAGCTGGAAGTGTACATAAAATGTAGGAGTCTTGAAAATCGTGCAGCATTCTTCGTTTCTGCTGCATGCTTGTACATTCCATGATCCATTGCCTCTGGAATTATTTTGTTCTCCACTAACCAATGAAAAGCACCAGGAATCAGACAAATGTTTTGTGTTTGATCTTGTATTGGATAAAATGTAATATTTTCATTGAACCTTTTACTCACATGATCTGGCCTTTGCAGTGGCTGTTTGTACAACTTTAAACATTCCTGGAGAGTTATTTAAAACATTGCTTATTAATTATTAACTACGTGGCAATATAATATATATTTTTATGGTCTAAGGTATATTTTATATACTTGGCATTTTGGGAGTTTTCTTTTCTTTCTTCAAGTGCCTATTTGTCATTATGCTGACATACATTTTATTATAAGATTGGTTTGTGCAGATTAATCAAACTGGGGCAGTTAGTGTACTGTCCTAAGTTTCAAATGCTCCAAGGTGCAGTCTCAGAATGATCGCCACCAAGCTTAAATTGAGAAAAAGGTAAAATATCCATCAGTATAATGACAAATAGCCAACTGAAGTAGAATAAACTCCTGAACCATCATACGTGTCAACTACATGGATAGTCCAAACGACAGGGGCCTAGTTCATACGTGCCAGCATTTATGTACAAAGAAGGACATCCAGGATAACTGTCATTCTGTTGTACAAGCAAACCATTCTGAATGCACCAGCATAGAGTGAATGTGGAGTGGGAGGGGCTTAACAGCTTGGAGGCAGAAATTATGCGAGGCCAAGGCTCGGCTATGGGCTGTAGCACCATAGGATGGGTGATGGATGGGAAGGGCTTAACTAATAAGAAACATACAACAATCAATTTTTTTTCTCCCCAGCTTACTGGATAAAGCAGAAGACTTGGAGAAACGCTACAAGGAGATGGAGATGCTCATTGGTCCATTTAGAGAGCAGCTGGAAGCATTTGATGCAGAGCGGCAGGCATTAGAACTACAAAAGGAAGCTGCAGAGGGTGAAATGAGGGAACTGGGCCTTCGTTATGCTGAAATCCTAGGACATCAAAACCACAAACAGAAAATCAAACATGTGACTAAACTCAGGGAGCAGATCCATGACCTGAAGAAGGTAGGTTGATAAAATTGGGTGTCAGTTACGTAACTACAGTTTCAGGTAGGTAAATACACAAGTGAAACATGATTTAATGTATTCCTGTTAGGTATATCCTGCACAGCCATCAGCCTGCTGGCTGTGCAATATTTGAGGCTCTTAGAGTAGTGTCACTGAAGACAGAAGTCTTCAAGGATGTGAAGCTGTGTTGTTCAAGGCCTAGTTCCTTCAATTCTCAACAGAATGTCTGAACTGAACCAAACAGTGTCACCCTGCTTTCCTCAGATTTTATACCTGCTGCCATCTCCTTTAGCCCCCTGCCATGGAAATTTAATTGGTGTTTCCATTTGTAGGTAAGAATGAAATCTGTGACTCATGTATGGATTCTGTCTTCATTTCAAACTGAAGAATGATGGTGCACAAATTATGTGATGAGATATAATAATATGCTATGGCAGTCAACATATTAAGTTATCTACACACCACCTGAGCATGTCAAAGCAGGCGTGTGGGATGACTGCTGCAGAATATACTCACACTGAACACTGAGGATGATCTGAACTTTTTTCCCTAGGAGAATGAGAAGTTGGAAAGTCAGCTGAGAACCCTAAAAAGAGTCAATGAGAAGCTGAAGGATGAGCAGCGTTCTACCTCAGCTCGAAAGCCTGTTCTCCAGCAGCACAATCCACCTAACACAAAGGGCAAGGAAAATGTTGATCACAGTCCTGTTCGGAAGTCACCTGTCAGCAGTCCAAGTCTGAAGTCGCTTCGGAAATGTCGTTGAGATTTCTTGTTATTGGAATGATGTTGTAACAAAATCTGTCCTGTGTGTGATTGTGCCTTATAGTTTATCACCATATTATAAAAATGGGATATTTATACTGATGCACTTTTAGTAGGTTTAAATTACTCCTGTGTACACATCAGTTAATGTCACACATTTTTCATAATATAGCACGTCCGTAGTGGTAAGAATTCTGCAATTTTGCATGCAGGCTAAATTGCATCAGCTGGTTGGACCTGTGTAGTAACATGGATTGGGAATGCACAGTCGAAATTTAAAAATAGTTCTGAAAAGTATTTAGCCCAGTAATTACTGTAGTTAAGGCAGTATTTCTTCCTGTCCACGGCTGACGGCCCACTTTGCACTTAAATTCAGTCAGTTTTCAAGCTGTAAGCCCCTTCCTCCACCAACTGTAGGGCAGGTCTTGGCTGGTCAATGTGTCCCATTATTTAGCCTCTGTCCCTAGTCCCCCTTTGCATATGCACCTGTTGTGTTATATCTGATTAATGTACCATGTTCGTCCAAATTCCACATTCACATTTTTTTCTCAAAATTTTAATTTTGTAACACTATGGTTTATGTCTTATAGGAAGATATACACTTCAGAACATCTACCATGAGAAGGCAAAGTGCTGTGCCACCAGCAAGTTTATTGATGGTGCACACAGTTCTGGTACTTTTTAACAAATGTCAGCATGACTGCTCTCAAATATGCAGGATGTGTTACAACAGATGAATCATACTGTATATGACAGCTGCTTAAGAGGCCTACAGTATGTGATACACATTTAATGTTTTTTTATTTTACATTTTGATTGTGAATCAGAATATATGGTACATCTTTGGAAGTATGTGATTTTTGGATAAATATGGTAACTGCATAACTATGTGCAAGATAAAGAAATAAATGTAACTGTAGTAATTAATTTTGTTATGAGACTTCTGTGTTTTTATGAACTGATGGATCTTGATATTCAGATTTTGAGCAGTGACAATGTAGCCATATTTTAGAGTTTGCAGGGGGCAGAAGCACTGAAACAAACATTGCCTAAATTTTCTTGCTGCCAGGTTTGTAAGTGCATATTTTTATACCAGTTTTACGCACAGCAGGAAACAGGATACTGGGGACACTTCTAGATATTTGGCAATCGCAGATGCAAAGCCATATGTCAGTGTCTGTATTTTTCCCAAAACACATTTTTAAATCCATGATGAAAAATATACATATATTCCATCGTCCCACATTACTAAATATATTCTAGCAATAATGCTAGTTGAAAGCTAGTGTCCAAATGGTCTAAAAATAACAACTGCTTGTGACTTGTCATTTACATACTCTCTACAGCCATAGTGACAGCAAGTGAACCTTGGGCTGATTCCACGTTGTTCGATCTACATTACCAAATATATATTCTGCAAACAGTAAAAATGAATAGAACTTGAACAATGAACAGAATAACAGTATGTTCATATAGTGTGAATTTACACTTCTCCCAACCGCTTTTTTGATTTCCTTTCACTCCAAGCAGAGAAAAATAAATTGCACACAACAAACTAGGAAGTGTGGAATGAGAAATGTTGCCATTTGTTGGAGGGTGGAGCATGGGTCTTGCTGCCTATGTCCCATATCCAGCAGTATTGCATTTTACCTCAGGTTAATGAATTTGATTTAATGCTGTGAGAGAATATGCATTTCCAATGCAATGAAGGAACAGTACAAAATTGTCTTGAAATAACAAAGTCTCTTACATTGTCTTGTATAATGCATAGATATGAGTTGCATAGCTAACAAATACAGTTTTTATCTGCACATATGGACTCACTAGAGTCTTATGCACCACTTTTGTGCATTTGGAACAATCCATGTTCTAAACACACAAACTTGACTTTCAAAGCTTCACTGGATTATTTATATATGGGGTTCTCCTCACAGGATTACTGTAACACATTCTTTAGAACTGTCAAATGCAAAAATATGGTATTTCACATTGAGTAATTTACTTGTGAACAAACTACAGTGTCAGGATGGCTATGGGCTGGTTATTGTGCGTTCCTTCTTTGACATCGTGTTGTTCCTACACTGTTTCAAGTGATTCTGCATAGTGAGGGCTATGTGTTTACATATCGCAGCTAGTGAGGAAGCTGGTTGTGTTGCCAATTTGTGCTAGCATTCTTTCAAGACCTTACTTAAAGTAAACTAGAAGTACCAAAATTCAGAAAATTGTACCCATGAATGGATCTTGCCCATAACATTTCTGGCACTAAATATGAACCATTATCAACTTACATTTTATTTCCCAATGGTAGTTTTAAGATATAATCTCCTGTAGTACAAATTTTCTGTAGAATCTGTGATGTAAAGTTTGTAACTTTTACAGAGACTCATTCATAATATATCTGCCTACATTATATCTTTACAAGGTGTTGCTTTTTCTGTATACCTTTTCAGTAACAGTGTCTACGTTTCTGTTTAATGACACAGAACAACATTTAATTGCTGGAAATGGTTAGGTCAGTTCACTTAGTAGACAATCTTGTATTAGTTGCAATTTTTATGTCCATCTGTGTGTGTGTTTGTGTGTGTGGATCATGTAAAACATTGTACTTCTGTTCTCTTAGGACCAGCTATGTTTGTTTTATGTGTGATTGTTGCAGTTTCTTGCTGAACATTTGAAATGTCATAACTCTGTACGAACACAGCCTCATTGGCAGAAATTATTATCACCATCAAAGGGGTGTGAGAAAGTCTGACATAATGAATGCCCACACTCTTTCAAGCGGCAATAGGGAATTAAACTCAAGGCATCTGCCGGATGACTTGCATGTTCTACCTTCAGGATTCGTGCATAAGGCATCTTCCATGCCATGCTACAGAATTAGGCGAACTGAAAATTACAGTTACCTTGTACTAGTGACAATGTGAGAACATCTGCATCGCAGCACACAATACATGCTTTGCAAGAGCAGTGGAATCCAATGGATTATAAAGTTAGACTTTCATAAGTACAATTTTTTTATTAGCCTGTTCCCTTAGATTATTGGTGTATCATACATTTGCATGCAGCTTATATTTACCATGATACAACAGTGTTTTGATGTAGTGATAGTGATAAAAGGTGTCCTGTTGTCAATATGTCACTTAATTTTATGCTTATAATACCTAAGAATCTGAGTTACAAAGTTCTTGTTCAGTACCGATGATTTAAATGTTTTGAAGATGATAATGTGAACCAAAGTTGCCACTTGTAGTGCCATAAAAACTTTTCCCTTAGCAGTGTGGTTTCTTTGGTTGAGGTATAGTTTAGAAAATATTATATGAAGCACCATATGCACAGAACTTAATGTTTCTGTATTTTCATAGTTTTAACTACACAGTGAAGGCCTTCCATGAAAATTTAGTGGCAGGTCAAAGAATTTCCTGCAGCTTCATAGGCACAAAAGTTCATCCTTTGGTCCCAATCTGAACTAAATCTTTTCCATGCCTTCACAATGTATGTATACAGGACCTGCTTTAGTATTATCCTCCCATCTTCCCTAGACCTTTGACGCACCTTTAACTTCTGACCACAATTTTTCTGCGTTTCCTAGTTACCCTTTCATGTCCTTCCATTCCAACAATATCAGGTGAAAAGTACAAACTATGCCATGTTTTATATTTATATTTGTGTAATTCCATGCATGAAACTTGTAATCATCAAAATAAAATTAAAAATACATTAAATCTGTGACATGTGCATTACTGGTTCTGTCATTGAGCAAGTCTTGGTCAAAGAAGGCAATACTGAGGTATGCCTACAGGTGGAACTAAAAGTTAGTGTTGCTTGTATTCAAGAACCTTGTATTAAAGATATACATGTGAAATATGGATGTAACAGGTTACCACATCTATAAATACAACATTGTGGCACACTAGGTATGAATGAGAGTAACTGGATGTTAAAGAAATAGCATGAGATTGTGTGTAATGGATTTATCTGGTTCAGGATGGGGGCAAATGGTAGGCTCTTGTGAACATGGTTATGAACCGCTGGGTTGATTAAAATGCAGGGAATTTCTTGACCAGCTTAGAATCTGTCAGCTTGTCAAGATGTACTCTGCTTTGTGGTGTTCGTTAGAGAGCAATGTATGCTGCAAATATATTACCACTCACCAGCTAGTACATGTAAAACAACAAACAATGTACATATATTTATAGTTGAAGTGTGCTGTCTGTAAATTCCTGTAGTCATAGGAAATAGTATAAACATATATGTAGCAGTGAAGTTAGTGTCTGCAAGCTGGGTTTGGTTAGGATTTGTGGTGTAGGAAGGCTGCAGTACATTGCATTTTTCAGCTAGTGGAGCAGCGTGGAATGGTCAGGGAAATCACGGCAACATTTATATGTTGGGCAGGATGGTCCACAAACAAACGGATTTTCCTGTGGAAACCTTGCATCAAATAACTGGGTTGCTTAAAGCCTGATGAAAACTGCTTGAGATCAATGAAAGGACTGGACCCTCAGCTAAAAGGATGTGATTATCAAACAGTCCCAGCTGTGAAAGACGTCAACAAGGAGAGGGAAGAGCCTCATATACTATGTGACAGGCCTTAAAACTAGACAGAGATTTCATCACTTGGGGTTACCAAGTGCACAGAATGGCTCCACCAGGTAAAATACGTAGAGTATTCTTAGGACAGGACATCCCATTTTGTTGAGGAACATTAGAAAGTAGACCACCAGTCACAACTATTTTTTGACAATAACTTTTTAATGTCCAAAACATGTTCTGACTTCTTTATAAAGCCATCATTGAGCATAAGCTACAGAAGTAAACAGTTGACCTCTTGTATATTCATACTTGTGCCTGATGAAGGCCTTATGAAAGATGTTGAAACATACAGCACGTTTTGGACATTAAAAAGGTATTTTCTACAAAATAACAGTCGTGAATGACGGTATTTTTTTAATCATCGGACTGATCACAACAGACCAAACACCATTGCTACACAGTGGCTGATGATGCTGCCCACTCTGCAGTGCTCAGCCCAACAATAAGAAACTGTGTATTAAGCTTCATTCAACGCAATAGACTGTTAGTGGATTAACAGGCAGCGGATACATAGTAGGCTGGGTAGAACTTGAGGTGTAAAATCTGTTGACATGCCTTCTTAATCCTCAGTGGCTAGCAGTCCAAGACTGCTTGACCCGGACGAAGCATTACGATCTGTTGAAACACTGGGAACTACTTTTCCACCAACATAATGTCACATCCCAGAAGGCTGGGGTATTAAACATTGAAGGAATGTGTCGAATTAACATTTCCCAAACCAACAGCACGTCAAAACAAAGGATTCGCAGACGGACCCAAAATGTGCATGTGCAGGCACAGTGGATTTTAACGTGTGTACTTTTTGGTGCAAGGAATGTGACTTTTGACATGACTGCTGGGTAATCACAAAACTTGGAAATGTGAAACATGATGGTAACCCTGCCTTTCAAAATATGTATACAAACTGAAAGCTAAAATATATGCTTTGATCTCAGGAGTTACAAGAAATACTAAAAATATTATGTAAAGATGCCATAAATTAATTTATTACCTTTCAAATCAATGCCAGTAACGCTGAAACCCTCGTCACTGCTCACTCATATGACAGCCAACAAACAACTGCTCATCAACATATGTCAGATTCGCCAACTGTCAGAAAATTCAGCTGCCCTATCTCGCTGAATACATAATGACACTTTAAGACATAAAACCCTAAACTAATATTATCCTGTTTGCTACATAATTTGTTAAATATCTTGTGCAATGAGTTATATTTCTGGCGATGATTGCAAATGTGTTCATGATACGAATTTTGTCAGCTTTTACTGCAGTGGAAGTTTTACTTTATCAGTGTGTCCATAAACACCAGGAAATTCCACTTTTAAAAGAACAGCATAACAAAGCAAATTCATGAAGAAATATTCCTTATCAGCAGTTAGAATAGTACACAATGATCAGTGGACACTTGATTACTCAAACAGTGAATTTCTTATTGTTTACTGTTTCTAGTACATAGGAACAGATAATAATATAAATTCCATATATAATTCTTGTTACATGTACACATGAATTTACCCATAATCCTTTATAACAGTTGAGTGATCACAGACATGCAGGTAGAAGATAAGATCACATATGTTGTAACTGCACACAGCAACAGTATAATAACCACTTTAAATGTGATCTCATGATAAGTCAATGTTTGTCTGGCATTTGTACAGGAAAACATAGGAGGCTGGTTTTCCTGCATTGCCATGGTTACCGGGAGTTCGGGTCCTTTCCCTGGGGGCCTCGGCATGGACTTAGATTTCGTTCCTGTCCATGAGGCTGAAAAATAAATATTTAATAATAATGTGTATGACAAATGAAATGACCAGAGTGAAATATTTAAGAAATATCAAATACAATAAATCTGCTTACAGTTGAAGCTGGGTTAAACAGAAACCTGGCTGTGTTGGTACATTTTTCTGCTCCCAAGAATACGGTAATAAAACTCTTAGAAAAGTCTTAGTAAATGAAATATTTTTAAAAGCTGAAGGGCGGGGGGGGGGGGGATTTATGAAAAGCATTTTGCTTTAATATTTATCTTCCATTCACGTAATTTCGTTCTGAACTCTGCTACACAGAATTTAAGACAGAACATCTCTATCACAAACAGCAAAAAACTAACAAGCCTGCTTTATCTTGTAAACTAATGGATTTTATGGATGTGAAAGTAAAACAGACGAAACAGAAAACAAAGTACTCACTGTACTCAAAGTAGACAGCTTGAAAATGAATAGAGTGTTGTAAATTTCCACACATGCACTGTTCTCTTACCTGATGGGCAGGGAAACGCCCATACAATGACACTAGAGCCACAAACAGCACCAATCCAATCACTGAGGGGATGAAGGCAGTCCACTTGGCAGACAGGGGGTAGTTCATGAAGCGGGAATTCATCTGCATGTCATCTGCAACAATGATTACGCAACATTTTTCTTTTAACTGGATAATAGCAACACACATGCATATTTTAATGAATCCTCTTAAGTACCTAATCTGCACATTAATCACACTTCAGACATCTTCACATATGTTTGACTGCCTGTCTCTCCATGTAGGTCTTCCATAATGATATATGAATCAATTAATGAGTTTTCATGACACTTGGTATGAATAGAATGTCACCAGTCACTGATCTGCCTTGAACAACACCAACTCCTGAAGCTGTATGTAATAGATCTTCAAAAAATATTCAACTTTTCATTAACAAATTTTATATAATGTCAAACAATCTACTGCCAATATGTCAGGAATGACTCACATGACATATTATATGTATAACGTACATACCTACACATTCTCTATGGTTTTTTTTTTGTTTTTTCTCCAAAATTAAGAAAATTGCAATGGTTTGGAACACAAATTACATCTGGAAATCATGGCATAATCTCAATGTCCAGTAGTGGAAATTATGTACTAATAACTAAATTGCTGAATTGTGCAATCATAGTTTATAGTTCTTCTCGGTGCCATGCAGACTGAACTATCTTAAAGTCAGTAGTGAACAGATACAGGTGAGAATTAACCCACCTTCATAAAATGGCGAACCCGTGTCTGGGTTAATGTGTGACCGACTCTCCCATGTCCAGTATGATGTGTTGCGAGTCTCAAGCAGCTCTGGGTCATTCACGGTATGAATCTTATCGTCTGGACCTGCCACCAACACAACAAACACAAATACTCTTATGCTCAGGACTATTCATCTTATGTTTGCAAACTTTCACCTAGCGCATAATTCTCAAATGCACACAACATCCTGAAACTCTAAGGCTCATATTTTACCCCTAAAATGAATCCAGATTACTTCCTATAAATATCCAGCCACCATTTTTGTAGTGAGAACAGACAGCATTTGGAAATCAAATGACATGAATAACATAGTCCAGCGTCACATTTATTCATTATATTAATCAGACCTGAAGACATCAGTATCAGCATATTGACAAATGTTTACAAAAGTTTCTGAAAATGTTCTGTATTACTCTGCATAAATAATCCATATGATGCCAAGAATTTCTGGCACATTGGAAAAATGGAGACATGCTTTTTATTGTTTTCAGAGAAATTTCAATAAAACATCAATGATTATCTGCATGTTGAATCATTTATAATAAATTATGCCCTTTAGATGGTCCCACAAGTAGAAATCAGCATGCATAAACTGAATGATCATGGTGGCTACAAAACCAGTGCATTCTGTCACGTCCATAATATGGACAGAGGGTGCCAAGCTGCTTTACTTCAAGTATGAAATTAGCAGAAACTTCATTACGCATAATCCACATAGTCTTTCACATTGCCAGTGGTACATCTTGCAGTTATTCAGGTAAATCTTCCATTGCCACATCCTACTACAAAATCAGTTGTGGCCATGTTCTTATAGAAACGATTTGGTTTGATTTAAGGGGTACAACATAATTCCTGTATTTCCTGTATACAAATAAGGATCATTCTATGTGTGCAATTTTCATGTGTGCAATATTCTTCACTTGTTTACATCTCACTGTTACTTAGTCCAGAGGCTAGACATGTGGGGCTTGTATTATCAAAAGAGTGGCATAAGATGCAGTATTATACTGCATAAATAGTATTTTACTGCAAGCTTATTACAAAGTATCAATGGTCTCAACTGGTCGCACACTTAAAACAGATTCTTTGACCACTTGATGGGCCTGGTATCAAGTGAGAAGGTAATATGACTGGTAAAAAGGAAGTAGAATGTGATAATTAAACTGGCTCAGGATACAGTCCAGAAGCAAATTCTGCAAATACAATAATGAAAACCGGGATCCCTTGAAACATGGACAGTTTCTCGAGGATTTATGAAACTCTGAATTTCTGAAAAAAAAAAAAAATTCTGCTTCATGTAGTTAATTGTCATGCAACCTGATTATTCAATTTAATTTAAAATAGAAGGCCAAGGTGTTCCAGTGCATAAATATCAGGCAATGAAGACACTGCTTTTGCTGATTCCTGAAGATAAGGTATGGCCTTGTCACCACAGTGGTGAGAGAACAATGCTGCTGTCCAATTCTACATAGTCTGCACTGTGACCACATTACCAACTTCAATGCAAGTTACTAAAATATTGTCCCTAACTTCCTTCCTGTTGTCCATTGTATTCAGTCACAAACACCAGTGTTGCTGGGTCACATTCACACAGCAATAAAGTGGTCAGTCATCTACCTGTGTATTGCCCAAAATCCTTTGGGTTGTAGAATATTTGATTTTTCCACATGTTGAGATCCAGCAACATCACGAGTACTATAATTCCATAATTGAACCATTTTCCTACACAAAACAGAAATAACGGAGTTACATGTCATGACAGTTAGTGCTATAATTATGGCAGCCACTTTTTTATTTTGTTTTTATTGTACAAACTGATGACCAAGAACTTAAAATGTCTGTTTCCAAGGGCTAATGACTAAAATGTCTAAAAACCACAAAATTATCTTTTTTTTGTGGACATTGGGAAATGTCCCTCCACTTCTCTTGGATTATTTATAATCAGAAAACTATGCATTGCATTGTCTCATTTAAGAACTCCAAACAGTTTGCATGTGTCACACCAGATGTAACAGGACAAGATTTTCTGCCTAATGTCCTGCTCTGAACAGCAAGGTCACTTCGTATTCACTGTAAATTATAAATTCACAACAACTTGAAAGGATATAACTTTGAAATTTTACACTAATGTTTTCCTACAGGGACTTGAGAATAGTAAGAAATTCTTTGATTGTATTAATGTTTCTCTGGAGGGGTTTGAGAAAACAAAGAAAATCTTGTGATAGTTGATCCCTGGACCTAAAATTGAGCCTGGGGCCTTAGGCTGTGAAGCAGGAGGTTCAAACACTACACCAAGATTTTGAATTAGGCAAATGTAGATTACTGCCTTCCAAAAGGACTAATTGCCAGATGGGAGCTTCCTACCACCTGCAGCAACAGGCAGTATGAACATGTGAAGGCTTTGATAAAAAATGAATAAATGGATTAGCATAACACATAAGCTGTAGGAGGTTACAAGACACTGTTCGCCCATTCCACATACGCATTTCACATGCAGAAACTGTTTAACGTAACAAGGGACGTTGGCTTGCAGAGTTAGGTCCATTGGTCACTCATAACATCAACTAGTGAAGGTGGAGAAAGAGAAAATCCTGAAACTTTGCATTTGAACTCCACATTCACATGATTGATCATCGAAAAAGGCTTCAATGTAGATCTGCGTTACCACCTTTTACCAGATTAGTTCTTGGCTCTAAGCCCTTCTTACATTGACTTATGCACGTACACAAGTCCCTAATATTTTGGAATTTACTGTGCATTTCTGGCAATTCTGGTGTTTATTTTCCAATACCATAACAAAGTATTTCACACATAAGAAGTCATACATTCTCAGAACTAGAAAAATTTTCAGATGAGTGCAAATTTCACTTTAATGTAGGTTCTGTTTTGGTTAGGTTTCTTTATAGCCATCTGGTGTAAACTCACCAGTGATGTCAACTTCAGCATACTTCCACTTAACTGTTGCAACACTGAATCCAGGCAGGTTGACATGAAGTGTTGTGGTGAAGTGGGGAAAATCCCAATCCTGCATAACGATCAATAGGTCCATAACCAGGATGAAGGATGCCAGGAATGCACGGGACAGCTCTGCATGACACATAAAAGATAAGAACTTATGACATTTCCATTTGCATGGGCAGCTACAAGGGCTAGGCCAATAATTGGACCTATACAACTTGGACATACTGCCAACTAGCATATAGTCCTTCTACATGAAATGAATTGGACAGACCAATGAGAATACTGCCCCATTTATATGTCTATAAAATGTAACATAAAAATATTTCATACAAGATACTTACGTACACTTGGTGATCTGTCTGCATACCAAATTTACTATCCCTATCTCTAATGATGCTTAGCCACCGCCATCTTATTGAAGGACGGAAATTGCAAATGGGTGTACATCTCATTGAGCCCACTTTGGTGTTGTTAATTTTCTGTTCCACAAATCATGTTGTCCTTGTTAGACTGTATAAATTTACCTCATTGGCTATTGCACATACAGTGGTAAGGTCATATATAGTGGCAAATTGCTTTGATATCTTTTATATTTTAAGATTATTAGTATTTGTAGGTAGGATTTTATTCCCACAATTACACTGAGCCATCCTGATGACAAGGACAGAGATGGTTCTCGAAACATTAGTTTACTCGCCATTTAACCACCTGATGCAGCTGCTAGCCTGAGAAAATTTTACTGAATTCAATCGCTGTGAAGGCTTTATATTATATATCAGTCTATGGAGGTGTGCAGCATTTTGACACCTACCTGTAGTAGCCACAAAGTCCCTGTTCAACTTATCCCAAGAGATCCAGTCACTCACGATAAGTGTGACAACAACGGAGGTGGCCACGACGGAACCAACCCAGAAAATCAGGATGCGGGGGACATTTGAGCGCCTCCAGATCTGCCTGAAATAGGATGCCCACTGGGGGTACAAGTTGTCCTGCAGCATCATGTCTGTCACCATAAGCGCTGTGATGAGATCACCTAGCCAAGTGCCGCATGCTGCAGCCTTCATTACACTGAAAGAGCATTGGCAAATTAAGCAGGGGGTACAGTGCATGTGGGTACAGGTTTTTGTACTGCAGGGTTGGCATTATTTTTGAAGGTTGAAATTATTTTTATAAGGTTTGAATCAACACTAAGAGAGTACATCATGGGTCTCCAACGAAGCCCACAAGCCAGCTCACAATAATGGGAGTGGCCCTTTGCCATAGAGATTGGAGAACTAAGCTCTACATGAAATAACACACTTGTGTACACATGCACCTGTGCAAGTACATAGGAAAGTAGTTTAGTAAGTGGATATGCTGATGCATATGAAATTGAAATAAGAGGCAATGAAGAAGTAAGGACTTTACTGGTATGTGTATTGCAATAAAAATCACACACTTCGGCAAATATGAAACTGAACAAAGCTAAAAATGTCTTAACCCACAGAAGAAGTTCTCTTAGCATGTGAAGAACCCTGTCTGCAGTCAGCTATTTTACCTCATTGTGCAGTGGTATTTCCTCATGTTGACAACCCATTTGATCCAGCAATATTTTGCATACGTTCCTCTGCCATGATGTTAATCAATTAAATTCACAATTTGTACCATATCACTCATGACACACATAATTTTCAGAACATCCCCAAATAGTGCTACTGATAGAATACTGATAGATACTGTCAGCTAATGACTGATGGAAACATTTCACTGTTCTTACACAATGGAACAAACTCCTACTTCCCTACCATGGACAACACACAGCAGTAAGAGAAGTCAGTTTTTATAGTCACGTTGCAGTCAGCAATGAAGGCTTTAAATG
Organism: Coptotermes formosanus; assembly: GCA_013340265.1. Taxonomy (NCBI): domain Eukaryota; kingdom Metazoa; phylum Arthropoda; class Insecta; order Blattodea; family Rhinotermitidae; genus Coptotermes; species Coptotermes formosanus. The sequence goes on along the minus strand of BLKM01000171.1, from coordinate 166,719 downwards.
TTTCATAGAAATTGTCATCTCATGCAGTCTGTTTCAAGGGTAAGAAGTGTCAGCAACCCTTCTTTTACACTGCAATATGAATATTCTGGCAAACACATGAGCTATCATGAGTTGTATAGTTGTATGGTGAGTTTACTGCTCTTGGTGACTAATCTATTGGCAAAAAAACAAAACCATACACAAAACTGCAATTCACTTTCATTTGGTCTCTTACATTTTCTGCCAGTAATTCCCCTTACATAATCTTTGACATAGGAAAGTCCTTGATGGCTGTTATTATTTCTGATTTATTCCAGATGGAGGAAACAAAGAGTTAGCTGCTTGATGAGAGGCTTCCTACTAACACCAGATGGGTTTTTATATTTAAATAGAACTTCAGATACAGGGAAAGATGCTATAACTGAAGCAACATATTTTATATATCTGCAACTATTTGACAATGATGGCTGCTGTGGGATTTGAGATTCTCACAGCAGTGATGATGAAGCTACATCTTTTGTGATGTTATACCATGTTGTCTGGCAATTATTTACAAACTTTTTGGAGGACCATAGTGCATTGATCTTGCGAGTCAAGCAGCTTGGCCCTCAAGATGAATCTTCGATTCTAATGAAATAAGAGTCATTAAGACAGTAAAAAAATGTTCAACACAGACATAACTGTTGCATTCCTAGCCGTATATGCGCTTTAATATAGAAAATATTTATGCACACCCTTTAATTTGTACCTGGCATTGGTGACACCCATGTGACTGTTGATGTGGTAAAGGGGGTTGTCATACCATAGGAACAGCATGAGGTTGTATGCATGTGAGAACACATACAGTGACACTATCACAGTGAAGAACATGGTCATCCAGGAACCCTGCAACCATGAACATGTTCAGAGAAAACACACCAGTTGAGGACCATATTCCATAGCATTTGGAGACTAATAAATCAACTACTCTATGTCCTTTTAAGTCTCCTGAAACATTACATAAAATCTTCTTCATGCAGTTAACTCCAGTTGTTTACAAACACAAATCTGAAGACTCAATTATTGTGGCAAAACCATTCTGTCCAAGTTCGAGAAATTTTATGTTGAGATTAAAAATAGCTATGAAATGGAAATGGGTAAAATAAGAAATTGGTGGCATTATTAATTAATAAACATGTGCAGATAGATTCAGTTTATATGAACTCTGTTTATAACAAGAAAGTAGAGGTCAGGTTGTATTTTTGGCTAACTGAGCACCATAACATAAAGTACTGGAATGGATGGAATGGTCATAGACCTACAGCTCCACACATCTTTCACCTCAGAACAAGAAGGATGTGAGTGACAATTTTCACATTTAATCCCTGGAGAAGGGAATCCCAGAACTTGTTTTATATAAAATTTCTTGTGCCTGTCAGAAATGTAACACTTGTTTTCCAACCTGAAGCCAACCCTATACCAAATAAGCTATTCTGACTCATATTTTATGAACACATGGTCTATAAATTATTTGTACAAACAGTTATGCTGAAATTACATAGCTACACAGTAGATTTGTGTGTTCTTTCAACACAGAGAAATGTCTGATATTCTTCAAGTTATGTAATGTTTAAGATAATGTCTTGCTTAATATGATTGAAAGGAGCAAGTCAAAAAATGCCAGTGTTTAACTAATGTTAAAAACGAGCTTATGCAAGAACCCATCATAGAAAATTTGTCGGACACAGAAATTACAAATGTCCAGCAGGATGTACACGTGTTGTGCAATCACAGACAGAGAGTGTTTGTGAAACTACATACTATAAAAATATTGTTTGTTGTGGTACCTGGTCATCACGAAACATTTTTAGCCTGAGGAGCTTGCCACAAAGATAGCCATGTATAAGAAGTTTGCCCAGCACCATGCCACACAGCATTGCCAGTATCCACATCAGTACCTGCAACAGTCCAGTGATGATGTCCTTAAAGTGAAGAAACAAACCAAAGAATCACCTTCTAGCTCGGAACTAGGGTGTGGGACAGAGAAATTCAAAACATGAACTTACGGTGGTTCAATCATTATACAGAATAACCCATATAACATCTGCCAAACTATGAATAATGGTGCAATTGCTTTGGTCCTAATCTCAACCATGGTTAAGTTATGTAGTCATGTTGAATGTACATTGTGTCATCTGTATGGATTTATGCAGCTTCCTACATTGGTTATGCACAAGCAGGTTCATTTTAGAATAGCATGTGTTGCTTTTCATGTGCTTTCACAAATACTGCATGTGATAGCAGCACAGTTCATGATGTGTTATAAGATTACATCTCATGTGTGCTATTTCTCCTGATACACCAACTCCTGGATGTAATCCTTCCTACAAGTAGAGATCAAGGAGTGTGAAGTCTTGTGAATGGTGTGGTGAGGTATATGAACCTCCATGGCCAATCCAACAATTTCGATGACACAGTTTTAAGTAGTTTGTGACTTGATGGAAATGTGGTGGAGCACAATCATATTGCAGCCACAAGTTCAATTTGATGTGGAGAGAGACATATTTCAACAGAAGTAGTAACTTGTCCTTCAGGTTTATGTGCCACTGCTCATGATAGGGTCACTTCTCATAAACAACAAAACACATAATCACCAGCCTTCTTTCCAGGGTAACTAAACACAAACTACCTGCCAGCTGGTTGATGCGATTTATGGCAAGTGTGAATGCACTGTCTCAAATCTGGTGGTGGCGCTGCTGGAATGGGAGGTATCTACATAATGGTGGATGTTTTGGTCCATATTGGTAAAACATTGTTCCCTCAAAATGTGATAATCAATAATCACCTAAAGTTTGACAGAGTCTTGTGGGGCAGACTACATGTGGTGTGGAGAAGCTACCACTACCTAATTCCAGAAGGCAGAGTGATGGAGAGAAAATGCTGCTACCTAATTAAAAAACACTTCGTTATGGTGATGTGACGAATGAATGAACAATGCACATAAAAGGACAACTGGGAAATCCCAAACTTATCACACTCTGATATCCGTCATTTTTATATTGAGCTCTTGTGACATTTTGTTTCCCATAGTTCTTCTACTTTACAGAAGAATGGCTTGATAGACAAATGTGTACCTTTATAAGCGACCAGCGCCATTCTGGAGGATACTTGGTGAGGACAAAGCTGAACACATTACCCACCATTGGGATGTCAGACTCTGCAACAAAAAGTAGGTGTTAAACTTGGAATAAGCTGTGGCTTATTCACTTTATGAACTTAACAGCTCGATATCAGATGCCTGACCATTTCAGCTGGTCAGATACAGGATTGTCAGTGTGGGAGGAAGTTGATGCATTCACTTTACTGGCACAGCATCTTCAGTGTAAGAGGAGGTCAGTCATTCCCTTTCATATGCGTTTGACCTACGTTCTGTTCCAAGTGTAATGATGCATGGAGTACTACCTCAGCTTACCCTGTATGCATTCACAGCAACGAGAGCAGAACTAAGCTCATTAGCCCTTACTGGTCCAATGTCGAGTTGAACTTGACGGGACTTTCCGTTGTACCAGGTCCAATGACGAGATCAAATTGGCACATTATTTTACAGTGTTTTGTATTAGTTCTTACTAAGCTTCTGCCACATAATGGCTGCTTTTGAAATTTCAAAATTAGATATATTCTGGAAAATTTATTTGGACCAGACTGTTGAAATTCACGATAATAATTTGGATTGCGAAGTGTTAACGTTATACTAACCTGTCCAATTTGGTCATATGAAAAAAAATTTATATCACATTTTTAAGAGCTTGTAATGGAACTTACAGAAAGTCTGAGAGAATCATTACACTCTGTGGAACGTCAGGAATCATCTACTATTTGAAGCAATGTGCCCGAAATATCGAAACATACCAATATCATTGATGCTGTATGTCACATAAAACACACGCAAGTGACACGCACGCATACACCAACGCCTTGAATATATAGACGCAACAGCTATGCACCTACTGTCCCAAGTACCACCCCATGACATAAAAAAAACAATAGAGCTGAATGGGACAGTCACTCACAACTACACTTTGCCCCCATTTCTCTGTTTTTCTGTATATCACAACGGAATGTAACACACTGAAATTAAAAATAATATTTCTTATGTGTTCTTTTTGTTTACATATAACAGGAGGCCGCAATTTTTACTGTTGTTTTGGGCGCAAAATTAGCTACTGGCATCTTTGATGCCCATATAATTATTTGCTATACAGAAACTCTGGTTTTGACTCCAATTCTGCCTTCAGATCATACTAACAGATTCCTTATTGTAAAACAGAGCCTCCATATGAAGTCTGCACACAAAAAGCACTTGCTAAGTCATGGATACCGGATGGCCACGGTATGGTTACGATCAATAAAACGAAATTTGTGCTCAGAGTAGTACGCCTGATTGAGAAGGTATCCCAGATTCTGTAGTATTGAATTATTCAAATGTTAATCTAAATCAGGTTTCTCCATTCGGAATAGTAGCTATATTTGTGTCCTAATGGTGGGAACTACCCTGCCTCAATCCCCTTCGTCATGACGTCAATGCAAACATCACGTACCGGTGTGGCTATGTGAAATGGGATCTTCGGCGAAGAGCAGAAAATTGCAGAATATAACGAAGTACGTGACAAACAATCGAGGGTATGGGTGCTGGAAGTAATAACGTAGGTCTCTCTTGTCCAGCAGGTGCAGCTCCGAAGACGTAGGGTGCAGCATCAGCAGACCTGCCGTGCCGGGACAAGTGGTTGCAAGATTACAGTTCATCGTCGGCAGATGGGTCTGATGCACGAGTTCGATGCCGCTCACGGCCATCATGATACTGCGACGACGCTGCACGGCCTCGCTCTCCTCCCAACTGCTGGCTTTCTTAGTAACATAGGGACAGAGGTCGAAGGGTTGCTGCAAAAGGCAATATTTCATTACCGACATCTAACCAACTAACTGACTTACCAGCACACTAATCGACCAACCAAGGCGCTGGTAACCAACAGATATTCTGAGTGAGAGATGGATTGAACACACAGACTTGACTGACGAATTAAGTAACCATCATACTGACTGGTTATATAAGAGGTTAACTAACTGACTAACTGAATGAGTGAATTTACTCCACGGCCATAACAACTTAAGCTTGAGATAAAATGCGGCGTTACTAGGCATGGAACTTCGGCAGCGATGTCCAGGTCCTCTCTCAAACAAATAGAAAGTTTTGTCGTACGACACTGCCTACTTCTTTGCTTTCGCCTGGTTTTGTTTTTCTTATAGAATGAAGTTTACATGCGTTGTTACTAGCAAAAAGTCCTTTGAGATTTCAAAGGGGAAAATTTTGTCAAACACCTTCGCTAGCTATGTTTTCCACAGATAAAACTTCAGCTTATTCGTTCGTATATGGTACGAAGACAGAGGGAACCTGAAAGTCACAATTTCACTAAATATTCACGCCATGAATTAGAAAATTCTGAAAAAGAGACTTTTATAGAGTTTTACTGTATATAAGTACGACCTTGCAATGTCGATCGAATGACATCATCATTACTTAATACACCTTCAGTGAATACCCAAGCTATGAATTGATATGTTCTAAGAGACAAGTTGATACAAATAAATCTAACTTACTACAAGCACTTTGCAATATGTCACCGAACCTCAGTCATTCAAATAGCGTTCTGAAGAATAATTCGGAAGCATGCGAGCAAAATGTTTAACTCGTCAATGACGCCAGTGTTCATATTCCAACTACTCTCCGTTCAGGAGCCTACTGTTCACTAAAACCGGCAGAATATGAGGAACTAAAGGTCTGCACAGGGCACCAAGGTCGGGAATAAAGGGTCAAGGAACTACAGTAAAGTAGCAGGCTATAGATGACCAACTGTCAATAGCACCAGAGGCTTCCTGGTTCCTATTGTCCTTGTCTAACTTTCCACTCACTGCAGCCCAACAACTCTGTCAAAACAATTCGTGAGCCATCAAATGAAATGTTATCTTACAGTTAGGGTCCTATGTCGCACTATGTAAAGCAAAATCTATCGTACCTACGAAAACAGGTGACACTGACGTCACTGCCTCGTATCGATGTGTGTGTGTGTGAGGTCGAAACCCTTATAACGAATTCGGTTTATACGAAACTTCGCTTAGAGAGTCAGTTATTCTGTGGTTCCAATTAATCCGTCAAAGTTAAGCATGACATTACACTTCTCCGTTATAATGACACTTGTTTATAGCGACATGAAATAATCACCCCCTTTCATGACGTTAAAACAGACATAGGCGTAACTTGGGGGGGGGGTGAAGGGGGAAAATGCCCCACAATATTTTTTCGACTTATGAATGGTTTATTTAGTTACTGAATTGAATAGTGGCAAATGAAAAATAGACAGAAAGAAGAAAATGAGGAACGTGCGTTTTATGGGACCAACTTTCCCTGTTTCAAATTTGACTCCTTTGGAAAATAAAGTTGCTAATACCCATGGTCAGTCCCCCCCTCCCCCATTGTTATTAGCCAAGTTACACTTATGATAACAAAGTAGTTCGACTGTGTGTGTTTATATATATATATATATGCCTACTTATGAAACCCAGAGATATAGGTTCCGTGCAATCGCCATTTTGTTGTTTTACATGTTTAAAATAGCGCCTTAACAAAGTTCATTATTTTTTAAGTAGCTATTATTACACGCAATCGAAGAATTTCTCACAGCCATCATATTGATATTACTGACGTCACGATAAGGAGGCACGAACGTGAGTTACCGAGGTACATATACGGCCACCTGATCACGCAATGTTTATCAGAGGGAAAACGCCCTGACATGCGGCATAAATAATAATTCAACTTTGTCTGATACAGAATTTCCCTGTTATCGTGTCCCTGAGGAAGGCATCTTTATCGCATAGAAAGCCTGCATCCGCCGGGATATCCTGTGGCAGCTGTCATGTTCAGGGACACGATATGAGAAACATTGTGTGAGAGCAGTGAGTGGGCTATAAAAATAAGTTCGTGTCATAAAATCAGAAGTCAAGTTTCGAAAGATACCAGTGGTTCTGTAGGGGTCAACGAATCAGAGTTAAGTAACTTACTAACTTCAGTGACTGAATTTAGGTTTTCTTTTTTCATCTCCTCTCAGATGATGTTTTCAATTCCTCTGATTAGTTACACGGCATCAAAATGGGAAGATCGACAAATAAGTAATTGGAAAGAATGTAGCATGAAGAGGTGCTGGCCTAATTTAAGTACTACACAACTACACCGGCGCCTGCAGAATAAGAATTAAGAATATTAAGCATTCGGCCCCGACTCTCCGTTCTCTGAACACAGTTGTGATCGCTGCAGTCAAGTAAAGAAAGAAAGATGGGATAGGAAGCAAAAGCGAGACAGAGAAGACAGACAAAGGATAAGAAGAAAATCTGAAATGAATAGGATCGTAAAACAAAATAAGGTTTTATTATTGACCTTTCACTGGGCCATTTCAGACCCCGAAGACATGCATTTTGTAATTAGTGGCACTTACCGACAGCCGCCTGTCTCCTGCGCAAAAGCTGAACTGTTGTTGGTACTTGTGCAGCCTGGTTCTCGTAGTCATCCTGCCACCCCCAATGGATGCTGTTTCCATGACCACCGAAGTAGACGTGGCCGAGCTGGGGATTGCAGCTGTGCCACGTTGTGGTCGAGAATTTCCTGAGACCTCCGCCGCCGGCTGCAGTAGTTCCAACTCTATGCCATCCTTCGCGTAATCATCATCATCGTAGTAATAATCATCGTCATCATTGAAGCAGTTCTTGTCGCACTTCGCAGGTTTCTCGGCATTCTGCGAGTATTGAGAACCTACTTCTGTGAACACGTGGTGCCAGAGTGCGCTCTGGTCGCCGTCATTTCCATTACTGTCGAGACTGACACCCTTATTCTGTTGCTTGTCCGCTGAAGAGGCTCTCCAATACCAGGGTTTGCTTTGGCTTCTCTTCTCTTCATCCTCGTTTACCACACTTGCCGGTAGTTGGATGGATTTTTGTGGAGTTGTTCGGTTGTTGGTCAGGCGATGAAAGGTAGAACTGCGGACCCTCTGCATCCTAGGGGAAAGCGGTGGGGAGGCTTCTAAGGAACAGGTGGTGGCAGTGTGACGAGACCCTGAGCAAGATTTATATGACATCGGGGAAGTAATTTCAGTAGGACGTCTTTGTTTGAATGTTTTACTCACATCGATATGGCATAAACCCGAAGAAGGGAGCGGAGCGATTACGTCGTCGAAAACGGAGACATTCATCTGGTCATTCCCGCAGTCTAGGAGGGAGACACTGTTACTGTTCCTATCGTCTAGGATGGATATACTATGTTCGTATTCTATTTCAAGCAGTGATTCGCTTCTAATATTCCTTTCGTCTAGGAGTGACGAGCTACGATTGTCGGCAGAGGGTCGTGCTGCTATTGCCGCTGTATCCATGGCAACCAGCAAGGAGTCCCGTGTGCTGTCGTTATGCAGGGAACTGCGCGTGCTCCCTGCATCAATGAGTGACGGACTACGCGTGCTGCCATCGATATAGGCCATCTGTTGAGAGACGCGGTTCCAGAAGTCTACCATACTCGATGTCGCCAGGGCCAGAGCTGAGGCCGCCTTGCAGCTTGCGTTGCTGTTACTGCGCTCCTTTATGGGGGCAATGTGTGAAGGAGAGGCGCCCCCATTGTTGAGAGATACCAGAGACTTCCTGACAAAAGAAGACGTGGCCATAGCTCGCTGTGAGAAACTCATTTGATCCTGACACAGACAGCTTATAGCCGCGTCGAATTCACGTTCACGTGGTGTTCTCTGAATTAAGTTTCGCACTGATGACGTTCGTTTCTGCTGGCACTGGCCGCGTCTAATTTCCTTTCAATTTGTGAGATGTAATTTGTTTATAACTTAAAACAGCACCTATGATTTGCAGTTTAACTCAGTGATACGTAATTTTTTTGTGTGTAAAGGAGTAAAGTGACTGTAATAGTTGAGAACAAATGTGTTTTTTCAGTTCAGAATTCTTTTGCGAAGCTCACATATAATACACTTCCACAATGTGACGTATATATATAGAACGTATAATATATTTATGTTACAAAATTATAATTTTAATATAAATATCTTCTTCTTTTACTCTACTTTATGGATGGTATTATAATGGCACGTGGTTATGAAGGAAAATTAAGTTTGTTTTGTTTAAAATTTAAATTCTAATTTCTTAGCCGATGCCAGTGGCACAAAAGGCAAGGTAAAATGGGTAAAGATTTCCTTTCATTTTTATAACAATGCGTTGTTGAGTGTAACTATTTGTTTCGGAACTGATTTTCTTCTTTTGCTGCTTAAGCACTTCTTTTTCATGATGAGTGACGTCGAGGGATTGTTGGTTGATGCATTAGCTGAAGTTGGAGTGGCGTGCTGATGACGACTGTTCAACATGGCAGACATCCGCATTCACTTTTCCATTATTGGGCTGGACCTGAAGAAATGAAACAATGCTAAAATTATAATAGATATAAGAAACCTCATTTCAGTTTATTCCTGCTTCCCCTATTACGATGAAATAACAGAAATGCCATTAAGTTTCGGGAAAATTTTCTGCTGGAAGGTTACTTCTGTAGCAGTAAGTAGTTTAGTCTTATAATTTATTAATTTTATTTAAACTTCAATGCAATTGTTCACATTTGTAGTTTAACTAATTCAATATTTTTAATATTTTCGGTGAAAAGAAAACTCCTACATCTGAACTGCATAAAAACCATGTATTTTTATACACATTTTATAACAAGATATCGCCATTCTGTATGTGTAATTTTAGTTTTTAAACGTATCTCTGAAGATGATGCCATTAGGGATCGAAACTTGTTAGATCAGAGTTCTGTAATATAAGAGCATTTTTAATAATAACATTGCATTAGTTGGTATGAAGTTTTATTTATTATAGTCTATTAATTAGTAGTGCAAGAGACGTCATTTATACATTCTCGTTACGAATACTTGCGTGTAAAAGTGGCTTAATTTATTTCAAGTTCGATATCTCTTATCCCGCGTCTTTTCCAGGAAGTCCATACCAAATCTGGGGCCCACCCAGCCTCCTACCCAATCTATACCGGGGCTCTTTCACGGGGCGTAAATCGGCTGGCACATGAGACTGACCACTCACCTCGCTCTGGTACCGAGGTTAAGAATGAGTGGAGCTATAACTCGGCTCCCTCTGTACGTCTTAAATGGTGTGTCTTGGGGGAAATTTACCTTGACTGTTCTACAGATTATATATATATATATATATATATATATATATATATATATACACATATATATGTCTCATTCGCCTATTTTTAACTGATTCTTTTATTACGGAAATCCGTCCCACCATGTGGTTGATATTTTGAAGTAAGTTTTGTGGTTATAACACAGTGCTAAATTAAGGAATCCCATAAAAATATAAAAAACATTTTTGCTGCTGAAAATTTCAATGTAAAAATATTCAACGATTATCCAAAATTTTTCACCCTTCCGTGCAAAGTTTTCACTAATAATGAGAGGGAAATTTTTATTTCGATTTGCAACATAATGTGTGCTGCACATTTAGCTGTATAATAATTTCTGAAAATTTTCAGTATGAATTATGCTGCGTGACTCTCTTCGTAACAATAAACTTGTACCTGCCACAAATGATTACGATACTCAGAATAAAAGAATAATTTACAATCGCATGTTTGGAATACATTCAAACTCACACATAGCAGCTCTTTTCACTCCTGTCTTGATTATACTTCTCAGCAACAAATCAAACATCTGAATCTGAATTTAACTGCAAAAAAATCGAAGTTGTGCCACTCTTGCATGGGAAATTACAGGCGTCGTTTCCAAGACTGGTGACCTTTGTCCTGACGCTAGGAACTATGGGAGTCAGATGTTAAGGCTCATTACATTTCAGGTGAGAATATCGACCTGAATAGAGTATGTGTCTTACTCAGGTCTTCGAAAACACTGTCAGTCACATTAGTGAATACACGCGCGTAATAGCACGTCTATGCAAGTGCCCGCCTGCATTAACAGTGAAATATATTCCGTCTTGTGCTAGAAGCTAAGAGGATGTCAGTGAGAAACTGGGTGAATGTACTTGATGCCCGTCTTGCTTGACGTTACGACTTGTGCACTGGTATACAACGTATCACTCCAAAGTCTTAATTTTTCACCAGCAAAGCTGTGGGAAACCTGAAATCTCCCACTGCTTAATGCGATTTCTATCTCCTGTTACTTCGTATGTTAACAGTATAATTTAACGGCGCTGCCAATTGCTACAGTTATAGCCTCGATGACGAATTAATGATTATGGAGCATTGGTAAAGGTAAAGATAACAACGGTAAACTTTTCCCTGTCAGCGCCCTGACGGCATACAGGATGAGCGGAGGTATTACTCCACTCATTCTTAACTTCGGCACTACATGGGAGTAAGTGGTTAACTTTACGCACCGGCTGCTTAACTCCCAGGAAAGGACACCGGTACCTATTGATTAGCAAGCTGGGTGGGCCCCGGAGACGGTCTGCAGATTTATGACGAGGACTGAGCTATCCCGGCACATTATGGAGTACTGGTGGAATGATAATGACAGGGGAAAACTGAAGTCCTCCGAGAAAAACCTGTCACAGTGACACGTCGTCCACCACAAATCCCACATGGACTGGTCTGGGATTGAATTCAAGCTTCGTCGATGAAGGTCTGGAGTCGAAACGCCTGAGTCTTATATTGTGAAACGACTGCTATGACAATGACTCATATGTGGAGTGACGCTGTGTAACAAAAAACACGGCGTCACACCCCGGAATACATTCTGCATTTTGAAACTGTCCTCTAAATAGCAGACCGTAACACTTGGTTTTGTAAACTTATCTCAAAAACTGGAAGACTTAGGTTAACGTACTGGAACTATTTTGCCTGTTGCAGATCATAGACGAGAAATGTCATCTTTGCAGAATATGTTTCCATTTCCCTTTTGAAAACGAGGCGGTTTGAGAATTTATCCTTACAGTAATGTTGCATCACTTGACTTGTTTTCGTTTTAGTCCGTTGCCCAGACTTCTGACAGTCCTTGTAAGGCTTCATGCTTAATTATATTTCCCTTTGCACATATTGTGCAGAAACCCGACTACTTGGGTTGTTAGGCTCAATACACTCTTACTATGGTTTCAGCACTTACTCAGCTTGAAACGTTGAAACTAGGATATATTGCACTGGAAAAACAAATAACAGGCCTAACACCCAGACCTTAAGTAAACGTCATTGGAATGATCTAGGCTTTGCAGAACCTCTGAAGCATTAACAATATGAAAGTACCCTTCCGTCCATCTCCACCTGATATTGGAAAAAGTATTGCCTTGTCTGAATGTTTCCAGGCTTCTACCGCTTATCTTCCTGATAACAGCAGCATTAAGATGGAAATGAGTATGGAGCAATAATGGAATAATAGGGAGAGGGGAAAACTGAAGTGTCTCAGTGCCACTTCGTCCACCACAAATCCCACTTGAAATAACCGGGATGGAATCCGGGTCTTTGCGGAGACTGACCGGTTATTACCAGTCTTAACCACGACAGGGCGTCTTCAAGCGCTGTTACTCTACACATCTTATTCGGTTCCCACCTTACAGAAAACACACTGCACCTCTATTACAAAGAGTATGTGGCTAATAAAGTTTCTGGGAGAATTATATGAAGATGCTTCTCAAATTGTGAGCAAAACCGATTCTTTCTCATGTTAAAGACATGGGAGTTTAAAGGGTTCCCGTTATTGGTCCAAATGACATCACAGACCTTAGTTGTATTTTCATGCTTACTGTGATGCTGTTTTATCTTTCCACTAGTAAGTTCATGAACATCAAGGACGCACCCAAGGGGTAGAGGCTGCCCGGATGCAGCCCACTAAACCCTCCAACACCGAAATTTAAAAAACTCAGATTTTGTAGATACAGTGATATCTAACCTTTTTACGTGATTTACCCTTCACCCCAAACCAGCCACGGAAATCGACTGATGACTAGTACATTAGAATTTTGAATAATATATCAATAAAATTAAAAAAACAAGAAGATAGGATACTGTGATTGAGTCGTGCAATATGTAGTTATGTTCGTATGCATACAAATGCAGTTTCAAACAGTGTTATGTTACAGTTATTCTTATGACATGATTGTTATAATATAATTTTTAAAATCAAACATAAATTATATAAAGCCTCAGGGTCAGCCCCCTCCCCCCCACCCAATGCAAAATTCTGGGTGCGCACCTGATCAACGTTGCTTATTATAATGAGACTGCATAGTTGATACACTGCATATGCACACGTCAGCACTCATATACACGTGCAGGGCTACACAGGCGAAACACATACCCACCGAAATTAGGACATAGTGCTGCTTTAAAAAGAACAGTGAATGCCGCCAATGCAAACGAAAGAAACAACACACTACCTCAGTGTACATTTTACTTCGTTAGACACAGAAGCCACATATGTGTACTTGTTAGTTCGTTAGAAACAAGAGGCCAATTCTGTGCACTTTTTAGTTACAAGCACCGCTGGCATCTGCTCTCAACCAAATTAACCCAGTCCATACCGTGGAATCCTATGTATGTGCGATCCATTTTAATATTATCCACATAACAATTAATATAAGATGACATTTCTGGGTTACAAAGAAAACCTTGGTCACTTGCTACACCGGAAATGCAAGTCTCACAGGAGGTACTGAGTCTCGGGGTGTAAGAAGTGTTTACATAGCATGCTGTGTATTTCATTTTCATGCTGTCTGTAACATTAACATTTAGTGTTTGTGCACATCTATGGCTGGTAGCACAATACCAACGCTACAGGCAGAGTTGACCAGATTCAGGACACTCCGATCTCGCTCGACACTGGGAAGCAGAACTATGGAAATATTCTTTGATAGTAAACAACATTCCCAATATAAATCAGGAGGTTTAGCCATGCGCAGATGTAATGCATTTCCTGACCCCATCTGCTTGTTAGTCTGATGTTACCGTTATTCTTGAACAAATAATCTCTTATAGGAAACAAAGATAGTGGTAGTAACAAACGTTAGTGTAACCTGATGATGTAAATTACTATGAAAATAGAAATGTCTTTGCAAATTTTAGAGGGTTTTTTTCTCTAACCTGTAATATTTGTCACACGCATGAATGTAATATTGTAGCAGATTACGAACACAACAAAGGAACAACCACATTAATGCCGGATTTCTAATAATTAATTTCACCAAAATTCTTCCAGCATTTGTTGACTTTAAACATGCAGGCACACAGACAGACGCGATTCCCTTACACTTTCACTTTTTATATATCTGGCAAAGAAGGCATATAGAATCACAACGAACAATAATATGCACAATATATGATATTGATTGCGTACTTTATGTGCACTTCAGTAGGGTGTTCTTAGGCTTAAAATTTAATAGGCTATTATGCAAGCGACTATTAATATCCATACCTGAAACTGCAGTAGGAAATGTGAAATAAATCCAACTGGGCACGACAACTGGGCTAACTCTGTTGTTTGTAGACATACAAAACGGAAAGTAGTAACCACATTGCACCTCGTAGACTACTAGCAGGCAAGCAATTCAACTGTTGGTTGTGACGAGGAGTGGCACGATCGATACAGGTTCGAGGCGCGCCACCGCTTTGCTAATGGACGCCATTTTCAGTCAAGGTTAATTCCAAACTCATTACACATGACAGTCAAATTTATTACAGAAATCACAGAAGGAAAAGCAAATAAACATAGAGAGGGAAAATCAAAGCGAAAAACTGCAGATTGAAAAGTAAACAGAAGTATAAAATGAGAAAAAAGACTGCCGTGTAAAAGTAACGCAGACAGTGAAATATAAGGGAATAACAAGGAAAGGAACTCGGGTCTGCGATAGAATAAACTAAGAAGGTAGAACAGTTAATAAAAATTAACAGACTCGATAAAAACATATAAAGAGAAATAAAGAAATGAAAGAACCAGACGATAGATAAGTACTTTAAAGGAAAACTGGTAAAGACATAAAGCGAAAGAAAGATGATAAACAGACAGGAAATATGGAAGAAATGTTTAATGTTAAATTATATTGGGGGATATTTTGAACAAAGAACTATGAATGGAGTAATATAGGATATTGCATGATGACAGGTTTGTAATGTACCTAATTGCCAAATAGTTGAATATTTCAGATACTGTAGGGGCTGTGATGCAGGATGGAACAGCAGGGAAACCGTAGTTTACTTCTCGCTGGGGAAAATAAATATTTTCTTTAAGGCTGTGGGGCTCCCCGAGACTCATATTTAATGTACGTATTGTTCTCGTTCCTATTAACCATTGAAAGAAGAAGCGTATCTGTTTTATACAAGGACTCAGTGCGTATCGCGCTGTAAATACTCCACGTCGGTTATAAAAACCAATCTCCTAATGTTTTATAAGGCAGAAGTTGCTGCTTGTTCTGAGATCCGTACAAAACACATAAACGCAATGTGGGCACCACGTAGAATTTTTAATGTTAAACCTGGTGGTATGTAAAGTTACCGCTAGGCTTTAAAAGTTTAAGTATGTTACCTGTCCTGCTGAACTCATCTTTCTTGACCAAATTGCAGTAATAATGTTAAGGAAAGAGCATAAACAGTGAGTTTCCTCATTACGCAATTGTATTTGCTTTTATTTCCTTAAAATCCTTGAGATACCGCAGTACACACTTTTCCTGGAGATAACGATCACAAATACATATCTAATCCGAAGTGGGAAGTATCGATATTGAATGCCGAAGAAAGGTAAGGCGTGGCCGACCCCTCAGCGTTTACCGGTGAAGGGTTCTCAGCATAGCCTATTGTCATCTCGGTCTGTGTCTCTTCCACAAGTCAAGGAAGATGATGACAAGGCGTTGGGGCGTGAGGCAAGCATTTGGGATCCAGGGTTCCACTTTGACAAGATATTCGCTAGTGGATCTGCGTTATCGGAAGCTACCCTTAGCAATTGAAATAGGATTTCTAGTGTTCATGACATATTGAACACGACGGGGTAACACCAGCACCATTGTCTTACAAACACAACTAGTCAGACTGATACGTCTATAAGCATTCGAAAGTGAGCGATCTTTAGTACGTTTCAGAAGAGGATAACTATGGCTTCCTGCAGGAGAGTAACAGCGTTTTTCTGTAACCTGTATCCGAAAGCGCGGAGCTGAAAACAGCGGGCATAACTGTTCCCAAGAAACGAGCTTAGATTTAGGTAGGATGCGTTGACCCTGGAGTCTGAGGCGTCTGTATGAAATTCGATTCCACATTAAGGAAAGCCTGTAGTGACCCGGACCCGGGGAGCCCGGGTTCAGTTCCCCGAGTTCGGTAACTACGTGGGAGAGCGGGCTTGTCGAAATAATTTTCACAATAGCCTCCTTAGTAAGAGTAAGAACACTTTACTATTCTAAGTAAATATACACTGAAATGATGGAGTGAGCCGGAGGCGAGCGCAGGAACTGAAGAATTTCGAGAGTCATGTGGTCTGACTCGTTGGTGCCAAACAAATCCCACTTGTTAGCAGACGGCAAGTCCATATATGCACGCCTGCTACATATCACTCACCCCTCTCCTGGCTCGCTTTCGGTTACAAAAAACCAAACAGGGGTACAGAACTGTGTGTTTCCCCTTTTTTCCCTTTCTTAGACTAAACACATGTGCAGGAATGCATTGCATTCCAGCTGTCTGGGAAGTACAGTCCGTGGTCAGTGGGCCACCACGGGACCATGGATGCTACAAGCCTGTGTTTCTGTTGTAACACCTGATAGTGTATACGCGGTGTATTGCTTTGTCATTATAAGTAGAACTTATTAAAGGGAAAATCCATTACGTGAATTTCCTCGGAATATATATAAGCCATTAAATGAAAGAAAGATATAGTAAAATGATATCGACCAAGAAAACAAACATTATCTCCAAACATCAAAGAAGATTATTCGCCTGAAGGTTGTGATAACTCGAAGTATTAGTGCACGTGCTATCTCATTATTTGTAAGCTTTATTTCCTTTCGGTAGAAGTAACGGAGGTAGGCTTATGAAATCATGGTCTCCGTACTTTTTGGCTTAAAGAATTATACCGATTTTATGAACTTTTTCTCGAAAGTTACGCCTTTTCAGTCCTTCGTAGCAAAATATGCATCCCCCATACTTGTTTAGAGAAAAGAGAATGGGCTACCTAACAGAAGTATGAAGTTCTGCGACGAGGCAGGTATTATCGCCACTAATACTCGGTCTGGGAATGATGTATACTAACACTACCGGGGAAATGTGCAAATTCTAATAATTCTAACACTATTTTATAACGTGTAAAAAACAACATAAAAATTGCGTAACAAGTTTTTTTTCCGTTTGGTATCTGCAAGTTATAAAACTTGGCATTTGAAATTTAGCAATGAGGTAAAGTAACCATGGCCACGTGTTTATTTAAACACGTGGCCATGGAAGCATGTTGGGGAGTGGAGGTACAGAGCCTTGAATTCTTAACCGCCACACTAGATGGGGTTAGTGTTCTGTTTCACGCTCTAGTCGCTTTATACTTGAGAAAACGGCTCTTGGAATCTATCGAATAGAAGGCTGAAATTTGGTGTGAAGGCAACATAAACATATATATATATATATATACATTAGCTGTGCCTGAAATATTACTTGGAAGTAAAAAATTACAAACAAAAATACGACGCGAAAATTCGAATTTATTTGGAGAGATTTAAAGGGAGCCGATATGTAATCTGTGATGAAGCAATAAGTTTTTCATAAAAATAAAATAAAACAGCAGTCACAATAGAGGAATCAACTGGTAGCACCATGAACTGGTACGAGAGGAATCAACTGGTAGCACCATGAACTGGTACGAGAGGAATATAAGCTTAATGGCTTCTACTGGAAATGTTTTGTTTTTCCCTTAAAGACAAAATTATTGTCTAAAATACACAAGAAATTTTATTTCTTATGGAGATGGAACGGCGAGTGGACATTTACCTTGAAACTGAGGGTGAAGGTGATAATTGTGATAATGGTGGTGACGAAGTTCAATATATCTCAGAACTTGACCTGTCACTGGCGAGGAAGAACTTATTCTTGTACCCAATAAATTTCGGCTCGTCATACACCGTATCTTATGACACATACACCTTGAGATCTCAAAGCAATTAACATTAAAGCTAGATAAATTGTAACACTTTTATCATTTTTCCCTTCGTGTCTTACTGCATGCGGCTGGTTCTTTTATAAGGGAGCCGAAACATGTAGATTTATAAACTTCAAATTATCGTAAGAAGATTTTTGTAATTGACGATCCTGTCCCTACCAAGGAAGAACGTACGTTCAATGTGTTTGAGAAAAGGTGCTGAGGACAGTGTTTGTAGTTAAGACACGGGATAGTAAGAAGATGATGGAAAAATTACTTGGGAAGTTAATGGAATATGCTCTTAACCAGATATTATGCAGAAGACTAAATAGGCCTAATATAAAATAAGAGACGATGGGAGGGCATACAGAAAGAATGGCAGTTGATAAAAGGCATACTATATTTTACGAGGGAAAACTGGAATAAAGAACATTTTTGAGAAATCTGACATTTTAAGCATTTTTGTCAAGGCGGCTACACATACATTCCTTTGTATCGAAAGCTACCATGAAGATGGCACCTTAGTGCTGAAACTTGTAGCGGTTTTCGCAATAGGTTACGTATATATTTCATCTAGTGAACGTGTTGGTTAATGTAGTGCTTACTTTTAAAGAAGTCTATAAATCCAGTAATATTTCATTTGGATGGACCTTTGCAAAACAGAATCCGAACGTCAATTACACGGCCGATAGCATATCAATGACAGCCGCCCACCGTGGACACGTAACAGTGTGAGATGCAGATATAAACGCAGAGGTAGAGAGTTTATTGGATGTCTGGTTGGTCTTTATTGTTGAAGCCAACCGTATTTGGACATTCACTTGATGGAAAAGGAATCTGATTTTGTAAGTAAGACTAAGATGTGAAATTAAACTTTACGGTAACAATAAACGTGATTACAGGATAAGTTCTTTTACCTGTACTATGGACCGGACTTAATTTTCTCACAATTACTCGCTTTTTTTACAGTAGCATTAGATTCTCCGCTTCAAATGCCTCACCTCTTCTAATGTTATAAAAGAAACGCGACAAGTACAACCCTTGATGTTAGACAAGATAAAAAAAATGAAATTTTCGCGATCTCTGAACACTTAAAATTAAGCACCTGTGTCGTATGAACAACGAAGCTTAAAATTGGACACGGGAACATTCTAATTATCGTAACAATGACTGTTAGAATGAATTGCTGTCTAGGCGGTCCTTCATGCACACCTTAATAAGTTTATCTTACATGGGATATTCAGTACAAAGCATTTTGTGACGTCAGAGGGAGCACTCCCTTCATAATGGACCTAACGACGAAAGCTAGTATTGTCGATGTGATATAATAATTAAACCTTCGGCTTAAAGTCAAATCAATTATATGTCTACTGACTAACAGAGAGCAGTTCCACTGCAGATTTTCCTCCGAAATACGTACAATATATCTGCTCTGGCTTTAATACTATGCTAGTTTTACGTGATATTATTGTCTTATTCACAGCTGTCTCAATAAGAATGAAACTGAAATAATGAAAACGGAAAGCAACTTAGAATAATAGACCCTGCGAAGGTTCAGGAAGTTAATGGTGTTCTTTGATCTGGAGGAACGGGTTTGATCCCCGGCCATTCTAACTTCTATTCGTTCTATACAAAATTGCACCGCGAGAGGGTTTTCTTCGATTACTTCGGTCTTTCCATATCAAAATCTTCTCTCCAGTTCTCCATACACGTTCATTCATCATCGACTCTATACGTGTATAGTTTCAGCAATTGAGGGCGTCGTTAAACAACAAACTTATCAAATTTGGAACTACCGTCTGTTTAACAACAGAAAATTCAAATTTCAGTGTGTGTGTGTGTGTGTGTGTGTGTGTGTGTGTGTGTATGATTGTGTATACACAAACTTATACTGAACTTTCATTCAAACGCTTGTATCTTCCACGTGGTATTTTCTGTTGAAGCCGTCCAGAAAATACGCGAATTAACCCTGTTTGTGACAAGGTAGTTGCATGTCCTGCTTAACACATCCTTCTGCATTGAATCGCAGTAATATTAGGACACAGGGATGAACAATAAAGTTCTATATTACATAATTTTCTCTACTCTTCTTTCCCTTGATCTCCCTAAAGTCCTACTGTTCTCCTCACAGCTGTGTTTCAAGACGCAGTCATATTACATACTTTATATTCTACCCGCAGATGGGGACGTTTCTATCATTTATGAAACATTTCTCACACATGCTGCCATTCAAGTTCTTGCATTGATGTTCCTTACGATAAAAAATCTCATGTCGATGCTTGATAACGCAAGCGCCACACTGAAATTCGCTGTTGCAATCTTGGTCAAATATCGTATCGCGCGTCAAATAATACTAGAGTATGCTAATTTAGCTTTCATGGACTTGGATAAACTGTCATATCCGTATAGACATATTTTTATCATTACCATAGTTAGTAGTAACATTGCTAACACAAGTACTACTTCTCCTACTGCTGCTCCTCTTCCTCCTCCTTCTCCTCCTCCTCCTCCTCCTCCTCCTCCTCCTACTACTACTACTACTATTGCCTTTATTGATTGATTTTAACAAGTTTATTGCATTCACTACTGTATTTTATGCTTTTGCGTTGCACAGTACGTAACTATGAGAAAGGAAATGCTGGTTGCTGCAAGTTTGCCACACACACCGCAAAGACCACATTGCTTTCCTTTTGTGTATTTATCACAGCCACCAGTTTCCTGCTAAGGAACTTGAAAAAAACTCCAATTTTGATGTCATCTGAAAGTCCAGAAATGATCAACAGGAAATTATGCTGTTAAAGACGAACCAATCAGTCACTCTCTTAGATAGTATTGTCTTGGGGATTTGGGCGTGATTAGCCAATTGTAACTGTTGTTATATTCAAGCGGAGTCGTCCGAATTAAGGGCTTATCGGAAGTATGAAGTTACAAGTAAAACGGCTTCGAGGATGGACCTGTTTTTACCATCGAGTAGTTGCCTGCGATCAAGCGTTAACTTCTTGAGGGGAGGCTCTGGCCGACCGGTCTGTGACCAGCAGACCTAGCGTCCAGCGGCTGAGATGTACATCCGCTCCAGTACACTTTGTAAGTAAAGAGTTGTCTATCCACTCTGCCGCAGCAAGGGGATTTGGTCACTGATTGGTTAGAAATTCATTTAAACTGCTTTTATGCACTGTTAATTTTTTGTTTGTATTGTTACTTTTATTAGAATATATTTGCATATTAGTATTGGGGATAGTTTCATTTGCAATTATTTGGACGCGCTTGTAACAATTAGGTGTGAGTAGGTTACCCTATACTCCTATCACTCCCGCTACTGCTAGTAGTAGTAGCAGTAGTAGTAGTAGTAGTAGTAGTAGTAAAGTGCGTACCCAGAATTTTTCCTTGGGGAGGGGGCTCACCCTGACACTATATAAAATTTATGAGTGATTTTAAAATTTGTGTTGTAAAAATCATGTCATAAGTACAACATAACACTTCACAAACAGATTTTTATACAAGCAACTAAAACTAAACTTTCCACGACACAATCACAGTGGCCTATCTTCTTTTTTAATTGTATTAATTTATTTTTCGATATTCTAATGTACTAGTCGTCAGCCGATTTCAGTGGCTTATTTTGGGTGTACGGGAAATCAGGTTAAACATTTGATATCACAATATCTACAAAATCTGTGCTTTTTAAATTTCGGTTTTGTGGGTTTTGCGGGTGCAGCAAGGCAGCCCCCCCTCTCCTTGGCTGCGCCCTTGCTACTACTACTACTATCCAGGCTAAATAAACTCAGTACTTCGAGAATTGTGGCTTAACTAATTTGTCTCCTTTTCTGCACTAGGGGACAATGGATGACAGCGAGTCGCGCGACGACGCAGAGAATGCGTCTTCGCGTCTGGTGGAAAATACAGAGTCTGCCTTTGAGGAACAAGTGGAATTGCGCAACAGACCATCTGCTGGAGACTCAAAGCATCTCCGAAGTATGGCCGCTGACGTCCAGGAAGGAATGGAAGCTATAAATTATCGTAACAGTTATATAATGCAGAACTTTGGTTTGAGATCAATAGTTTGGAGAGCACGCACTAGTGACTTTGCAAGGCTCTCCGCGTTGCTGAAGGACCCTAAGGCAGAAGTTAACTCCACCGATGAGGAAGGAAATACACCTCTGCACCATTCCGTGCTGTCAGCTTGTCAGTACGACTACGTTGTTGAATATTTGTATCATAGTATTGACATGTTGATGATGAATCATCAGATGAAATTAAACATGCCAAACAAGAAGGGTTATACTGCAATAGGGTGTGCTGTACATCATCCTCACAAAACGTGTGTTGAACACATGTTGAAGCATCCTTTAGCTCACCGCCTTTACCTTGATTATTACCCAGGAGAGAGAGAATCTACTGTGAGGGAAATTATAATGCAGACGTACCCAGAATTACAGCCACTTGTACCGGCACCTGTAATGGAGAGCCTGGATTCATCTGAGAGGGACATAAAACTACTTGCTGCACTTCAGCATGATGAATATAACATTTTTTATGAAAATTTCGATTTAACTAACCCCAACCCTTGGTACGATGAACCTTACCATTCCTATCTGCTAGAAATTGCTTGCCAGATGAAGAATCGTAAACGGTTTGTGACACTTCTTCTTAACAATGGTGCCGATCCGAACATCAAGAACCGTTTTACTGGTATGCCTTTGTTACATGCTACAGCTCGGAGTGGAAATTTTGAGCTGCTGGAGGTATTGTTGAGACGACACCAAATAGATGCAGGCGTGACAGATAATGAAGACCGCACAATTCTACACTGGTGGGCCAGGGCAAGTGAAAGAAAACCAGCTGACAAGCACACACTGGAGAACTGCTTCAAGCTTCTCCTGGACAAGCATTCGGTCACGAAGATGAGCATTGACTTTCGGGATATTTCGGGTAGCACTGCTCTCTATACTGCAGTGGAAAGCGGGTGCCGGGATAGGGCAGTGCTGTTGCTGAACAAGGGTGCTGATATCACTGTATTCGAGCAAATCAGTCCAGTACTGTCTAAAGAAAATAAGTCACTGCTGGAAGGTGTTCTAGACGACTGCTTGGAGAGTAACGACGAACCGGTGACGGGTAAGAAATGCACACTGACGTACAAACATCAGTTGCTTGAGAAAATGTTGCCTGGCATGGCGGAAGGCCCACAGCTTAGGCAATTACTGAGACATCCAGTTGCAGCAACCTTCCTGAATTTAAAGTGGCAACAAGTCAAGCTGTTTTACTTTTCCGATGTGGTTTTCTATGTTATATTCCTTCTTATCTTGACTGCATACATTTTATTTCTCGAATCTAACAATAGACTAACTAATAAATATACTGACAACAACTCTGATGATCCTGAGAGTGATGGCAGCCCACACTTCCTATTTTACCTTCTTATGGTCTCACTGGGTTTGCTAACTACTAGAGAGATATTCCAGCTGTGTATATATCGAAGGATGTATATCCTGTCGCTGGAGAATTGGCTGGAAATATTGCTGATCCTTGTTACTTCTGTATCGTGTTCCTCTTTGCTGGAAAACGTGGAAACAAGGCGCCATTTCTTCGCAGTCGCTGTACTGATGGGTTGGTTTGAACTGGTGCTGCTCTCAGGGAAACTGCCGCTGCTGTCCGTCCAACTGGAGATGCTCAGAACAGTCGCTTTAACGTTCTTGAAGTTCATGATAGGCTACTTCCTCCTGCTGGTGGCATTCGTCCTCGCGTTTTACATACTTTTCAAAGAAAGTTTTGATGCGGGCTGTGATGACTTATTTTGCGGTCTGTTCCGCTCATTGCTGAACACAACTGTCATGTTCGCAGGTGAATTCGATACTTGCAGTCTGTCTTTTGATACTGCAAAATACACAAGTCACGTGATATTCTTGTTATTTGTTTTTCTGGTGTCAATTATTTTATTGAACTTGTTGAACGGTCTGGCCGTGAGCGACACAGAAAAGATAAGGAAAAACGGAGAAACACTGAGTCTTGTGGCAAGAGTAAGATTGATATCAAAAATTGAAACTCTTCTGCATGCACTCCCAAATTTCACGGTGCTTAAGAAGTTTAGAAGAGTAACTATCGTGCTGCATCCAAACAGTCCGAATTCAATTGAACCCACCGCTATTCGATCTTTGTATCGTATTATCTCCAACAGGAGAAGGCCGTGTAAGAAAAGTAAATCGATGATTTGTCAAGAAAAGTGGAGCTTGTTAACAGAGAAACTGATGGCGTTGGAGAAGCAATTACATCTAAAAGCTGAAGAAACGCAACAGACACTTATGCAGATACTAACTCGGTTGGACGTCAGAGAATCGGATATTTAAAACATGGAGCGCATAAGGAAGTCTGCAATGTACGTGACTCACAGCTCTTCCTGTCTGTGCAGTGGGTTCTGTGCCATCCTTTTGTCGAAGTACGGCTAAGATTCGAAAGTGAGAACTGCTCTGGCCAGTGACTTTCTTTACTAGGGACTGATGTCCGTTCAAATGTACGTACACCTCAATTTTACCGCTAAACGCAACGCCAAAGCACATCCTAGCATGTCCGTAAAATCACATGCACATCGCACCAGTTCTTAAGTTTGGGCTGCGAAGTCCAAACTAAGACGGAATGTATCTTCTGTTTGCACTTCTTCCTGATACTTATAAATGTTCATGTCCTCCCGCACACAACAATCTAAGTGTTTCAGACACATTGATATTGTCGGCAACCTGTTTTGGACTAGCACGACCGGTCAGTCGATAAAAAATGCGATGTGTGTTTTTTCACAAAAGCATCAGGATATGTGCTGGAGGTAGGGGTGGACATTTTAAATATTTATTTTAAAGTAATGAATGAGAACTTAGGTTAGGTACTTGTTTGTATATTGTTACTTTATAAATTGCAGAATGAAATGTTTAAATGAAAAATAGTTAGATAAGAGGAAAGAGATAACCTGTAGAAAAATATTAAATTACTCTAATAAATATTACATAAGAAACTTAGGCAGCTATTTACACATAGTCACGTATAAATGGTTTAATAAAACAAAAATTTGTAAATATGCGTTGTAAGTATCAAACAGTGAGTGGTTACCATCGTGACAACCCGGTGTTAATCGGTAGGAAGTAGCCTCAAGCATTGTAAGCACTGAACTCAAGAAATTATTGTTTCTTATATTACTGCTTTTTACAGCCTCGCGTCTGTTTCTGCAAAGAACAGCGTCACATGTGTCACATCCACAAGACACTATGCGATGCCTGAGCAGCTGATAAATATTTAGAACATTCTTTACGATCTATTTGTCTTGCGGCCCCTATTTTTGAATATTTCTTTCATCCATTTTAGCAATTTAAATTACACATCACCAGAATGTATGTGCTTTCCTTGTAACGTTATTTTCTTCTGTCCGTGGCACAACAGCCCAACTCGAGCCTGGGCCGCCGCACTGTTGAGATTTCTAGATCACAAACATTTAGACAAACACACCCGGTAGGACTCCTCTGAACAAGTGATCAGCTCGTCGCAGAGACCGCTACCTACACAACACACAACAAACACAAGAGATGAACATCCATGCTCTCAGCGGGATTCGAAACAGCGATCCCAGCAATCATGCGACTTCAAACCTACGCCTTAGACCGCACAGCTAACGGGATCGGCAGGAATGTTATCCTCGCAAATATTACTAATGAGGTTAACAGGCCCACATTTTTATCGTCGTTTATAAGCTGCGCATCTTGATGTACTATTAAAAAATAGGGCTGTTTTTCCTTATTCTAATGTTGATACTTTCGACATAATCCATTGTCTTACCAGTTACGTACTTTTATATAAGGGCATAAAGCCTTCGGTATTGACTGGCATCTAATTGCAACCACCCACTCAGCTATATCTATACTTTCTCCTGAGGTAGTTTTCAGCCTTCTTTATGTCTTTAGGAACCTGTAGCTTAAGAGAGGTACTTGAAGCATGCATAAAATCTAATGAAACTTTTCTGTACGTCAACATACTTATCGAGAACATAGCGGAAGTCTGAGGAGGGTAAGGGTGTAATTGTAGTCAGTATTTTAGAATTCTAAGCTTATCGCCTTAAGCCAGTGGGTAACATTTGTCGCAATGCTGGAAATCATCGTGCTCTCTGATAAATATTATGAAAAACTGGATTTTTTTGACAGAGAAGTAAAACAATATTGCTAAAGAAATATTTTGTGTAATATTTTATATATTGTGTATCCGACCGGAAGAGCAGATTTCATGTAAGTATGGGGGAAGGAACATAACGTTTTGAAAATTCGATTACTAACTTTATTTTTCTGCGAATTAGGGAAACAGACTACAAACACCTGCTGGACACTGACGTACCGCTACAGCATCATTAAATTAGAACCATTTCAGTAATATCTTATTTAAATCCTGACCATGCTTCCTCTCATTTATAGGAACATGTGTTACTTACGAGGGCTTATGTAAATAACCCTTTTTTGGTGATCTACCGCCTACAACCATCGAAGCAAGCGTCTGCTCTGTGCGTCATTTATGATAGAGGTGTTTCGGACGTACACACGACCAACACCAGGCAAAGCAGAATAATTTTCTGATAAGTGACGTAAAGCATATGTGCATGCACTGACTGTTCTACGAGATAAGTTATTTAACCAAATGTACGGTAAGATTATCTATTGCAAACTTATTAGGTCGTGTTGGAAGGGCGATAGACGTTGACGGATACTGCAAGCAGCTTCCTTATTACCAAACAGACGAAAGACGATTCTAGATGTCAGTGAGTGCCAGAAACAATGTTAATGCCAATTTGTATCTTTCTATATGAAATACAGTTGTGTGAACGAGTCACAATCCTATTGCTATATTTGGCGATCTGCTATGGCTAAGCGGTTGCCAAGGTTGTTTTTAAAATATGAGCTCAAGCACAAGAAACAACGGAAAAAGGAACGTCTATTTAAACATAGTACAATGAAATGGGAGTACTGCCGTAGATAAAACTAAAGCTTTGTTTGCTGTAAGAATGAAACAAAAACCAATAAATGAGTCAGTGGAGTAGCGCGTGAATATTATGATAGCCTGTCTTACGACGGCCGCTTTTAGCCGTGTATTATAGCAGCATGTCATGTGACGGCCACCTTATAGCTGTGTATTATGGCAACCTGCTTTAGGACAGAGAACTTATAGCCGTGTCTTATGGCAGCCTGCCTCATGAAGGCCACCATACAGCCGTGTACAAATATCACGGCTGCCCTGCACACCTACTTCACACGCGTCAAGAGCTAATATTCACCATGCTGTATGGTGCAATCATTCACACTTGCGGTCATCACTTCTTCACCATCTTCATTCTAGACGTCTCACAAATTCCACATCTCCAGCAGTCGTTCATTCAGTACCTTAACCTTTTAAAGCATAGCGGTAATTTTACGTACGACCAGGTTTAACATTGAAAAACTCTACGTGGTGCCCACATTGCGTTTATGTGTTTTGTACGGATCTCAGAACAAACAGCAACTTTTGCCTTATAAAACATTAAGACACTGGTTTTTATAACCGAAATGGAGAGTGTTTACAGCGCGGTACGCCCTGAGTCCTTTATAAAACAGATACGTTTCGTCTTTTAAGGGTTAAAATTGTAATGCTCTAAACAGATCCGCGTAGCCTACTGCTTTTCGTCTTAAGGGAGGGAGTTACGAAGGAATGAGTACTAAAAATGAAAGTAATATCTAAAGAAAAGATAACGAGAAGAAAGAGATAATTACGACACTAGGAAAGAACTATTTAAGAAAAAAATTGCAGCGTAAAAAGAAATAAACGACTGGTAAAATAAAAGAAGTTGTCTATGTGCAAGGCTTGAAGTTATATGGGGAGCTGAGGTATAACTCCCCTCGTTCTGAAAATTATTACCAGTTTGAGATGAGTGTTAAACCACACGCCCTGGACAATTTGCATTCGAATTTCGAAGCTGTGTGGCTGTATCCATGGCCGATCTCAACGCTTTACAGAAAACAAGAATCTTTTACCTTTCCTACAATCAAAACGTAATTCTTGGGTCGTCGAGAGCGTAACCTAGGCAGTGTATTGATTGAAGTATGCAAAGAAATACAGGAAGACGAAAATGTGGAAGATATTAAGAAATAATGAAAATTAGTCATATTTTCCATAAGTACTATAAATAGTGATTGCAAAAACAGGGATATTTATAATTAGAAGGAAGTAATCCTATTTGAACTGAATTCTTGCAACGTCTGGCAGTGGCATGTGTATTATGAGTAAATATTTATCGCAGAGGAAGTAAATAAAATTTCTCATCCATTTTGTGCTTCTGAAGTGATGACATATGTTTCAGTATATTAATATCAATATATTTTCATATTTACAACAAAACAACGTTGGTTGTGTTATGACATAAATGTATAACGTGGAAGTAAATAAGCTTACCACGTACATTTATTGAGTTATAAGCAAGTGGTAAATGCGGCTTTGGTTTCTTCGGCCTGGACGCCCAGCAATATGTTTACATAGTTACAGGCGGGCTGACCACCCTCTCTGCACAGTACTCAGACAGTTCATTGATGGTGCAGCCCTTGAAGATACAGCATTCCTCCACAATCCCGACATTCCTCCTCTGCCGACGGAAAACCCTATTTGTGAGCTGATTAGCCATCCACCACGGTCGGAATGGAAAATGTTCCGAGTCTTCAGGCTGGGTCCAGAGACTGCCGTCCACGTCTGAAAAAACAGATGCCAAATGCCTAGGCCACGGTTTCTCACACTATGGTACGCCTACCACTACTGCTAGGGGGACAATTATTTATTGTTATGCGGCCATAATAAAATAAATTGGAAAATAAAAAGCAAAAACATTAAAAAAGTACTGTAGATCCTCGAATGAAAGGACTCATAGGGGGAGTGGGTGATCCGACAATGCTGATTGTCCGGTACTTCTGTATTGTGTGTGTGTGTGTGTGTGTGTGTGTATGTATGTGTGTGTGTGTGTATGTATGTATGTATGTATGTATGTATGTATGTATGTATGTATGTATGTATGTATAGCATAAAAATGACTAAAGGAGTAATGCAGCACTCTATATATAACACTAACTCATGCACATAATACTGTACACAGCTGTCCCCTTAGCACTGTCATTTTGTCTGGAAGCCATCGTTAATTGGAATTCAGCCAATTTCAGGTAAATATAATACATCCACAATCCAGATTATGAAAAAGCAATACATTGCTGCCTCCACCCGAGTGTCAGCAAAGATTGAGCGCGCGTCTGTGTCCGTCATGTAGCGGCCGCTTCGCTAATTAACAGTCAAGACCGCTAATTTCGCATATTCCCACTGCGGACGAAAACTTTGAAACCACGAGATTTCGTCCGTTCTTTCCGGAAGGAAAGATAGAAGTGATGGGAAGACGAGGAAGAAGACGTAAGCAGCTACTGGATAACCTTAAGGAAGCGAAAGGCTACTGAAAATTGAAAGATGAAGCACTAACTTGCACTCTGTGCAGATCTTGCTCTAGAAGAGGTTATAGACTTGTCTTAAGACAGACTACGGAACGAACGAACGAACGAACGAAAGAACGAACGGACGAGTGTGTGCCGGTAGTAAGGACTCTACACACGAAGAAACACAACAGCATATTACATACACAATTAACCCCTATTCAGTCAAAATATGTACGTTACAAGTAACAGACCTTTAGCAGCGACTAAAATTCCGGTCAAAGATTACAGCTGTACCTTGTGCCTGTTTCACTTGAACTGAGCCAGCGTTTCTTTTATAGTGGTCGTCGGTGTGGTATGAGCCGTTGCAAAGGAAACGCAGAATGTTGGCCAGATTTGGACCGCAGTATCTGTAGGCCGACTCTCTCTTCCGCACGCCCAGCTGGCTGTCGGGTAAGGCCCAAGAGCAGATCATCCCAATGACAGCCAAACGTAGAAAGACGTTTCTCATCTGCAACAAAAATGTACACTAATACTCATAGTTTCTTCAAAAGCCGCATTCATGTTATCTTTCCATGTAAGTTCATATATTAACCATTTAAAGTTGAAGCTTATCTGTTTTATATAAAGACTCAGTCCGTACCGAGCTGTAAACACTCACAACTTCAGTTATAAAACCAGTCTCTTAATGTTTTATAGCGCAAAAGTTGCTGTTTGTTCCGAGACCCGTACAAAACACATAAACATAATGTGGGCATCACGTAGAATTTTTTAATGTTAAACCTGCTCATATGTAAAGCTACCGCTAGGATTTAAAAGGTTAAAAACTCACTCATCCCGCCATATTTCCGGCATAATTTTTAGGGTTTTCATTCAACATTTACGTAGTCGCGACCGTTCCTTGCTTGGTTATTATTACAAGTTTATCATTTATCAACCACAACTCACAGACAATTTCTGGCGTTAGAATAAACGATTAATTATATGAAAAAGAGCAATAAAGACGTAAATATCTTTCATTTTAAATGTATTTTAACACACGTTTGGAGCCAAAATTTCTCTGTGTTTAAGCCATGAAATTTAAGTGTATTCGAGCCCAGATAAACCCTTATTTAGGTCAGTAATACTTACTTCAGCCATATTTAGGTCCATTTCAGTAAAACTGACTTTGGTGTTGTGAACACAAATTTAATATATCATGTTAGCATAATATTTTAAGGAACGTATGAATTAGCTTAATTCGTTTGTAAGGAAAAATATTTCGAACAGACCGCACAGAAAAGAATGATAGACATATTTCATATCCAGTTCTCAGTTTCCGCATGTCTTAGTGTTTGAGAGACAAACGGATTTAATGCTCCAAAGTTTTTACACAATGCGAACACGCCAGAACGATAATGGCATCTTCAGCTAGGTGCACACAGTATTTTCGTCCAACTAGCCAGCAAAGCGCCTGTGCGCTTAGGCCTTTTGCTGAAAATTCAACTTCTGTTGCTGTAAATTTTCATTGTGCTTTTGATGTTGTAACGTTATTTTTCTGTTGCCTACGGTTAATGTGTCCAGTAAACTTAGCAAACTTTAATTCACCTACCCTAACCTTTAATAACTATACACAGGTTTCGCCGTAATTCGATGTTGACAATGATCTTCTTTTGACTTAGTGGCACTTTGTGAAATTATACTGTGTTTCCGACGTTTCGAAGCAAAATTCTACCTCCATATTCAGTGGCAATACAACAGACTTCCACACAGCAACTACTCCGCAAAAGACGCCCAATATACGTACTAAATTTCTCGACTGCGTTTCCAGACAGTATTAAAGAGTCATTGCTATTTCTTAGTGATCAAGTGTTTCCATATGTAGTAGACCATAAAAATACAAGCCTTCGGAGAAACTGTACATCCTCCCATGTATAAACAACCATGGCAACAAATTTTCTAGCCTCAAGTGTGCTTCATTACAACGACAGCTAATAACATTAGCGTAAAACAGTCAAAAGTATAACAACACAGATCCAACTTATGCACAAATATTGTCTGTTTATTTATCTTTTATTTACCCTTCCATCGACACGTTTCAGCAAATAGCTGTGCCATTATCAAGGGGCCCATATCAAAATTGTATAAGATGTGCAAGGATGTGACTACAAAATATTAAAATTTGTTAAAAATGTTAAAATCTTAATATTTTTAACAAATCTTAATATTTTGTAGTCACATTCATGCACATCTTATGTAATTTTTATATGGCCCCCTTGACAATGGCATAGTTACTTGCCGAAACATGTCGAGGAAAGGATAAATAAAAGATAAATAAACGGACAATATTTGTGCTTGAGTTGGATCTGTTTTGTTTTATTGATCATATGCGAGGAAATGAATAACATAAAACAGTCAGCACTCTTTCCATTTCATTATTTTACTGCCATTTCTAAAGCACTCCGACTCTTCGAAGGAAATGACAAGAGAAATAATCCCATAGTAAAAGGAAAGCAGAATTTGGCCCCATTTCAATCTTTATGCTGGCTAGGGCCATTTATCCTATCTTTGTACAAATTAAGTTAATGACACCTGATTGCTGATGTTTTGTTTCAAGAAGGACATAGATAATACACCGTATTCTGGTCTCATTTTTTCTCACATACCTCCATGTTATGTGCGTTATAGCAAAAAGGAGTTGGGCGTCATTAAACTACGCCAGGATCGTACCGTTGCAGGGATGAACATATATTTTAACCCTTCGAACAAGAACTTAAAAAAAAATTTAAAGAATTCATTTCCTGACTTTGAAGAAACAACTTCATCTTCAGTACAAAGACGAACCAGCAATATTCCTTGGGGAAATAAACACTGTTAACTTGAGAATTATACAAGACACATAAATGCATTATGTAAACAAAAGCAGTGCTACTGAATGTCACTGCCTCGCTTACATGAAGTGACCCATGTTCTTTAAATGATTAATTCTAGAAGTATTTTTCCTCTTGACAAAAACATGCGCAATAGCAAACAAAACTGTCAAAATCCAGACGTTGATGTGAAAGTTTAAAGTACAAGAGTTGTAATAATTATGACAGAAACTATTTCTTCAATGTTGGAACTCAGAGGAAATTCTTGACTTTGAATGCAAGATTTTACCGTTTATCATTTATCAGATTTTGTCCTCTGCTTCGGATAAAAACCTCGTCCTCGAAATCTGTGCAAGACGGAGTGCAAATTTTATTACGGCATAGTTGGAAATAACAGAATAGTGCACCTGTGTTATTATTATGCTTTTTTTTCACTTTTTATTTTCGAACTGCATAGATTAGGTCTGTATACGGTCAAAAGGGAAGTGACTGTGAAGGACAAAATGGAAGTAGCTGATCGTTATTTACTGCTATGTAAAAGAACTAAACTAGAAATTCATATTTAAGTCAGAAAAAAGAAAGTTCACAAAAAAATTTGTCATGATTGCTGACCTCCGGTTCGAGAATCGAAGCAGAGACCTGCTGAAAAAGAAGCAAGACTGCTGACTGCTTAACATCGAATTTCAATGTACGTACAGTAACAAAATTAACCCTGAATTTTCTTCGTAGAATCCGAATTACCAGTCACTAAAACTCACCCTGCGTGCTGCTGCAGAGAGGCTTTCCAAATACTGCTCTAAGAGGTGGGAGTTCCCTGCATTATATACGGTGCTTTTACGACATCCCGATTCATCTGAGATGTTTGCTTCTTTCTTTCCTGTGAACGGACATGTAATTGTTTCGACAGGTGACGGTGTGGTGAATAGTCTTCCCGCGTCTCTTCACAATTTTAATTTCTCTGAAAATGTAGTCTGTATTAATAGAAACTCTTGGAGGGGTTTAACGACAAGCTAGTCACTTCCAATTTAAGTCACTCGGTGTTGGTTATAAGAGTCGCCATTTTCCTACACAAAGTGGAGCAAGGTACAGCATTTACACATTATTTCCGCCTAATCTTCCGTCGGTCCATTCATCCACCCACACACCCTTGCGTCAATATGTCCTTCAAGCCACCATCTTAATCATTTGTCGTATCATTGCCATTCACTAAATCATAGAGGAAATTTAATGTGATACACTTAGTTCTTTTACGCAAGAGTAGATATGATTTATCAACAGGATGTCTTTTGAATGTACGCAGTTTCTTAATATCTACTGTTGTATCATGTGTTGTAATCATGTGTTGATTATTGTTATAGTTCGATTAAATTTTTTATCTCGTTTTGGAATTAGATAAAATGGTTATTTATTCTCGTTTTAAAATTTGGACAGAAAATTGAAGGACGCACGCTAAAATTCTTAAGTGTGCCTCTTTACTAGTTCAGTTACATGTTTCGACTATGTCACAATCGTTACGGATATATACAAGTCTACACGGAGAAATATCAATTTCATGTGGCTTACACAGTACAATATTATAGGTGCTGCAGATGCAATTATGCTCTTGCATTTATGTTCCTGTAGCAAAATAAATATATTTCAATGTTTAACTTTAGCAGTTACAATTACTAACCTTTTTCAGGTAGGCCTGTCTTCCTATGTTTTTAATATTAAAATTGCTTGTGGCAGCAGCTAGTGACATGTGCATTTGTATAGGTGTACTAATTAGATTTTAAATTCTATTCTAAGTTCTGTATAGTGCGCGTGTCCATAGACACATTTGTCGTCGCATGACATATGTGGTTCACATTCCGCAAAGTCCCATGTCTGCACTGTAGTGTGAGTGTGTAGTTGTGATAAAGCTGCCTGTAATGGTGTGCAGCCTGCACGATCATATCCATATGCATCTTGTCAAAGTCCGCAATAATGCAAGTTTCGGCACGTGCAAAACAAAATGTCATCCTGAGTACTTTAAGACGGGAAGAGGGATACTTGTCCCTTTCGGACACTTATGACGCAAAATATTTTCTCCGCGAAACGACAGGAAGAAAAACATATACAGTCTTATTAGGAGACTCAGAAAGTTAAATCCTATAACATAGATTTCAACTGTCTTTACGTTTAAATATTTAAGTAAATGTCTGGCACAAAGTGCGTTAGAATCTAAAGAATTTTCCGTAGATATTTGCGCTTTGACTTCTTCGGACTTTACTGATATATTTAGTACATTACCACATTATGAAGACAGGCAATGAGCATAATTGGAATTCTGTATGACCAATTTTTTATATTTAACTAGTACAACATGGCGACAGTGCGAATCTCTAATTTTATTTTGCTACAGCCTAGTGAAATTCTAAATAATTGGAAATTGTAGACAGAAATGGATCACTTGAAAACTCAGGCTTCCTATAAATTTAGAATTATTGTTTATTAAACATGACTTCGAGGAATAAATTTAAAGTTTTGAAGGAATATACATGTAGGTTTTTCCGAGAATGTGATTTTTTTCCCTTTCAATGTCTTACTTTATCAAGAACAGCAACGCTCTCTAGAACACCGGCACGGTATATGTCACCCTGTCAGCCAGCTACCAGCAACAAGACACATTCAGGCTGCATAATTAGAGACTTGGCGCTTGCTTTGGCGCCCACCGGCGGAGCAGAATTATCTGCATATCCGTGGTTCAGTAAGTCAATACGCGAAAGCGTCTGATATTTCATGGCTTAGTCGCCTGTAGGTGTTAAACTGACACGCAGAACTGAGTAATGTCCCTATGGTATATTCACTGGATCACAGATTCATGTTCACTGGGTAGGACGGTGTAACTGAACGCTTCTAGTTCTGCCTTCTGACGACATTTTCTTCAAATTTCGGTGCGGCATCAGCTGCACGGGCTTAACACTTTATTGTCTTTGTCCTGTTGTCCAGACGACTATAGCCAGAATCTAATGAAGTAAACTATGTTTGCCCCTTCCAAATCCATACCCCTTCATGGTCTTGCCACTACATTAGACACTGTATAATCCCTTCTGTTAAGACACAATCAATAATAATAATGGTGGGATAGACGTTCCACAAAACTGAGTCTCCTTGCACTGCAGCATCATATCGGCCTATCCTACGAGATCCTAATCACGAGGATGAAGCTGGAGAAATTAAAGCATCAGTCGAAAGCGAACTGAATCCTACTCAGAGGAAAACGTGTCCATTTTATATTTTGTCCACTTCAAGTTCCAAACCTGCTTAAAATAAGAGCTCCCGTGCGAAAAGCCAGTAACTGGTGGCTCTAGGAATGTCATAGCCAAATCAGTGAATAAATAAGTAAAAACTATGAAATTTTCACAAGGTACAGACGTGGGTAAGAGTTTTCTGGGACTGACGCAATGTAGGTTGGTTGAAGCGTCGACTGCCTCTTCTTTCAGGGTAAAAGAGGTAATTGTGTAGACAAAAGACGCAGTTGCCATAAAAATTACTAGAATAGGAAACACTAAGTCCAGAGTACGACGATGACAATTTACAAAGAAAAGATGAGATGACTGCTGAAGATGAATAGCAAAGGAAGAAGGGAAGGAAGGAAGGAAGGAAGGAAGGAAGGAAGGAAGGAAGGAAGGAAGGAAGGGAGGGAGGGAGGGAGGGAGGGAGGGAGGAAGAAGGTAGGAATAGTGATTTAGTTTAAGGCAAGAACAGAGGGAAACGCGAAAACCAAGGAAAACTTTACTCAGGATAGATTGACCAGGCCCTCGTGAAGAAGAAGTAGGAATGTTAACACTCAAACAACTTCCTCCAGAGCCAAAGACCTACTGCCACGTGGGCGCGTATATATTCTTGAAGTCGACCGAAAAGTCTTTGGTAAGCAAGAAAAAAATTTTGGATACAATGTTCCAATTTGGCAAGATATTCTATAGTGGACCTGTTTTGTCAGGGGCTACTCCTAGCGTTCGAAAAGGGATTTCTACTGTCCATGCTGCATTTAATACGACGGCTTGACACCCGCACCATTGTCTTACAAACACAAGTAGTCAGACTGATATGTCCGTAACTATCTGAAAGCGAGCGATCCTTACTGGATTTCAGAAGGCCATGACTACGGCTTCCTACAGGAGGGTAATAACGTATTCTGGAACCTGTATCCGAAAGTGCAGACCGGAAAGGAGTGGGCACAAACTCTTCCCAAGAAAGGAGCTTAGGTTCCCCCCCGATGGATTGGACCTTGCCTTTGAGGCGTCTGTAACAAATGCCTTTACCCACTAAGGGATACTTATGTTTTTATTGTAACACCCTGTAGTATATATATGTATATATATGGTTCATGACGTTAACCTTATAGGTAGAACGCAGTTACGCGGAAACCTATTGCGTGAATTTCCTTGGAATATGTATAAATCATTAAGTGAAACAGAGATATGTTAAACTGATATCGACCAAGAAAGAAATATTATCTCCAGACACTAAAGCGATTATTCCTCTTAACTCTGTGATAAATCAAATTATTGTACTCATGAATGCGTTATTTGTAACTTTATTTTCCTTTCTTTCGGTAGAAGTAACGGAGGTAGGCTTATGAAACCAAAATGCTGGCTATGTTTTTTGGTTTGAAACAGCTTATCAAATTTTACGAAATTTTGTCAGGAACTCAGTCTCCTGAACGGGAAAGCATTTGGGGAAATGTGCAGTATATGATAATTATAACATTATTATACAGCACGCAAACAAACAAAATGAAAATTGGGCAAGAAGTACTTTTTCCTACAATTTCCTATCTGTAACTAAAAAAATTTGGCATTTGAAATTTAGTTCGGACATAAAGTCAACTTGACAATGTGTTAGTTTAAACACAGCACCATGGAAGCATGTTGGGAAGTGGAGGTAGAGCGCCAAAAATTCTTAACTGTGACACTAGATAGGATTATTAATCCGTTTCACGCTGTAGTACAGGGGTTTTTAGGCATTTTTGTGCCAAGGATGCGTATGAGAGTCCAGTGAAACCTACAAACTACCTCTGAAAAAATGCATTTAAATGCATAAAATATAGATAGTCAAATTTATTGAAGTTAACAAATGTTTTTGGAATCTACAGGCCATAAATTACTTTGTTACCTAGATTCATTATTGAATGAAAGCTAAATTTCATTTCGAGGTTAGTAAAAATAAAGTTGTAATTTCTCCCCGTCCAAGTTCACAGACACCCTGGTTAAGAAGGGCTGCTTTAGTCGCTTCACCTCTGAGGAAAGGACCATCGGGATGTATTGAATAGAAGGCTGAAATTTGGTACGGAGGCATGATATATACCTAAACGTTAGTTATGTAGGAAATAGTATTTGAAAGTTAATAATTAAAAAAACGAGGACAATAAACATTTTAGGTTGGATGGGACAAACTTAAAGTTGGCCGAAGTATAATCTCTAATGAAGCAATAAATTGTTAACAAAATGAGATGAAATACCACTCACAAAAGGGAACCAATTTGTAGTAGTTCAAAGCCAACCACAATGGAAGAATGCTCTACGACGTCTGCTCTAAGATTTCTTTTATTTCTCATCAATAAAATAATTGTCTGACACGTGAGAGAAGAAGGAATGGATGAGTGAACATTTACATTGAAATTGTTGATAAAAATGATTATTATGATGATTGTGCTGATGATACGACATTTTGGAAATTGATCTGTCACTCTAAGGGAAGGAATTTAAGTGTGTTGGGGAAAAGAGTGCCGAGAAAGGCGTTTGGAATTAAGACACAGCCGGTAATATGAGAACGGGGAAAATGATTATAACGATTTGCATTCTTAAACAAATGCCACTGATGTGACTAAATCAGAGATGGTAGTGGGCACACACAACCATAATGGTAGAGATGACTAATACATTCTATATTATGTTACGGAAAACTGGAGTTAAGAAGCCATTTTGGGAACTCGAATACTGATTTCAGGACAGATAACACGAAAATAATACGAATGACCTAATATGCAGGGATGTGTGGTGGACTAAAGTGAATGTATGCAGGATCCAGATGTAAGCTGTAGTAAACACCGCAATGGGTTTTCGTGTTACATGTGATACCTGAAAGGTGGGAATGTGTTTGAACAGCTCAGTAACTGTCAGTTTCTCGAGATCTCTTCCGCCTAGAGACAGTCGCCGTCGGTACGCTTTTTTGTTACGCTCCGTTACAGCAGTTGAGTGACGGTAAATGCGACAACACAGAACTTTGAATTTAATTTATTTAGCACAAAATAAGGGTCACGCTTTGCGAGTCGTATTGCTATCGCAGCGCTATTGCATATTTATTTCTATTTTATCTGTCGATCTGTTGCCTTGTGTAAGATTTGTCCTAATTTTAGGGATTAACAAGAGTTCAATGTAAAATATTTCAGTAAACACTTTGATGAATGCGTGTAATATAAAACACTGCATTGCCATCTATTCATTTTGTATTTACTAGGACAGCTGGGCTGGTACAGGGACTCTGCTACGCAACGGACGGGCGAGGAAACGTGATGCAATGGGCGAAACGAGAAAAATATTTTGTCTTCTTTAAACCTCGAGACGGATTTCTGAGCCCAATGACTCTGCTGTTCAGTGAGAAAATTTAGCTCATACCCTCGAGGGTAAAATTGCCGCAGCCGTGAAAATGGCAATTTACTTTATGTCATTGGCGAATTTAATAAGATTTGTAACTACGCTTTTACCCTCCATGCGCCTGCATGGCGTGGTACTTAATTAACTACACGTACGACTTGGCATTTTTAAGATTAACTCTTTAAAGACGAAGCGTATCTGTTTTATATAAGGACTCAGTGCCTACCGCGCTGTAAACACTCTCCACTTCGGTTATAAAAACCAGTCTCTTAATGTTTTATAAGGCAAAAATTGCTGTTTGTTCTGAGATCCGTACAAAACACATAAACGCAATGTTGGCACCACGTAGAATTTTTTAATGTTAAACCTGGCCATATGTAAAGTTACCGCTAGGCTTTAAAAGGTTAGTGGAATACAGCATGACACTCCCGACCGAAAATATCGCTAAGTACAACGACTGGTCACAGAATTTGGTGCTGACGCTTGTTATGAAGGGCATATTAGGAAGAAAAAATGCAAATAAACTGACAGTACTTCGAACGAAATCTGTAAGACAACTAGTATATTTTTGCAATCGACTTTTGGGAAACAGAATCCGATATCAATAATACGGTCGATAACATATCAATGACAGCCCCCCAACGTGGGCACATAACGGTGTGAGATGCAGATATAAAGGCGGAGGAAGAGAGTTGATTTTGTGTCTCGTTGACTTTTGCCATAGACATCATGAATATCGGGTATTCACTTGATGGAAGAAAAATCTAATTCTGTAAGTAGGAGTCATATGAAATTTAAATTCTTACGCTCAATAAATTTGATTAAAAACAAGAAATTATATCTGTCACACTTATCTGTATTTCTAGCCGTCTGCTGTTGCACTGTAAGTTATAAGACTTAGACTCTCAACCTTAACGACTGAAAGTACTCAAACATAAAGCACTTCAGGAAATACTTTCTTGAAAGGGATTAAAATCGGAGAGAGATTCGTGCTTTGTTCAATTTATAATTAATAGGAGGGCTCAATGTGAAGTGAAATATACTCTATATTGTAGTACTTTCAGCAGACAACCATAAGCTGTTTTAACGTAGTTGTTACTTCTACAACAGACTTGCACAACTCGGAAAGCGCACAGGGACATATTGCGCCAAAGAAACCAGTTTCGAACCGATGGGATAGATTACCGGGGGCTGGGTGGGGCGGGGGGCTGCGGCGTGAAGTGGGGGAATAACGTATTAATGATTTTCCAAGTAAATAAAACACCTTTAATTGTTTTTAATTTTAATTATTAATCATGGAAAACGGAGAAATATGTTCCGTTGAAAGAAAATATTGAAGTTCAATAACCTCCAAATGCAAGAATCTATTGTCGATGGAAAAGCAGAATTTTAAACTTTCAAACAATTAAAATTTTGTAGATATAAATATTCTTTCCAAAAGTCGTCACGGGCTACAAAATGAGTCCCAGGAGCCCGCATGTAGTTTTCAGGTCATATGTTGTCAATGCCTGCGCTAAATAATTATTTTCCTTGTTATATTCATAAGACCACCAATAGGACTCTCCGGGTTCCATAAAATCCAGGAAACTTATTGACTAGCTGAGGAAACATTAACGATTCAAGATGGGCCCGGCTCCGTATAGTTAGCTGATATAGACAGATAGGCACATAGATAGATAGATAGATAGATAGATAGATAGATAGATAGATAGATAGATAAATAGAAGATAGATAGATAGATAGATAGATAGACAGACAGGCAGATAGACAGATAGGTAGGTAGATAGATAGATAGATAGATAGATAGATAGATGATAGATAGATAGATAATCGTGTTAAAAATAATGTGATTTTCAAAACATTTTGAAGAAAGAACTTTGAAGTACGGAGAAAATAGGACACTGCATCGCAAGAAAGCTGGGG
Source organism: Coptotermes formosanus (assembly GCA_013340265.1). Classification (NCBI taxonomy): domain Eukaryota; kingdom Metazoa; phylum Arthropoda; class Insecta; order Blattodea; family Rhinotermitidae; genus Coptotermes; species Coptotermes formosanus. The sequence continues at coordinate 125,701 of BLKM01000171.1, read as the reverse complement.
AATTGTTTAATTCGTAGTTACTTCAGTCCCAGTCGCTATAGAAATGAGGCTACGTGATGGAAGACCAAAGGAAGCTCTGTTCATTTTTCGACATGAAAATCAAATTTTCCTTCCCCTAAAGCCACCCGACATGCTTTAGTGTCCAGAGAGCATCCTATTCAACGGGAATTGTGTGCGACTTCCCGGAGGAAAAGTGGCCGAAGCGTAAAGCTCTTTTTGTCTGCCTGGAAAGAATAACGGGGCATAAACATGGCGGCACACTGCCAAAGGTGAACCATCTAGGCTCAGTGGGGAGAATTCCGCTTCGCCCTGTTCCAAGGTTTATTTCAATACTGTAATTTATTTTACCGTTTGAAATTCTGCTCCATAGAAATGTGCAAGTACGTAATGTTCTTGTAATTTTATCTGCACCGATACCTGGATTGCGTTAAGAGGTCCGCACAGGGTCTGTTTCTGATATCGTCATTGATACTAGTGCACGATTTTGTAACGTTAACCAGTACTCTTTAATCTAGTTCAGTGGATAGTAATGCGTGAAGCAGTGCTCCGAGTAAATTATGTACTTTCAAAATATCGTCGTTAGTTATAAAATGACGTATTGATCCCAGTGGCCGCGCGGTCTAAGGCGTGGGTCTGCGGCCGAGCGCTTGCTGGGATCGTGGGTTTGAATCCGACCGGGGGCATGGATGTTTGTCTTGTACAGTGTTTGTGTTGTCAGGTAGAGGTATCTGCGACGGGCCGATCACTCGTCCAGAGGAGCCCTACCGACTGTGGTGTGTGTCTGACTGTGATCAACTGAAAATAAACAACCTCGACACATACTGTGAACAAGTAGGTAGAAGAGGTCAGGACTAACACGAATTATGAAATGGGTTACTTAGCCTTTCTGGAGTAGTGTAATTTCGGCTGATATGATGGGCTGGTTCTTTCGCTAGAATCGAGGTACAAGGAAAGGATGCATAATTAATGCTGGCGCCAATTAGACGAAGAATTCCGAGGACAATGAAGATAAAGAGAGAGTTTGATTTGTACCTATACACACCATTATGTTGGTAATTTACCGTAGGACTGTTGAGAGATAAACTTCGACTGTTTTAGGAGGAAAATTGGAATTTCATTCGATAAATTTGCACATCAGTAACGTGGCTGATCAAAGTCACTGAAAATCAACAATTAAGTGCACTTAAAAAAATTACACACATTTATAACTACAGGCGCGTGGAAATTATTCAGAGTCTGGTTAATCTGTATCACAGTTCTTATAGAAATCCTTTGTGTAAGTAGAATTAATAAACATGATTATACTTTATATTTCAAATAAACTCGGTTACAAAACATAACTTACATCCGTGTTGTAAGCTGGCATGAAGTTCCTCACGATCGCCTGTTTTAGTTGTTTATAATAATGCGACTGACTGTCTCAGTGTTACTAACGAAATCCATCTTAATTTTACTATTATTTAATGCTGATTTAATTGAGGTAAAATGGATCGACAAAGGAAATATTTTTGATGTGCAGAAAAGGTTAGCAGTTGCATACAGACGTTTCGTAACAACTTATCGGACCAACATTCAAGTGTCAAGCAGTTCAAGAAGAATGCCAGGAAAGGGTGGAGGCATTTCGTATAGGGAAGGGTGTGGCCGGTGTTTGGTTCTCAGGTAAAGTTAGGGGAAACGCCGGGTTGCTGGACTTGTGAAAAAAGTGCGAAAAGGAAAGCGTCAACAATGTGTTGGAATGCATTAAGGCAAAAACCAATATTCCCTTCCTCTGCTGTTACCCTCTCTTTTTCGTTTCTTCCTTCTTCCTTGTTCCTTAAGCCTGCTCTCTATTCCTCCTCTTCCTCCCTAGTTTATTCTTTTCTCATTTTTCTTCCTTATTCTGACGTCTCATTTTCCTCCTCCGGTTTTCACTTTTCCCCTTCTTCTGGCAACCTTCTCTCTTTTTCATTTCGTCATTTTCGTGCTTTCCTGTGACGTGACCCCTCTTTCCTCTTCTTCATTTTTCTATCGTTCCCTGGCGGAACTCCGTTCTCCTTCCATTCTTCATTTGTTCATTTTACCAATCTTACTATAGTGCTCCCTTCCCATTCGTTTCTTAATTTGCTCCGTTCTCTGGCAGCTCTCCTTCTTCCTTCCTTTCTTTATTTCTTTACCTGTGACAGACGGCTGCCCGCTTTCCTTTGTTTATTTTCTCTCTTTTCGCTGGCGCCTCATCTTCCTCCTGCGATTTTAATTTTTCAGCAAAATGATTGGCTCCCGTACTCTCCTTGAGAAACAATCACCGCCAACAAGATTCACTATATAGCAACGCATCCACCAGCCCTCAACCTTGTTATTGTTTGAGATCCTACTTAATAGGATCTTAAGTGAAGTAAGCAGGCTCGGCTTCTTGCGCGATGAGCAGTTTGGATTCACACCCAACATGGCACGTCCCTTCAGCAGGACCGCATAGTTGAAAGAGTAACTAGGAACTTCGGCGCGAAAAGACTAAGAGGTGCGGTTTTCCTCGGCTTGGCTAGGGCCTTCGACATAGTTTGGGTTGATGGTCTCCTTTTTAAGCTAACCGTCCTTATCTCCCCTCCATACCTTGTAAAAATCATATCCTTTATCTACACAACCGTACGTTCGAGGTGTCTTTCCAAACAGCCACATCCACCTGCCGTTGCACGCGCGATGGAGTGGCGCAGGGCAGTTTAGTTTCCCCTGTGTTCTTCAGTCTGTGTGTCAAAGACATGCCTGTGCCATCCCAGTACGTCGAGTTAGCCCTGTACGCGGACGACACAGCCATCATAGCCATGTCCTGCAAGGCAGCGCTGCCTATCAGTTACTTAGAATCATGAGAGACTTAGACCAGTGGATGACAGAAGGGAGAAGCGCCGTTAACGTCTCAAAGAGCAATGCAGTGCTCTTTGCTGAGGCTGCCTGGCGAGTTCCCCGACTTCGACCGGTAAACTTCCTAGGGGATCCAATCGAGTGGGTCGATACAGCCCGTTACCTGGGAGTGACTCTCTCGATTCACGTCTGACCTGACTGCCTCATATCATTCAGGTCAGAAAGAAAGCCTCCCAGCGAATGGGTGTGCTTGGCTCTCTCCTAAACATGAGAAGTGGTCTCGCCACCAGAAACGGAGTTCTGCTATATAAGCAGCTCATCCGCCCAATGATGGACTATGCGTGCCCCATGTGGAGGTACGCCGCTAGCAGCTGCGATAAGAAGCTGCAGGTTCTTCAATCAAAGTGTCCTCGCATTGCTGTTGGTGCACCTTGGTACATTAGCAGCAGGCAAATTCAAGACGATCTGAGAGTGCCCTTCTTTGAATAACACATGAGAGCTCTAACTGAGAGTTATGACTCAAAGTTAGCTGGTGTGAGGAACCCCTTATTTCCGCAAATCGGCAGATACCTACGCTGACCGAGGGCTGAAACATATTGCCGAAGCGGAAGACAAGGGGGCTGAGGTCCACCGAACAATCGAGGTCGCACGCAAAATGGCGGCCAAGTCGACATCGAAACGTGCTCACTATTGATTAGCTTGGCGCCTTCCGGCCACCCTGACTGAGGTTTTACCTTGATTTTCCTCAGTTGTAAGATAAATGCCATGGTGTAATTATAAAGTCAGGTCACAGCTCACGTTCCCTCCCCCGGGTCACAGCGCATTCACCAAAGTGCCTACTTGTAGTTGCTCGAAGACAGTAAGCGAATATGCCAACCCGGGTTCAATTCCCAGGTAGCCATCCAACCAAATTATTCCCTCCTCAGTAAGAAAGACTATGTGTTCCTAGAGCTGTAGCCATCAGAGTACCACATAGTCCCAGTCGTAAACCGAGACTATTAACCGTCAGCACAAGCGTAATCGCCTTTAGAGTGTAAGGTGACTGTTATTGAGCCCAGGGATGCGTCAAAAAGTAGGAATGGCCAGTCAGACTAAGCAATGTCGACTTGCGCTTAGCTCTTGGGTTGGTTGGTTGGTTGGTTGGTTGGTTGGTTTGTTGGCTGGTTGATTAGTTGATTAGCTGGTTGATTGGTTGGTTGGTCTCAACATTCTCCTTGCAATGGTTCACCCTTGAATGTTTGACCAGTTTGTTCTACCTAAACGCCAATAACCAACTATCAAATTACGCCCCCTAAGATGCCAGGGGAAGGAAGGCCTCAACTACACCTCAGCGGGAAATATGAAATCTCGTAAGTGTTGTCTAGTTGGGACTTCAGCCCACACACATATCTGTTTCCGTTAAAGTGGCTGTTGAGAACAGCCTGTTTGTGACGGCAGCAAACACCACCTCCTTGTAACGGACGTCCGATAAGAAGTGACGAAAACAAGATGTCGCTTTGCAACATAGTTAATTTTGAAAAATCTGTTGGCACGCTACCGGGTCAGGTCTCCGGACTACGAGTTCGACAGCTTGATTCTTAACCTATAGTGACGAAAATTCTGAAGTTTAAAAAGTGTCCCAGAATACTGGAAGGCTGGACACTTGGGTCACAATACGCATTAATTAATCTCAACTTAAGTCAAATCAAATAAGTCGTGATTTTAATAGAGTTAAGTAAGGGCCCATATAATCGTTCCCATACAAGGCAGTGCAGTTGTTCTGGCTTTAATGTTATGCAGATTATTTTATGGTTTCATTCACAGGTTGTCCATATAAGCTCGAAAACAATGTATCTGAAACCGAAGAAAACAATATAATAAAATTGTCTACATGAAAAAAAAATGCAGAATCTTAAAAGCCTCGGGTTATTGTCATTTCTCAGACAATTTAATGCAATTCGTAACTTCAGAACAGACAGGTACTATTCCAATTACAGTATTAACGCCTCATTCAAGTGCTTTTATTTCCCATGTGGCCCTAATCTTTAAAGTTGTGTAAAATCTTTTATACAGGCCAACGTTTCGTGTCTCTTATGCTTGTTATAATACCTGCCCAACTTATGTTCATGATCACATCGCAGGTAGAATATTAAGGGAAAACTGTGAAAGATGAGGATTTTTACTGCGTAATTTTCTCAGTGTTTCTCTTCCTTATTCTTCTCAGCTGTTTTTTTCCAAAGCAATTTGAAGTTATAGATAGCATATTCAGCCATAAATTTTCCAGATCTTATCATTTATGAAACAAATCATACTCGTTATTTAAGCCATTGCATGTAGATCCATGTTTTTCGTTGAAATGAACAATTTCAGTGTCGATGGTTGAGGAAGAAACCACTGTGCTCAAGCTTAGGGTTAAGAACCAATTAATTATCACATGCAAAATACAGAACGCTGAATTATTTATTTTGCATTTGGATTTTCTGTAATGTCCATATCAATATACATTTTATTATTATTATTATTATTATTATTCGTACTACTACTGCTGCTACTACTACTGCTACTACTACTACTGCGGATATGTAAACTCCGGACTTGATGGACTGTAGTTAAAAGTTTTCTTTGTCTTCTTTTCCAGAGTAGCGGACAATGGAAGACATCGAGGCGAACGAATGTGCAGTCGGTGAGTCCCCTTATCTAATGGACGGGGAAGACCCTTTTGCAGAAGAAATGTCGGTGTGGTCTGTAACAACGGAAGGCAACTCAGATGAGAGCGTCACTGATACGGAAGGAGACACAGATTTACACTGCGCTGTCCGGTCAGCTTGTCACGAAAGTAACACACATGCACAGTGTTACAAAAGACTTGAAACGTTAATGATGAGCCAGGAGATAAAATTAAACATGCCAAACAAGAAGGGCTACACTGCAATAGGACTGGCTATGCATAAGCATCACAAGACGTGTGTTGCACATATGTTGAAGCACCCATTAGCTGAAAGGCTTTACCTTGATTACTACCTAGCAGACAGCGAAAACACTGTGAGGGAAACTATAATGCAGACATACCCAGACTTACTGCCACTTCTACCGGCACCTCTAATGGAGAGCCTGGATTCAACTGAGAGACACATAAAATTGCTTGCTGCACTTCAGCATGATGAATACAACATTTTTGTGGAATATTACGATTCAAATGATCTTAACCCTTGGTACGATGAACCTTACCATTCCACTGTACTTGAAATTGCATGCCAGATGGAGAATCGTAAAGGGTTTGTCGAACTTCTTCTTAACTGCGGTGCAGATCCGAAGATCACAAACCGTATTACCGGCATGCCTTTGCTACATGCTACAGCTCGGAGTGGAAATTTTGACGTGCTGGAGATGTTACTGTTAACGAAAGCTGTAGATATAAGTCTGACAGATAAGGATCAACGAACAATTCTTCATTGGTGGGCCCTTGTAACTGAAAGAAAAGCAGGTGACCAGAAGATATTGGCGAAATGCTTCAAGCATATTCAGCAACACTGTTTACGCCATATTCGGCAATACAATGTCTCTGTGATAATAGGTATGGTAAATCAGGACAGATTTCGAAACACCCCTCTCTCCATTGCTGTTCAACGCGAGTTCAGGGACAGAATTATAATGTTGTTGAATGCCGATCCTTTCTATACGAGGTACTGCAATAGGGATTCTATCCTGGAATCAGCCAGCACGTCACTGCTAAAGGAAATACTCGACTACTGCTTCGATAGTGACAACGAATCGGAAGCTAGTGAGAATTTGGAAGTGAGGTTCAGATTTCGGGCTCTTACACAAATGCTGTCTTTTGCTGGAAAGTCACGTCACAAGGACTTACTGAGACATCCAGTCTTGTCAATTTCCGTGAATTCAAAATGGCAAACACTGAAATATTTTTTCTACGTAAATATGGCATTCTACGTTATATTCCTACTTTCATTGACTGCATACATTCTATTTTCCGATTTCTTTAATATACATAATAACATAACTAACGGCCTTCACAGTTCTAATGACAGCCATATGAATTCTGGCATGGAAGGCGAAGAGCTCTATAGTATTTCACAGGGCTTGTGGTATATTCTTATGGTGCTACTGGCTTTGCTGTCTGTGAGAGAGGTGTGCCAGCTACTTCTGTATCATAAAAAGTACATAAAATCGCCGGAGAACTGGCTAGAATTACTGTTGATCATTGCCACTTTCACATCATGTTCCGGTGTGGTGGACAACTTCCAGATAAAGAGACATTTCTTTGCCGTGGCCATCCTGCTCGGGTGGTTTGAGTTGGTCCTGCTTTTAGGACAACTGCCACTGCTGTCAGTTGAAACGGAGATGCTCAAAAAAGTCAGTCTGACATTCTTGAAGTTCATGGCGGGATATGTCGTCCTGATGTTTGCATTCGCCTTCAGCTTCTACATTCTTTTCAAAGAAAGTGTAGAAATGGACGATGCTGTTTTGTTTGCGAATCCCTTCATTTCAATACTGGGAACAATTGTCATGTTCGCAGGTGAATTCGGAGCTTCCGAGTTGCCTTTCGATATTTTGCCAGGTACAAGCCATGTGATATTCTTGTTGTTTGTTTTCTTTGTAGCGATTGTTTTATTGAACTTGTTTAACGGCCTGGCTGTGGGCGATACAGAAGAGATAAGAAAGGAAGCAGAAACGCTGAGTCTTGCGGCAAGAGCAAGATTAGTATCATATATTTTTGACATATATTTTGCATTCCCCAATTTCTTGAGACCTCATCTCAAAGAGAGAGTAGAAACATTCGTCCTGTATCCGAACAGGTCGAATAAAATCGAGTCTACTGATCTTCGATCTTTAAAACGTATTATCGCTAAGAAAAGAAAACGCCAGAAGAAAGAGAATTTGATTGAACATGTAGAAAATTGGAAGTCTTTTGCAGAGAAACTGTCCGCGTTGCAATCACAATCTGAAAGAATGGAGAGGATACTGATGAAAATACAGACTCATCTAAACATTGGAGAAACTTAGAGAAGTCGTGTTGAGATTTAAAACACCTGAAGCACATGTAATGTTTGCTGTCCATAAAGTAGAATTTTTCCTGTCATTATTATATGTACTGTGCACCCTCATCTTTACTTACGACTAAGATTCTAGACTGGAACTGTTCAGACACTCAGTCACAAATATTTACGCCGATGTGATAATTTCATCCCGAACTACCTTTGTGAATAATTAATCGTCGTCTTCACAACTTTTTCAAGTTTATAATACTGCGTCTTATGTGACAGAATGCACTCCCAGCAGCATAAATGTTGACTCAATTTAACAAATTACAGTAAGGACATAAAACTCACAAATACGTAGCTCTTCAGACCAACGCCACATTTTCGCCTCTCAGTGAAGTTCTGTTAGACATTTCTTCAAAAACTGAATATGATTCATATAACAAAATTTACTCGTCTGTGATCCCAACGTAATAAAGGCTTTGCAATACCTTATTCTGAACCGAAAGCCTTTTAATAAATAAATGAATATATATCCTTGCAGAAAGTGAAATGTCTGTCCTTGGAATAATTTGGATTTTTAAGTAACGTATACAAGTTTAAAGAAACGTGGGGTGTGCCTGTGTTTCAGTTAGGAGGGGAACATTGTATAATAATCTAATTGAGTTTGGTATCCCCATGAAACTAGTAAGGCAGATAAAAATGTCTCTAAATGAAACCTATAGCAGGGTCCGAGGAGGTAAACAACCGTTTGACACGTTTCCTGAGAACGGTTTGAAACAAGAAGATGCTGTGCCGCCATTGCTTTTCAACGTTGCTTTCGAATATGCCATTAGGAGTGTTCAGGCAAGCCAGAATAGTTTGAAATTAAAGGGTGCACGTGAGTTTCCGAATTATGCTAATGATGTTAATATATTGAGCGGAAGCATACACACTATAAACAAAAACGCAGGAGCTTAGTAGTCGCTAGTAAGGAGAATGGTCCAGAAGTAAATGCTGAGAAAACTAAGAACATGGTCATATCTCGAAATCAGAATGCAGGAAAAATCGAACCATAAAGATACGTAACAAATCTTTTGAAATGGTGGAACAGTTCAAATATTTGGGAACCACCCTAAAGAAACGAAATTCCATTCATGAAGAAATTAAGAGCAGACTGAAGTCGGGGAATGCTTGCTTTCATTCGGTGCAGAATCTTTTGTCTTCCAGGTTGCTGTCCAAAAATGTAAAGAGTAAGGTACACAGAACTATAATTTTGCCTGTTGTTTTGTATGGGTGTGAAATTTTGTCTCTCACACCGAGGGAGGAGCAAAGCCTGAGGGTGTTCGTGAATAGGGTGCTGAGGAGGATATTTGGGCCTAAGAGGGACAAGGAGAGAGGGGAGTGGGAAGTACATAACAAGGAGCTTAATGCTCTGTACTCACCACCAAATTTTTTTCAGGTGATCAAATCGAGAAGAATGAGATGGGCGGGGATTGTGGCACGTACGGGGGAAAAGAGAGGTGCATACAGGACTTCGGTAGGGAGACCTGAATGAAGGAGACGACTTGGAAGACCCAGGCGTAGATGGGAGGATAATATTGAAATTGATCTTCAAGAATCAGGATGGGGGACATAGACTGGATTGATCTGGCTCAGGATTGGGAATGCGGTAATGAACCATCAGGTTCCATAAAATGCGCGGGTTTCTTGACTTGCTGAGGACCTGTTAGCTTCTCAAGAAAGTATCTGTTCCATGGAGTTAACTGGTTGGTTGGTTGGTTGGTTGGTTGGTTGGTTGGTTGGTTTGTTTGTTGGTTGGTTGGTTGGTTGGTTAGTTAGTTAATTGGTTGGTATGCAATTAAGTCCAATGTTCCAAAATTTCCTTTGACCCTAGGCATGGGTTTCAAATGCAAAGACAAATATATCAGAAAAATAGTAGCCATCAGCTCGCCGTCTGACCAAACAGTAGCTTTATGTCATTATATCTTCGAATCTCAGCAAATACAGTAGAATTCTGGTGGCCGGCAACGTAACTTCCTGTCTGTGATGGATGAATTCGCACACGAGAAGAAGTTAAATGCCTTGAAGCAGGCCATTTTTATAAAGAAAATTGATTACAGACGCTGCAGCTACTGTTGAAAGGTGTTTTATAGGCCTACTACTGTCTACACACACGCCTGTTATCTATGAAGGTAAGCCAATCCCTATACGGACCTGGACAGACCCTGAGGATTCCAGGGGTTTGAAGCTCCCAGATTTCCAGAAAATCGCCATATGACGGTGGTAAGATGGCCAGACCTGCCCATCGGCCGCCTTTACCTCCCAGGAAATAACTCTATTAGAGGGCACAGAGCGGCCACTCAATCGTCCATGCAAAATTCCACTGACACCTTCCGACTTGTGGCACAGGGACTCAACAAACTGCGCCACGGCGTGTCCCGTCTCTTAGTTATGCTGATATGATATAGAAGATGACTCTCTAGCATAACAGTCCTGCACAGCCTGCACAAACATATGACCTTCGGAATAAACAAAAGTCAAATCGTTCTTCCAGGACACAGTGAGTTTTAGCAGGACATCTTCATACAACTTGGCTGGATTCCTGCACAACGCGCGTAGTTTAATGGTCAGTGAATCTTGATATTTTGAACAACTCGAGTTACTTCACTCCTCTGCCAAAATAGGCCAAGAATTAAAATTGTAAAGTACTCGTGAGTTTGATATTGTGAAGCTTTTCACAAATACGTCGGTCTTACAGGTTATCGGGAGTAACTGCACTACGATAAACTAGCAGAACCAACAGCCTTGGTGGTGGATGCCTTTGTGAATTTACTAGAATTTTGTTTAAGAACTACATACACAGTGTGACTTTTAAATATTAAGACTGTTTTCTTTTTCTGAGCACCCTACAAACGGATTAGCAACATAGTAGATGGTTATGACCTTTAGAGTGTTCTCTTTTCAACGAGCACACGCACATCTCTGTAGCATCAGTAGCTGTTTCACCGGCGCCCAAGTAAGAGTGAGTTTGTTTCGTGTGCCAAAATTTTTGACATGGAGCAATGTGCCGTGAATAAGTTTTACTTTAAATCGGGAAAAACTGCCACGGAAGTGTACCAAGACCTGAAAAATGTGTACAGTGGTGACTGCCTGAGTCGTGCACAAGTTTTCCTATGGTTCGCTCGTTTTCAAGAATGCAGGGAGTCGCTGGAGGATGGTCCTTGTCCAGGCCGGCCATTTTCCTCTCGGTCCAACGAAAATGTAGAGAAACTCGCGCCATTGGAATGCTGGACAGGCCACTAACCGCCAGGCTACTTGCTGAACGTCTTGGAGTCGGTAAAGAAAAGGGAGGTTTATTGGAGGTTTGTGCAAAGTATCTTGCTTCCAAATCGATCTGTGTGATACAGCATTTCCCCTACTCGCCAGATTTGGCACTGGCATACTCTACCCAAAGGTGAAACTGGTCTTAAAAGGAAAGCGTTTCAGCAATATTAGCGATATCAAACGAGGTGTGACCGAGCAGCTGAAAGTGATTTCATTGCGCGCTTTCGAGGACATGTATAAACGGTCTCAGCGTTCTGTGGATTTCGGGGTGGGGGGTGGGGGAAGCGATTTTGTTGAAATTTTATAATAGAAACTTATTTACTCGTTTCTTCATAACAAATGCAATCTCATTATTTAAGGGGCACACTGTGTACGTTCAAGTTGATAGAACCTTCCAACAACAAGAAGAAATGCATATCCTTTACGCCCGTCTTCAGTAAATTCTTCATTGAGAATTTAGAGGAATTCTCACCTAGTGTGTTTTCTCCCTACTTTTTATCGATCTAGTCTTCCCCACTTCCGTGGGAATAGTCTTCCGAGAAATCAGAATGAGCCTTTGGGGAGATATTTACGCATTATGTGATGGACTCTTCTAGAAAAATCGAAATTGTCCCTAGGTGCTTATGAAGAGGTTCAGCGGATAAGTCGGGAAGAAGCCAAGGACCTTTAGACTTGAATCACTCCTGTCTACGGGATACGTGGAGAATCGGTCCACATGGCGTGCTTGAAGAATCCATCGGACAAACTAGTTTGGAATTTTTTCCCATTTTGAACCCCTGATGAGGAAGGATGTTAACAAGTAATAAGAACGATGGATCAAGAAGGTTTCCTATTCTTTTCCATCACTCTACATTGGTAGTTCCAGGGTTACTTCGTAGATGTTGCTAGCCTTAGAAGAGTTAATTTCGTGTTGTATTATAATTAGGTGCCTGGGCTTGTGGCTTTTCGTTTCCTTTGATGATGTCAATTGAACTTTGTTGTCTAGACAGGGATTAAGTCTCCATAGATAATGACAATTTTATGATTAAAAATGGCTACATCCAGGTAAAAAGCCCAGAGTTTCAGAGCAGTTTTTTATCCTGCTTAACCATACTTTTAACCTAGGAAGGATACTGCTCCCTTCCTCCACACGAGTTTATATTATTTCTAACACAAGACGACGGGAAACGTCCATAAAGGAAATGATTCCACAGACAACTGCCACGAGCGACTTTCTTCACTGTGACTTTGTGTCCTCTTGAATGGCTTAAAAAATCCAAATAAGTGTACTTAATTAGCATATGTACACCTTGTTCCCTTATATCACAATATCTCCGAAATATTTCGGTTCACACCGAACCATCATCAGGTATACAATACTACGGATCGTAACAATTCATAGGCCAACATTTTGTAGTGCCTTCATTAAATCCATGGTGTTACTTGTGGCACCAAATTTGTGTAGGGGTATTTGTTATGTGTAATGCATATGTTGATTGTGAATTATTTGTTTTAGTATGTCTTAGATAATCAAGAAATCTCGTTTTTAAGTGTTTTCTCTTATGCCAACATATACATTACCACAATTGACATATTTTAATTCACATACGCCACATTTTGCTTATTTGTTCTGGTTTTTTTTTTCGCGATCGTAGCATGTTATATATAAAGCTGTATGACTGAAAACCTGTGATTAAATTAGGGCTTTGCATAAGTTTGTTACCTTCCTAATTTGGGGGTTGTAGTAGTTGAGAGTAGTTTATATATTATGTGGTTGATTTCGTGTTTGTCAGGCTGCAAACTTTGTGCTTTTGTGTAAGATTCATATTTAAATTTGCAATTATAATTTTGAGGTATTCATTATTTTGTGCAATATGTATTATCGTATTCATTTCTTTATGTTACCTGTGTATCTATACAAGAATTTGATGCATTCTATTTATAAGAAATCTATAAGCTTCACATTTGTGTTCCATAGACTGAATACAAGAAAACGAACTATACTGTTGGTACACGTGGTTTTGCTATATACAAGTATATAAACACATATCTGTATCAATTTTCAGCGTTTCCTTTTTTCTGATGATTAGGAAGTCTCAGACATTTATTGAAATTCAACTTATTCAGTGTATCAAGTATTTCCTCAGTAGTCATATTTGTTTTATGATATATTATTGAAATATCATTGACATGTCTCTTATAATATATTGTGTTCATTTTTTCTATCCTACGCTGTACTACATTTTCATAGCGTTAAAGATGTATCTTTCCTACCAGGCAAGAAATAAGGGATAACATGGCAAAACTTTCCAAAGTTTGAAAAATTATTCAAAAATTGAAAATAATTTTGGTTCAGTACTCTGTGTAACAGTAATATGAGTTATTTCATGGTTGTCTGAATATTGTTGAAGTTTAATTCAGTAGTATGTAACATGAAACTGACGGGTAAGTTGACGTAAGGATCTTTTATGTCCAGTGAAATAAAACTACATGTTTCATAGAACTTAAGTTTTGTCTAGCTGCGGGCTGAGTAGAATTGATTGTAGTTAATGTATTCGAAAGGGATAATATATTTGGTAGCTTCTTTCTAATGTCTTTATATTTTTACTTTTACCTCCGACCACATCCTCAGTGCACGTACCCTGGCACGTCTCTGAATCCAACACAAAACTTGCATCAGTTTCAGATGTTTGGCCTTCACGCGAGTGAGAAGCTCCAAAAGGCGACGAAATAACCTTTCTTGTCTTTCCACACCTTTCTGGCGCATCGGACATCTCGCGTCCCCTCACAGAAAAATTGTAACGGCTTCTAGAATGGTGGTGTTGGCGTGCAGTTGTGCAAGAGCATGACTGCACCAGTAAGGCACTGGACGATACATGCAGCTTTTGCAGACGTTTCAAGATGTACGAAAATTGTTGTTGCCGTCATTGTGGTCATTCGCTGTAACATTATTAACCCTTTAAAGACGAAGCGTGTCTGTTTTATATAAGGACTCAGTGCGTACCGCGCTGTAAACACTCTCCACTTCGGTTATAAAAACCAGTCTCTTAATGTTTTATAAGGCAAAAGTTGCTGTTTGTTCTGAGATCCGTACAAAACACATAAACGCAATGTGGGTACCACGTAGAATTTTTTAATGTTAAACCTGGTGGTACGTAAAGTTACCGCTAGGCTTTAAAAGGTTAATAAAGGCTTAATTAAATTCTTGGAATTTGGTTTCAATTTTTTAAAAATCGCGTAAGTATAAATCATTGCCGATCCCAGTGGCCGCGCCGTGTAAGGTGTGGGTCTGCGGCCGAGCACTTGCTGGGATCGTGGGTTCGAATCTGGGAGGGGACATGAGTGTCAGTGTTGTGTGTGTTGTTACGTAGAGGTCTCTGCTACGGGCCGATCAGTCGCCCAGAGGAGTCCTACCGGGTGGTCTGTGTGTGTGTGTGTGTGTGTGTGTGTGTGTGTGTGTGTGTGTGTGTNGTGTGTGTGTGTGTGTGTGTGTGTGTGTGTGTGTGTGTGTGTGTGTGTGTGTGTGTGTCTGAACATCATCTCGAAACCTCAGCAATGAGGAAGTCTAGGCCCAATAAGGCTGTCGGGCCATGAAAAAACGTAAAAATCTTCAACATTTGCGAATCAGACCTAGGTGCGTACGGGAATGCTGACGGGGAATAACGTCAGGAATTAGGTGCTTTTGATGCACAGCGACTGTGTCAGTTGCTGATTATATAGCAAGGAATTAGAAACGGAATTTAAAAGAGTTACTCATAAGTAATTCTGAAAAGTTTAAACTCCTATCTAACAGACGACACATTGTTTTTCTTAGGACATAACTGATCGATTAATGATGTTTACCTGAACAGTCACAATTTCAGATTTATAAGAAACACAGAAATAATATGAGAGAAAATATTCCATAGATTTTAATGTCAAATTAGGAGGTGCATTAAATAGCGAACATGCTTTCGAATGTTACCTGATAGGCCCATATGAACACCTAGTGGTCACTACAGAGAACGTAGTGGAGGTATTGTATTATAAATTAACTTATGAAAAACGGACGCCCGAATAATTATGCGTAAAACATTTTAATACACCTACAGGCACGCAAAAATTAATGATATGCAAAAAGTAACGTTACGGTTGGAGAAGCTGATTGTAAAACCGAAGAGCTTAGAGGCTGTCGCGTTCAAAAGTCTCCTTGGTTTTCAGAGCTCCACTGCTGAATATACTAGTGCTTTTTATAATATTTGTGTGCAAATGTTCACGCACACGCGTAACTTTATAGGCATAATGTACGTGGGCGCCGACAAAAGTCAACTCTTTCAAGGTGGAACTGTTTGGGAGAGACAGACAAGGACACAGATAACATGCCAATGATATTAGCCTACTGTTTTTACTCTTAAGAAAGGAAGCCCAAAGACAAAATAAACTGCTAAAAAATGAAAAATGAAGAGATGTTTAAGGCAATGGGAAGAAAAGAATTAAAAATATAAGGGGAAAATTAAACGAACAGCAAATAAAGTAAAGGTAAAGTCGCCCACTTACACGCCATTAAGGTGTATGGGGAGTGGACTTATAGCCCACTTTATCCTTTATCTTATGGGGAGTGGACTTATAGCCCACTTTATCCTTTATCTTATGGGGGTGGACTTATAGCCCACTTTATCCTTTATCTAAACATTTACATGGAAGTGAGTGACTGGTCAGCTAAAATCCCCAGTCGATTTACATTCAGAATGCATTTAATACGAGAATGGCCGTAACGGTAACCGACCTGAAGGCTTTGTAAGACAGAAAAGTCCCTCGCTTCTCCCGGCAATCGAAACGTTATTCTTCGGTCGCCCAGCCCATAACACAGTCACTATATTGACTGAGCTATGGGAAGAAATGCAGGAAGAAAGAAAAGTGAGGAGACGGAGTGTAAAACTAACTATGAGCAGTAACGTACCGACGTGCCAATGACAGTGACTGGAAAAACGGAAATATTAATAATGAGAAGAAAGTAATTCAATGTGAACTGAATTATTGCAAAGTCTGGGAATGGGATGTGCATTATGAGCAGATATCGATGTTACAGAAAGTAAATTACATTGTTGAGTCATATTTTGCTTCTGAAACGCTGGAACGTTTTCCAGTCTTTTAACAGAAATATATATTTAAATTTACAACATAAGCACACAGGTTTCTTTACGATATAACTACAGTACGAAGAAGTAAATAATCTTGTCTTACACTTTTAATTAATAAATTATGTGTACGTGTTATATACATATTTGGTTTCTTCTGAATATTTATATACAGCGGTTGTAGGAACCTGTAGGTTGCGAAAGGCGCTTTATCTATTTAATGTACGATTCACGGCATTAACCAGCCATACATTGTACATGGAGTCTAGAAGGACTCATCGATTAGATCAAGTCACATCCTAGCCAATGTGCTGCTCAAGGTGTCCGAGTGCCGTAACGCTACCAACAGAACAGCTTTGGGAGATCACAGCATTATGAACGTGCGCTTAGGAAATATCTTGTGAGGGGTAACCCTTTGCTTGATCTTATGTGGAAAAGAAGGCAAACAATACGAAACTTGAGTCAAGTCTTTGTTTTTAGCTTCAATTGTGGTAACCGATTAAAAAATATAGAAACATGCCAGTCAGTTTTGCTGTAGCCAGGAAACAACCCTCCCCGACCCCTGTCACTCGTGTTTACATATCTTGACTTTGTTCTAGCATGCTCTGAAGCAACGAAATTTCTCAGATGCTAGGCATCTGGTCACTTGCTTATCCATAGGTGCCAACATTCAAACATCGAATGTGTACGAAGTTACCACTGGATTTTTTTACTGTCTTCGGATTTCGTGTACGCTTATCTATATACAGTTTCTCTGTATTGATTTATATTGCCGTACTCCGTCTCCAAGTCGAGGAATACGGCGACAATTCGCCGGTGAGTGAGGAGACTTTTTGGATACTGCGTTACAGTTTCGCAAGGTGATATATAAAGGATCTATATTGTCAAAGGCCACATCGAACACTTCAAAAACACTTTTACTGTCCAGGATACAGAAAAAACGATGGCTTAAATTCCGCACAACTGTCTTACAACAAAACTAGTCAGGATGACAGGCTACAACTATCTGAAGACGAGCGATCCTTACTGCTTGCCAACAGCGGAATGACTACGGCTTCTATCCAGCAGGATAAGTGCGGGTGCTGTTTTAGTTCTTCCAAAGTACAGACTGGAAAATTATCGGATAAAAACTCTTCCCAGACCTCACTGAAGATGGCCACATGTGCGGACGAAACATGTAGAGGGTCGTTCTGTATATAAATTGATTTCAATATACCTGTGCGCATTTCTTGGCACTACTAACTAACTAACTAACTAACTAACTAACTAACTAATCCATGGAGCAGAGGCCTTCTTGAGAAGCTAAGAGTTTCTCAGCTAGTCAAGAAATTCCCCGCATTTTATGGAACCCGAACGTTCATTACCGCATTCACAAGAGCCCGCCACCTGTCCCTATCCTGAGCCAGCTCAATCCAGTTCATGTCCCCCCATCCCACTTCCCGAATATCTATCTTAATATTATTCTCCCATCTACGCCTGGGTCTCCCAAGTGGTTGCCTTCCCTCGGGTCTCCCCACCAAAATCCGATATGCATCTCTCTCCTCCCCCATACGTGCCACATGCCCCGCCCATCTCAGTCTTCTCGTTGTGATTACCCGAATAATATTTAGTGATGAGTACAGGTCATTAAGTTCCTCGTTATGTAGTCTTCTCCAATCCCCTGTCACCTCGTCCCTCTTAGGCCCAAATATCCTCCTCAGAACCCTATTCTCGAACACCCTTAGTCTTTGTTCCTCCCTCAGTGTGAGAGACCAAGTTTCACATCCATACAGAACAACAGATAAAATTATAGTTCTGTATACCCTAATCTTTGTGCTTTTGGATAGTAACCTGGAAGACAAAAGATTCTGCACCGAATGATAGCAAGCATTCCCCGACTTCAATCTGCTCTTAATTTCTTCATGAATGGAGTTTCGATTCGTTACGGTTGCTCCCAAATATTTGAATTCTTCCACCCTTTCAAAGGATTTATTATCTATATTTATGTTGTGATTGTGTCGTGCATTCTGATTTCGAGACATGACCATGTACTTAGTTTTCTCAGCATTTACTTCTAGACCAATCTCCTTACTAGCAATAATTAAATCTTCTGCATTTTTCTTTATGCTATGTACGCTTCCGCCCAATATATTAACATCATCAGCATAAACCAGAAGCTGATGTGTACCATTCAATTTCAAGCCCTCCTTGTTTGCCTGAACCCTCCTAATGGCATATTCTAAAGCAAAGTTGAAAAGCAATGGCGACAGAGCATCTCCTTTTTCAAGCCATTCTTAATAGGAAACGTGTCAGACAGATGTTTGCCTACTCGAATTCTGCTATACGTTTCACTTAGGCACATTTTTATTAACCTTACTAGCTTCATGGGGATACCGAATTCAATGAGAATATTATACAAGACCTCCCTTCTAACTGAATCATAGGCTTTCTTGAAGTCTATAAATAGCTGATGCACTACCTCATTTATTCCCATTTTTTTTCAAGTATTTGACGAAGTCTTGTTGGCACTACTATAGTACATAAATGAAATAAGCTCTGCGCAAGATACCTTGCGCCTTGTCTTGGACGTGTTTGTGAGAAATGACCTTCTCCCTTATGGGTTGTTTACGTTTCTATCGTAACACGCTCCAGTACACGCAGCATGCGGTTTATCGCCTTGTCCTTATAAGCAGAAACTCTTAACGGGGAAATCCATTACGCGAAGATAATTTGCCTACACATAAGTGACAAAATGATACTGAGATGCTGTAAACTGATACCGACTAGAGTAATTTTATTCCCAAGGATTACAGGTGATTATTCGTGTCAACTGAGTTACAAATGAAAGAATTAGTGCATGTAAGATAAACTCTTTTTAAGTTCTAAACTCCTGCCTCTCCGCAGAAGCAACGAGGATATGCTAATGAAGCCGTCACGCCCTCTAAGTTTGGTGGTTTGAAAGAGCTGACAGATTTTTACGAAATGTAGCCAGAACAGTAAAGCCACTGCGGGCCACCGACAGACCATGCAGGCTATTGTACTTACACTCGGTATAAAGAACCCAGCAGACGTACGAAGTTCTGTGCCGGCAGAGAATATATTGCCACTTAATACTGTGTGAAGGAACGGCATGTGGTAACACATCTGGAGAAATCTGTAACTTCTGATAAATCTAATATTATTTTGTAACGTGTAAAACAACATGAAAATTGTGTAACAAGTAGGCCTATATTTATCCTTCCTCTTCCTGTGTGTAACTAATAAAACTGGACATTTGAAATTTATTACGAAGGTAAAGTCAACTTGACAATGTGATCCTTTAAACACCATGCCACGTAAGCATGTTAAAAATTGGAGGTAAGGTGCTACGAATTCTTAAACGCGACACTGGATGTGGTTAGTGTTCTGCATCATGCTGTAGTCGCTTTATACCTGAGGAAAGGACACTCAAGATCAACGGAATACGAGGCTGAAGTTTAGTACGGAGGCGTCACAAATACACTCCCCCGTTAGCTGTCTGTAAAATACCATTCGAAAGTCAATAAATACAAAAAAAAAAAAAAAGAAAAAAAAACAAGCGAAAAATGTTGAGTTTACATGCGACAAACTTAAAAGATCTCAATTGTAAAGAAAAAATTTTTAGCTAAATAAATTGAAAAAGAGTCACAAAATGGAACCGATCTGTAGCACCAGAAACCTAAGCAAGGGAAACGTAGGTTCTGTGGCTTCAGCTCGAATCTCTTTGTTTGTTCCTTGTCAACACCACAGCTGTCTGAAACGTGCGAGAATTTGTATTCCTTATGACAACGGAATGGGCGAGTGAATATTTATATTGCAACTGATGATGACCATGACGGTTATAATGATGGTGCTGATGGTGCTTAATATATCTTATCTCGGAACCTGATCGTTCACTGTCAGGGGAGAACGAGGTTAGGTGTTTTCATGTTATTCATACCGAGCGTTTCCCTGCAGTGATTACACAAATCAAATTATGCGCGAATAAGTACACAGCACCTCACAACCTGACACGACGCACTGCACACGCTGTCAGGGCGAGACCTCTACAGGTCACATAGGATAAAGACAGATTGTGTATGCATGCTCCATGCAGTGTGTAAATAACTGCGAGCTCATACCTGGAAAGGGTCACTTTTCACCTTAAAACATTGTAATATTATGCTTATTAACTTTGAGTGTTTCAGAATTTTAAGGTGATTAGTTTAATCTCTCAATAAAGGCGACACAGTACCCAGATTAGCGCATTGGGTCTGCAGTCCTTCGTTCTGAGTAGCTCCCTGAAGACTGCACTCCGGTGCCGAAACATGTAGGCGTTTTACACTGGAGTTTTATACTTGTTAATATATTTTGTTAACTGCATAAGTTGGTTTGTGTAAGAGTGGCAAAGAGGGGGTGGGGAAAGGAGTGCTGAGAATAGCGTTTGGGTTAAGAGACAGGTGGTAATTATGGAATAGAAAAACTAGTTATAACGATTTGCACTCTTAACCAAATGCCAATGAGATGACTAAATCAGAGATGATAGAAAGCACACACAGCAACAATGGCAGACATTACTAGTACACACTATAACATGTTACGGGAAACTGGAGGGAAGAAGATGTTTTGGGAACTCGAATACTGATTTCAGGATAGATGTTACGCGTATAATACGAATGACCTAATATGCAGGGATGTGTGGGGGATTAAAGTGAATGTATGCAGGATCCAGATGTAAGCTGTAGTAAACACCGTAATGGGTCTTCGTGTTACATGTGATACATGAAATGTGGGGATGTGCTTGACCAGCTGATTAAATATCAGTTTCTTAAGGAGGTCTATTCTGCCTAGAGACAGTCGACGTCGGTAAGCCTCTTCGTTACGCTCCGTTAAAGTAGTCGAGTAACGGCAACTGCGACACAGAACTTTGAATTTAATTTGCTTAGCATAACATAAGTGCCACGCTTTGCGAGTCATATTGCTATCGCAGCACTATTGCAATTTTAACTCTTTTCTTAGCCATCCGCCTGTTGCCTAATTTTAGTGTTTAACAAGTGTTCAAAGGCAAAGTCTTTCAGTAAATATTTTGACGACTGTGTGTAACATACGACACTGCATTTTGATTTATTCAATTCATATTTACGAGGGCAGCTCGTCTGGCATAGGGACGAAGCTAGGAAACGGACGACCGAGGAACCGCGATGCAGTGGCCGACACCTAAAATAACTTCTAACCCGCTTTAGAACCTGAAGACCGATTTTTGAGCCCAGTGAGGCTCCTATTCACTGGGTAAGTTTGGCTATACTAGGAGGGGTAAAAGAACGGCTGGTTTGAAACAGGCAATTTAATTTAATATTTTTATGGAATTTAAGAAACTTTTTAGCCACGCTTCTACCCTCCGTGTGCCTTCGTATTGTGGTGCTTGGTGAACTGCACTAACGACTTCGGATGTTGAAAGGTAGTGGAACAAAAGTTTATATCATGGACGGGACATGTCGCTATGTACGGCGAATGGATACAGACTTTTGTGTTGACACCTGTTATGAAGGGCCTACTAGGATGTCAAAGTCGCAAATAAAGTGATAATACACTGAAGTATATCTATAAGACAAGTAATAGTTCTTTGGGATGGACATTTGTGAAAAAGAATCCGCATATCAATTACACGGTCGATAACATATCAATGCCATCAGACTACCGTGGGCACATAACAGTGATAGGCACAGATATTGAGGCAGAAGTAGAAGAGTTCGTTCAACGTCTGGTTGACTTTAGTCAGAGAAATTATCGATATTTGGACATGCACTTGATGGAAATGGAATTTCATTCTGTGAGTAGAAATCATATAAAAATTTTAAATTCTCACGCTCTCTATGAAGTTTATTTAAAACAAGAACTTATATCTGTCATATTTGTCTGTATTTGTGGTTGTCTGGTTTTGCGATGTAAGATATGAAAATTAGACCCCCAACTTGAAGGACTGAAAGTACTCAAGCATGATGTACTTCGGGAAATACTTCGTCGACAGTAAGTAAAACGGGAGAGAATTTTGTGCTTTACTCAGTTTATAATTACAGAGGATATCAAAGTGTAGTCAAATATGTCTTCTATTCTACCTTCAGCAGACAAACACAAGCTGTTTTAATATAGTTGTTACATCAACACCAGGCTTGTACAATTCGAAAAGCGGCTAGGGACGCAGTGCTCCGAAGAAATAGTTGCGAAACACTGGGATAGACTACGGGGCGGCTGGAGGGTGATGTGGGGTGGAGTGGAGGAATACTTAGATAAAGATTCCCCAATTAAATAAAATAAATTTAATTATTCTATTTTTAATTATTAATCATGTAGAAACGAAGACATATGTTCTGTAGAAAGAAAATACTGATGTTCAGTAACCTCAAACTGCAAAAATCCATTGTCGAAGACAAAACTGAAATTTAAACTTAAAAAATTAAAATCTTTCTGGATATAAATATATTCCCAAAAGTCGTCACGGGTGGCGTAACGAGCCCCAGTAGCCCGCATGTATTCCGTGGGCCACACTTTGTGCAGTCGTGCTCTACATAATTATTTTCCTTGTTGTACTCATGCAATCACGGATATAAGTCTTCGGGTTCTATAAAATGCAGAGAATTCATTGACTGGTTGAGGAAACATTAACGATTCAAGCAGTACTTGGCCCCATGGATTTAGTTACTTAGATAGGTAGATAGATAGTTAGGTAAAGAGGTAGGCAGACAGACAGGCAGACAGAGATAGATGGATAGATAGATAGATGGCGTATAAAAATAATTTTTTTCTGAGTATAATAAATCAGTTTTTGATAAAACCAGTGAGGGAATCTGGAATCTCTAATGAAACCCCGGGGAACTGCTAAATCCATAGCTTGAAGAATAACATTGGTAAAACTGTCTGCTGCAGCATCTACTGTGTTGTTACTTACAAACACCACCAGTCATAATTAGAAGAAAACTGGAAAAAAAAGCTATAGTCTCTTAGTGCATATTTGTGGTACGAATGCGCATGATATGACGTAGAATTATGTGAATCCAAAAGAATTTGAATGACAAGAGGCGGATGGCGGGGACCGGGCTTGACAACACCACACGTCAGCAAATGTGTTTACACGACTGAAATTAGTAAATCTAGGCCAAGAGCGTTGTCAGTCCATAGGCATTGAATCAGACCCAAGAGGCAGGTTAGGTGTAAATTGCATCACCTTTCAATTGTGAATAAAAATAGCAGTTTGGTACGGCAAACCTCTCTCCCAGTCAAAATTAGGTGCATTAAAATCCCCAATCAAGATAACACTATCAATTTTAGTATTAACGTTTTTCTCCAAAAAAAATTTAGAATCAGGGTCCAGTTTGGTGTCGGGCGGGGGTGGGAGGGGGGTAATTATTTCCAATACGTAAACAGTTCTGGGTGGTACTTTCGACCCAGACGCATGCCTCACAGAACTGCAGATAATACCTGTGTTTAAAGATAATAACTCTGGACGAAACGGTAATTAGAACACCACCACACATAGGTTTAGTACTACTGACTGTATCACAATGAAAGGTAGTAAAAGGACCTGGGAATATTTTGTTGTCGAAACACATGTCATTTAATCGCCTATCAGTTAAACAAATGATCTGAAAATCCATGGAACACACATTATCAAACAGTTCAGTTTGTTTGGTTCTAAGGCCTCTAATGTTTAGATAAAATATTTCGAAAGTAGTTTTAGACTGAATAACATACATGGTAAAATTATGCATGTTATCATCACAGTAGATAACCATTAGGTATGTGGCGTAGCGCCTCCCCATGGGCCTGCTGTGTCAGTACAACAGGGCCAGATGTAGGGGCAGCCAGACTACTGGTCGCACCAGCTGACGGGGACCCTAGATGTGGTATGTGAATCGGATTTAAAAATTTGGTCAGGAATAAGACGTCCATAAAATGGTTCGATTAAACACCCGTCAGACTACATCCCTGTACTGTGGAGGAGCGGAAAGTTATCCTTCGTAACAGAAACGTGAAAGGAGGCGTATGTATTAAATTTGCTTTGATTTTTGAACAAACAATCGAATAAAGCATGAACGGCTCTTCTAGGGAGTTCTCAGCTTCAAAGGCGGAGACTTCTAGGGAGAAACGTGAAACAAACAAAGCTTTTTAGACCCTTTTGGAAACAACAGGAAGAGATGACGAATTACGCACCCCATATATAGGGGTTCTAAATTTTCTACCTATTTTGTTATTTTCACTAGATTTCACTGCCCCAGTATCATCACGTTTTTTCTTGGTCACTGTAATGACGTTGCCTTTAGTAGGGTTACCAGATGATGTAGTTAAGTAAGCAGAGTCCATTTTTCCTAACAGGGATTTCAACTACTGCATTAGCGGCCGTGGGTTTCTGGATAGAACTAATTAAATTTCTGGAGCGTTTGGATGCATTCGCCGTCCTTGTTTGTTGATTTTGATTGCTTGCAAGGGCGTCTTTATATGACATGACTCCTGGTTTGGAGGACAAAGTCGCAGTTGCTGCTTCCATATGATACGACTTTGTGGGCAGAAGGTCTTGCGGTTCACAGATTTGGAATTTCAAAACAGCATTGTCACTCTTAAGTTGCGTAAACTCAGCGGTTAATTTGGTGGCCAAAGCCAGGAGCTTCTCAAAAGAATTGATAGCGGTCTGCCCACTGAGCCTCACTGTTTCAGTCTGAACACTCAGTGGCTCGTTACTCGTAAGTTCAGGAAAATTTAATTCCTTCTCCGGGGATATAGCTTTCTTTGTAGAATGAGATACGGACAAGGAGCGCTGAAGTTTGTCGTCTGGTGTATCATACTCCCTCCCGGATTTTAGTAGCTAGCTACACGCCACGTATTTGAAGGAAGACTTCCCAGCAGAAGTGAAAAGCACTTGATCACAGTCACAGATTTGTACGCACGAACAATGGAAACGCGGATCACATATGCCACAATGTATAGGTTCTTCGTTTACTCATAGGAGGGCTTTTAGCAAAAAAAGAAACAATTCTTTGCTTGCTGCCATCGGCTAGCCGTAGAATGTACCTGCGCAAGTATCTAAGTAGGCCACTTGCCAGACCACACACAGAACACCCTCCACTCGCTACGAAGGCTCGAGATTTAATAATAATAATAATAATAATAATAATAATAATAAGCACTGAAAATGTCCTAGCCTATCCCAGTGGCCGCGCGGTCTAAGGCGTCGGTTTGCAGCCACCCGCTGGCTGGGATTGCGGGTTCGAATCCCGCGGTAGGCATGGATGTCTTTCTCTTGTGAGTGTTGTCTGTTGTCAGGTACACATCCCTGCGGTCTAGGTACCTAGGTCCGTCTAGGTACCGGTATAAGAATAGACCTAGGGAACCCCCTGCCGGTCGTAAGGGGCGACCATCTGGGGCGACTGTCCTAAAACTTACCCATACCTTTAACAATCCTTGCTACCGAAATTAAACTCCCTACCTATCCCATCCACAAACCTGGCAGAAGGTATAAAATGCTTTACACCCATGAGAATGGAGAAGGAAGTTAGCCGAGCCTCGGAAACTGCTTCGGGTATGCAGTTTATCACCCGCGCTGAATGTCTGGGGACTAGACAGTCAGCGGAAAATAAGAGACAAGTTCCCTTGGAGACTGGTGAAGCAAGTGGCGCCATCCCACGTAGGGCTGCCACAAGACCCCGTCGTGGGTCCACACAGCAACAAGAGACCCAGCCAGTTCAAACTGTTTCCCAAGCTATGCTTGGGACCACTAAAGCTGGAAAACCACGCCAACGCATACAATGGAGTAAAGAAATGAATACGTTTATCATGCGCCAATACTACAT
Organism: Coptotermes formosanus; assembly: GCA_013340265.1. Taxonomy (NCBI): domain Eukaryota; kingdom Metazoa; phylum Arthropoda; class Insecta; order Blattodea; family Rhinotermitidae; genus Coptotermes; species Coptotermes formosanus. Next base: position 99,673 of record BLKM01000171.1, on the reverse strand, counting down.
AATAACTAAATTGGGAACTATAAAAATTGGGTATAGACAAGAATTTCATAACAAATTTACAAGACAGTACCCTGAGATGGACGTTAGCGAGCAGCGAATAGCTGACCAACGAAGGGCCATTGTTACCGAAAACTTATTAACAAAGCCCTGGTTAGAAGAAATCAGAGCACAAGTGGCTGAAACCTTAAAGGAGACAACTGTGAAAGAAAATGACCAGGATCCTGAGGAAAATATAAACACAGACGAAGAAACAACAAAGCATATTAGCGAAAACGAACAAAAAGAAGAGTGAAGCTTAGAAAGCCGACAGACTGAGGAAAATCCAGAGCTACATAAAATAAAAATAGAATTCCACAAAGCACTAAAAGAATTTGAAGGAACAGATCCAGCCATTAGATTGCAGATACCTAAACAGAAATGCTCAACGGAGTTAGCCACTATCATAACAGCCAGAAACCAGAAGATACTGCCGGAATACATGAAAAATAATGTCACCAATTTCCCAGAATTGCACAACACCATCTAGGCAGCAGCAGTAGCCACCGTGAGGATGGCGGGGGGGGGGGGGTAAGATAAAAAACAACCCGGATTATTCAGAAAATAAACAACGAACCACACCATGGGAAAGCAGGCTCAAGAAACAAATCAGTGACTTAAGAAAAGACATTCGAAGAGAACAGCAGGTCCAAAGAGGTAACACCAGCAACGGAATACAGAAGCACATGCGCAGGATATGGAAAAGAATACACACACATGCCAAATACAGCCCAAGTAATGTCCACACCACGGAAATACTTGACACCCTCAAGCAAAAGCTATCAGCAAAGTCACAACGGCTTAGACAGTATAAGGAAACAAATGAACGAAAGCAACAAAACAGACTATTTACTACCAACGAAAAAATCTACTGCCGTAACCTAAAAAGTGAACGACGACTAGATTGCCAAGACAAGCTACCGGACAAACAGATGCTAACAAACTTCTGGGCGTCCATATGGGGGAACGCAGCCAGGCATAACCTGAAAGCAAGCTGGATAAGAAATGAGCAAAAAAGATTGTCTAAGGTGACTGCAATGGAACACAGTCCAAAAACCACAGAAAAAGTATCCCGGCTGATTGCTAAAACACTTAACTGGAAGGCACCGGGACCATATGGAATAAGTAACTTTTGCATTAAACGGTTCACTGCAGCCCACACGTATTTAGCACATTACTTTAATCAATTCATAGAGGACGCCGAAAAAATTCCAGAATTTTTAGTCAGAGGAATAACATACCTGTTACCGAAAAGTCAGGACACTAAGTACCCGTCCAACTACAGACCAATAACTTGCCTCTGCACAATCTATAAAACACATACAGAGTGCATAGCTGAAAAGATCTACAAGCACCTAGAAACAAATAAATTACTAGCAGAAGAGCAAAAAGGATGTACCAAAAACTCCCAGGTTTGTAAAGAACAACTAATAATAGATTCAGTAGTTCTGGAACAGGCACACAGGGATAACCGAAACCTGTACATAGCGTATATCGATTACCGTAAGGCCTTTGACTCAGTGCCACATAGCTGGCTCATACGCGTATTAGAAATATACAAAACTGACCCAATGATAATTAACTCATTGCAGCAGCTGATGAAGAAATGGACAACAATCCTTCAAGTCAAACTAAAAAATAACCAGATTACGAGTGATCCTATCCACATACAACGAGGAATATATCCAGGGGACCGTCTTAGCCCACTATGGTTTTGCCTTGCACTAAACCCTCCCTCGTACCTACTTAACAGACAAATTACGGTTTTGGTATAAACTCCAACAACCAGGAGACGCAAAGATTGAATCACCTGTTATACATCGACGATATTAAACTCTATGCAGCCACAAATAATCAACTGCAAGAACTCCTGCAGCTCACCCAGGCTTTCTCTAGAGATATCAGAATGACATTTGGGATTGAAAAGTGCAAAATATTAAGTACTGTAAAAAGGAAATTAGAACTGAGAAGCTTCACAACGGAGGAAGAGGACACTATGACAGCCATGAAAGAGGGAGACATATACAAATACTTCGGCCACATGAAAACTAAGCAAATTAACCCTTTAAAGACGAAGCGTATCTGTTTTATATAAGGGCTCAGTGCGTACCGCGCTGTAAACACCCTCCACTTCGGTTATAAAAACCAGTCTGTTAATGTTTTATAAGGCAAAAGTTGCTGTTTGTTCTGAGATCCGTACAAAACACATAAACGCAATGTGGACACCACTTAGAATTTTTTAATGTTAAACCTGGTGGTACGTAAAGTTACCGCTAGGCTTTAAAAGGTTAAACACGCACAAATGAAACAACAGCTAGGCAGTGAATACCTACAGCGCACAAAGAGCATATTAAAGACAAAGTTAAATGGGAAAAATACGATTAAAGCTATAAATACTTATGCAATTCCAGTACTAACTTTCAGTTTTGGAATAGTAAAATGGACGCCTACAGACCTACAGAATCTCCGAATTAGAACGAGAGCGCTACTTACAAGATATAGAATTCACCGCCCCCGCGCCGCCAAGAAAAGACTCACTCTACCACCGCACATAGGAGGAAGAGGGATGGCTGATATAACTCGGCTACATGATAAGCAGGTGAAGTTACTTCAGGCATACTTCTTAAACAAACAGACATCATCACCTCTCCCTGCTGCAGTAGTAAAAGCAGACAATAAATACACACCACTGGATTTACTGCGCGCAAATGAAAATGAACTCATCACAGACGAAGAATACAACAACGAAGTCAGAAGACAGCGGTCCCAAAAAGCCTTACACGGCCGACACCCGCATGACCTTAGCCAAGAACATGTAGACATAGAAGCGTCGAACAAATGGCTGACAAATACAGACCTGTTTGCCGAAACAGAGGGCTTTTTAACAGCAATACAGGACCAAGTTACACTAAAAAGAAACTGCAAGAAATATATTTTGAAGCAGCCAAATATCGACGAGATGTGTAGAAGATGTGGAAAAGAACCGGAAACGATCCAGCACATTGCTGCAGCATGTGAACAGCTGGCACCTACCGGGTGTATAGAAAGACATGATGAAGTAGCGAAACTTATACACCAGAAACTGGCAGAAGCAGCTGAACTAACTGAAGACAAATGCCCATACTATAGGTACAAACCAGCAAACGTGCTGGAGAGTGACAACTTCAAACTGTACTGGAATCGCAGCATTATTACGGACAAAACAATACCTTTCAACAGACCTGACATAACTCTCACAAACAAGAAAACAAAAAATACCTTCCTAATAGACATAGCTATTCCAAATACACACATTCTCGCCAAAACAATAACAGAGAAACAAAAGAAATACCAAGAACTGGCGAACGAAATACGTGTTATGTGGAAGCAGGATACAGTAAAAGTGGTCCCGACAGTAATTTCAGCTACGGGAATAATTCCAAAGTCACTGTCACAAAGTTTAAAGAGACTTAACCTGCCCCCAAACACATATATACAAATGCAAAAAGTGGTAATTCTTGGCATATGTTCAATAGTAAGAAATTTCCTAAATTACACACAAGACCACCGAGCCTAATCCTGTTGATGATACATCCCAGGATAGGTGAATATTTCCCAGCTAATGCTGAGAAGTGAGAAATTCGGATAATAATAATAAACACTGAAAATGTCCTAGCCAATCCCAGCGGCCGCGCGGTCTAAGGCGTGGGTTTGCAGCCATTCGCTGGCTGGGATTGCGGGTTCGAATCCCGCGGAAGGCATGGATGTCTGTCTCTTGTGAGTGTTGTCTGTTTTCAGGTATACGTCCCTGCGTCGGGCTGGTCACTCGTCCAGAGAGGTCTTACCGCTTGTGATATGCCTAAATGAGTGTGATCGTGAATCCTCGATAATTAGGAGTCCCTGGCCCACTATGGGCTGTTGCGTCATGGAAGAAAAGGTCCTCTCCTTCTTCAGCACTAGACTTTAGTACGCCTAGTCGAGGTCTTCAACACAGATGGGAAACCGTTAGCGTAAGCGTAATTCCCAGTTACAGTGTTAGGCGTCTGTTATTGAGCCCAGCGATGCGTTAAACGCAGGAATGGCAAAACAGACCAAGGAAGGTCTAGTTGCGGTTCGCGCAAATCTCCGCCCATAGTTAGCTCTGTGGTTGTTTGGTTGTTTGGTGGGTGTCAGCAGTCTCCTTCAGTACTTCACGCTTGAAGATTAAACCAGTGTGTCCTACGCACACGTCGGTAACCAACTACCATCTTAGGCCGCGTGATATCCTAGAAGAACGACGACCTTAAGTACACAACAGCGGAAATAGAGAATCTCGCAAGTGCGTTTGTCGGGACTTCAGACCACAGTATGACCGGATTCACTTAAAGTGGTTATTCAGTACAGTCTGTTTGAGACTGCAGCAAACACCACCTCCACATAATGAAGGTTGGATATAAAGTTACGAAAACAATTTGACGCAATAATTGATCTCGACTTCAGTCAAACCAATAATGTGGTAATTTTAATAGAATTAGGGAAGGTCCCGTATAGTCTTTCCCATACAAGACAGAGTAGTTGTTCTGACGTTAACATTACGCAGCTGATTTAATGGTTTTATTCACATGTTATCCCGACAAGCATGAAAACAGTGTAGCCGAAATCCAAAGAAAACCTTAGAATAAGCATTCCTTAATCAAAAGAAAAAGCAAGATTCTAAAAGGCTCGGCTCATGGTCGATTCTTAGACAATTCATTCAGTTCGTAACTTAAAAATGGATAGATACAATAACAGATACAGTATTAACGTCTCATTCAAATTTTTTATTTTTCATGTGGTCTTACGTGTATTACTTAAAGTCGTCTAAAATTGCATATATAGGAGTAAGCGTAGTTTCTTTTACGCGCCTTATCTTTCCTGCCCAACTTATTTTCATGATAAAACCACAATAATTTATAAGAGGAAGGCTATCAACCCTAAAGCTTTTCATTGCGTAATTTTCTCGATTTTTGCTCTTATTCTCCTCAGCCGCTTCTTTCAAAGCATTTCGAAGCTATAGACAGTACGTTCTGTCACCAAGTTGCAAAGATCTTTTAATTTATAAAAGAATTCATACTTGTTACTTAAAACGTTACACTTAGACTGAGGTTTTTCGTTAAAATGAACCATTTGTAAGTCGATGCCTGAGAAAGAAATCTCTGTGTTCAAGTTCAAGGGTTATGATTAGATCAATCAAGTATCACGTACAAAACTAAAGAATACTGAGTTACTTTGGGTTTGGATTTCCTGTAATTTCCGTATAAATATACGCTATAATTATAATTATAATTATTATTATTATTACCGTTACTGCGACTGTTACTACTACTACTACAGAAGATAAGTAAATTCCGGACTTCATGAACTGTAGTTAACATTTTGTGTGTCTTCTTTTCCACAGCAGCGGAAAATGCGAGACATCGAGGCGAAAGAAGGGGCAGCCAGTGAGTGCTGTTGTCTAAGGTACAGGGAGGACTCTGATGTGGAGGAACCAATGGAGATGTGCAGTATAACAACCACAGATAGCTCAGATACAAGAGTTGCTGTTACGAGAGGTAACACAGTTTTACATGAAGCAGTACTGTCGGCTTACAAGTCTGGTAAAGCAGATGGTGATTTTTGCAGTAGCATTGATCGGTTGATGAGTCATCATACGGAGGTGAACATGCCAAACAAGGACGGTTACACTGCAATAGGATTGGCTGTAGAACTGCATGGCAAAGAGGATCGTTGAGCGTATGTTGAAACACGATGTAGCTGCCCGTCTTTACCTTGATTACTACCCAGGAGACAGAGAATCTACTGTGAGGGAAATTATAACGGAGACATACCCAGACTTCAAGTCACATCTACGGGAGTATCTAAAGGAGAGCCTGGGTTCAACCGAGATAAATATAAAACTGCTTGCTGCACTTCAGGATGATGAATATAGCACTTTTCATGAAAATCTTGATTCAACTAAGCCTAACCCTTGGTACGATGAACCTTACCATTCCTCTCTACTTGAAATTGCTTGCCAGATGAAGGATCGTAAGCGGTTTGTCGAACTTCTTCTTGAGCGTGGTGCAGATCCGATTATCAAGAACCGTGTTACCGATTTGCCTTTGCTACATGCGACAGCTCGGAGTGGAAATTTCGAGGTGCTAGAGGTATTACTCAAAAGGCCACAGATAGAGGTACATCTGATAGATAATAAACACCGGACAATTCTTCATTGGTGGGCCTGGGTAAGTGAAAGGAAACCAGGTGATAAGGAGAGATTAGAGAACTGCTTCAAGCATCTTCTGGAACGGGACTTCAGTCGGAAGGTAGGTATCGACTGTAAGGACATTTCGGGGATGACTCCTCTCTGCACTGCTGTTGAACTCGAGAAGCAGGACAGGGTAAAACTGTTGTTGGAAAGCGGTGCAGACGTCACCGCATGTGAATATGCCGGTCCAATACTGGAGTTAAGCAGTACGTCACAGCTGGAGGAGATACTCGACTACTGTTTGGAGGACAACAACGAACCGGTTAATAGCGAAAACTTGGAAGTGAAGTTGAGATATCAGACCCTTCGAAAAATGTTGTTTTTGGCTGAAGTGCCACATCACAAGGACCTACTGAGACATCCAGCCTTGTCCATTTTCGTGGATAGAACATGGGGAAAAACAGCAAAACCTTTTCTCTACCTAAATATTTTTTTCTACTTTGCATTTTTGCTTGTCTTGAATGCATATATTCTATGTTTCGAATTTGTTGATATATCAAACAACAGAGGCCTTGCCAACAGTACTAACGGTCGTGCCAGTTTAAATGACAGCCCTACGATTTCTGGCATGAGCGATGCAACGCGGCACAATATTTCGAATTTCACATTGGGTGTGCTTATGGTCCTACTGGTTTTGCTACTTTTGAGAGAGACGTTCCAGATTTTCGTGCAACGTATGATGTATATACAGTCGTGGGAGAACTGGCTAGAATTACTCTTGATCGTTGCCACTTTCACATCATGTTCCGGCGTGGTGGAGAGCATGGAGGTAAAGAGACACTTATTCGCGGTCGTCATTCTGCTTGGGTGGTTTGAGCTGGTACTGCTTTTAGGGCGACTGCCAAAATACTCGGTCCAAATGGAAATGCTAAAAAGAGTCAGTTCTACATTCTGGAGTTACATGAAGGGATATATCATCCTGATCTTGGCATTCGCCTTGGGCTTCTATATTATTTTCAAAGGAAATGTAGTACAGGACGACGCTGTTCTGTTCGCCAATCCCTTTACCTCGTTACTGAACACAATTGTCATGTTCGCAGGTGAATTGGAAGCTTCCGATCTGCCTTTGGATACTTTACCGGGTACAAGCCACGTGGTGTTCTTGTTGTTTGTTTTTCTTGTAACCATTATTTTATTTAACTTGCTGAACGGTCTGGCTGTGGGCGACACCAAAGACATAAGAAAGAAAGCAGAGACGCTGAGTCTCGTAGCAAGAGCAAGATTTATATCAAATACCTCATGCGTGTTAAATACACCACCACTTTTCTTTACGTCTTCTTTGGAACTGACAGAAGAAATGTTCACCTTATATCCAAACAAGCCGAACCAAATGGGGTCTACTGATCGTCGATCTTTACGACGTATTATCACTAAGAAAAGAACACCAAGCAGAAATGTAGAAAATTGGAGCTTGATTACAGAGAAGCTGTCCGCTTTGCAAATACAATAAGAAGAAATGCGGCCGATTTTCAAGGAGATACTGACTTATCTAGACAACCGAGAATCTTAGTGAGGTTGTGCTGAGATTTCAAACATTCAGAGTATATATAAGGTTTGCTGTCCGTAACGGAAATTTTTCCCTGTCAGTGTAATACGTTCTGTGCAAACCTCCTCTAAACTGTTTTCACTTTGTTTTCACTGTGCATTTCTACATAGTATACTGATAAATCCTCCAACAAAATGCACTATAGATGATAAACTCTTCTAAACTTACGGGAAGATTCTAAACTGGTAACTGTTAACACTCAGTCACAAAACTTTACCTCCGATGTGTTCATCTAATAGCCAACTACATTTCTTTGAATAAATATGTTTGATCGTCAGAACGTTTTCAAGTTTCCAGTAACGCGTCTTAAGTGGCAGAACGCAATCCCAAGGGCAAAAGCAGGTTGCCTAAGTTGAACAAATTACGATAAGTACATAAATCTCTCAAGTAATTAGTTCCTCAGACCAACCGCATATTTGCACTTCTTTGGAGACTCCTCTTAGACCTTTCTTCCAAAACTGAAAATGATTCTTACAAGAAAATTTACACGTCTGTATTCGCAATCTGATAAGGGCTTACCAATGTCTGTTCTAAATTAAGAAGTTTTCAACAAATAAATTAAACCGTATGTTTGAAGAAAGTGAAAAATGTATTCTTAAAATAGTTTTAAACTTTTCTGCATCGTAGGCAAGTATAAAGTAACATATGTTGCGCAATTTAGTCCACTGTTCCAAAATTTCCATTGACTTTAGGCATGGATGGAAAACCTAACGTGTTAGAAAACCAGTAGTCATGAGTTCGCTATCTGAGAACACAAGAGTTTTATGCCAATATATCTTCGAATGTAAATAGATACACTAGACACAAAAATCTCCTATTGCGCTTGTAAATAATGCTTCATATTTAGGTAATATTTATGGAACATTATCAGGCATAAAATACATAATTTGGAACATAGTATCTATGCAAAAAAAAATGTTAGAAATTTGCGAAATGTCACAAATTTTCATAAACGTGTCTCAAAATGACGTAGCATTGAACTGCATAAATGTAATACTTCTTGTATTTGTTTTCAGTTCGTTAAAATATTTCAATACATTTCTTAAAATTGCTAAAAGTTGTGCTTGGTTCTTTCCGTTTGATTAGGCTTGAATATTCGGTTGGCTGGTGTGTTTGGTTTTTGGGTAAAAATTTTTTCTCTTTTGACTGGTATATATTTGGTGTACAATTTTTTTCACTTTCTTTGTTTCCTTGTTAAGTTACGTCAATGTCAAAGGGTCGCAAGGTTTCACGTGTTTGCAATTTGTTAATTATTTAAGCTTTTCCTGAAGGGTATACCTTTAGGTTCGCTCAAATTTCATCTATTGTGTTGTTCACCGCACCCCATGTTACTACAACCTACCTACTTCCTGCTGTTCTTCTCTCCTTATTCTTTTTCCTCTGACACAGAGAACGTCCCGTATTAGCTGTGGTCGGCAGATTCATGACCTCCACTCGAGGAAATCTATATGTGGTTCTTTGATTTTTTTGAATAAATATGCGAAGGAATGAAGTATATATTTTTTTAACTGAAAAACATTGTTATTCCTTACACTTGGTTTTACTGGCTGTCTTGCGACACTGAGACATCTTTTCACCTGGCCAACCGTCACCGTCAATAACTAGGTTCGAGCGACACACGTGTAAAATAAATCTTATAATGGTGTTAAATTTCGCCGAAAAGAGTAACAATTCACTTACACGTAAATTTTGACGACGCTACACTTCACTGTAGCCTTATTCCAGCACCCAAAATATAATAAATTCTAATTTTGACCATGTTACTTAATATTTGTTTAGAAGACGCAATTTTCGTGTCCTCTGTAACTGCTGCACCACAGGAGAGGGCGCTGGCTTCGTCGGTAACCTGTAGGCGTCCCAATCCCAAAAAACTTGCAAATTTTCCTACTGGTTAAAAATACTTAAAGCACCCCCATAGGCTGCTTCAAACACAACGACTGCAGTCCCATGCTCCTACACCTCGAATTATGGCTACCCGGTCCTGTCAACTTCTGAAGTCACGTCCTTCTTGCACTTTCCAAAAGTCCTTTTTCCCCCAATTTCCTGTCCGTTCCGGTCACTGGCTGCCGGTCACATACCTCCTCTCTAAACATTATATATGTTTTAGTTTACTTACTTATCCACAACGAAATATAACTTTTCTAAATTAATTTACGTATCCTAGTTCTCTCAAAATGAAGTCGCAACCTTTCCATACGGTTACATTACCTGTCGTGCAGTGAACCAAAACATACGCTCGCCCAAAAATTAAACACAAGAGGTAAATGAATATATAAGCCTAATCAAAATGAAAGAGCCAGACACAACTTCTAACATTTTTATGGACTGTATAGAAATATTTAAACTAACTGAAAAGAAATAAGGGAAGTATTAAATATATGCAGTTTAATGTTACGTCACTTTGAAACAAGTTTGTGAAAATTTGTGAGATTTTGCTAAATTTCTAATATCTTTTTGCTTACATACTTATGTTTCAAATTATGTATTCTATGCTTGGTAATGGTGTATAAAAAAGACAGAAATATGTAGCATTATTGATGAGTGCAATGAAATATTGTTGTGTTTGACGGAAATACATATACCAAATATCACTATGTGAGAATAAAAAGAGATGAAATGTATCAAAATACAATAGAATTCTGAAGTCTGATAAGGTAACTGCACCATTGTGATGGATGAGTCCGCATAAAAAGAGAAGTTAAAAGCCTTGCCGCAGACCAGTGTTTATTGACAATTTATTGTATACCCTACAGCTACATTTGAGAGAAAAGTGCATGGACTACTTTCTACACACACGTTTGTTATTTCTGCTCGTCTGAAATACAAGCTAACTCACTACCGTAAAAGACGTGCACAACTACATATTCTTCGAAATAAACACAAGTTAAACGTTCCTCCAAGACCCATAGTGCTACAACTTGGTTGGATTCCTGCACGCAATACTTAGTTTCGTTTTCAGTAAAGCATCAGAATTTTAATATCTCGGAACACTTCATTCCTTTGCCAAAACAGATAAAATGTTTAAATTCTCAGATGCTCATGAATTTGATCTGTTGCGGCTCTTCACTAATAAGTCTGCCGAGAAAGTGATACACGTTATCGGGAATAACTTCACTGCACTATACTGGCAGAACTAACAGTCTTGGTGGTGGATACTCTTGTGGATTTACTAGGAATCTGTTTACAAACTGCGTACTTTCAGATTCATAAGTCCTTGAAACAGGAAGAGGGGATGTCTACTTTTTATTTCCCGTCTTCAGTAATTTCTTCATTGAGAATTTCGAAGAATTCTCACGTGAGTTATCTGCTCCCTTACTTGTCATCGATTTCGTCTTCACCACTTCCGTGAGTAGTCATCTTCCGAAGAACAGAATGAGCCTGTTAGTACGATGTTTATGCCTTATGTAATGGATATTTCTGAGACGTTCTGCCTTTAGGGAATCGATATACCTTTAGAAAAAGCTTCAAGATCGCAAGTGAGAACTAGGCCAAAAGGAGATCCAACAAAGATGGCACATTGTGTGTAGGCCTGTTTCATTCCTTTTAGAATGTGACAGAAACTGCTGTGATGTCAGGGGTGGACCAATGGCTATGAATTTTCGGGAATATACACGCAGTCTGAAAGAGGCTGTTTCAGAAAACTCTGAACTGCCCCTACGTGCTTATGTAGAGGGTCAACGGATAAGTTCAGATGAAGCCTAGGACCTTCAGATTATGTCACTCCTCGTTATCGGATATAAATAGAATCGGCCCACATGACATACTGCAAGAATATGTTGGACAAACTAGTTTAGAATTCCTTCCCATTTTGACCCCCTTATGAAGGAGAGAAATAAGTAATAAGGACGACAGTTTAAGAAAATTACGTGTTCTTTTTTCTGAGTCTAGTTTGGTAGATTTGTATGCTTGCACGGAAAAAAATCCACGCCAATTGTCATAAAACGTGTATTTTCATTACTCTGGGAACTTTCTTTTAGTGTTGCTGCCGTTTTATAAAAATATAGATATATTGTTACATACATACATAATAATATTATTATGACATAATGACATACCACACAGCACACCACAGATAACACCCGACCAAGGGTAACACTCACAAGAAACAGATGATTCCAACAGACACACAACAAAACCTCCCGAACGCAATTGGATCTGCATTATTCCATGACTGAACATGATTGCACTACAGTTCATACAATTATAGAATAATTAGTGAACTGCATAATAAGTGTAAATAATTTGATTTTAATTTTTAAGATTCTAAACTAACTTACTAAGTGTGTTACTATTTAAGACCAGATTTTATCAAGTCTTCGATATGACATTGTCTTTAGATATTTTACATTCAACCAATGACGTGTAGTCTTGTGAAGAATATGACAAATGTACCCCTGACGATGATGCTTAAGCATCGAACGATGTCGGGTAATCTGATGTGACCAATAACATGATTAAGTGTGTTCTTATATAAAATTGTGTGCTTGTGCATTTGTTGGTGAATGTTATAGCTATATATAAAGTGCACGGTGAAGATAATGTAAAAAAAACTTTGGAGCTACTTCCGTCATTTTTGCTTAATTTTCCCATCCTGTAGAAATTACTGAAATGTAAGAGCAACAGCTAAGAATTAATAAAATAGGCTAAAATAAAACACAAATTCTAAAACTCTTTTTCTAAATCAAATATACATGAGGATAATGACAGGACATCAAGTGTAATCTTGGAGTGTACACACTGTACTGAAATGTATACGTAAAGGATACAATTGACGGTTAGGATTTATACCTCATACGCTTGGGTGTAGCACTTTGTTTTGCATGTACTTTCGTACACTGGGCTCACTTCTGCATAATTTTCATAATTTATTACCATTCCTTGTTTTTGATGTAATTTCGTATGTAAATTTTCAAGACAATTCACATGCCAACCTCTGTGTAGTGCTTCATTAAATCCATGGTGTTATCTGTGAGACCGTACTCATGTTTGGTATGAAGTATGTGCAATGCTTACGCGAATGGTGAATTATTTGTTTTAGTGTGCCTTAGATATTCATGAAATCTCGTTTTTAGGTGTTTCCAGTCTGGCCAGCATATATATTACCACAATTGAGACATTTAGTTACATATGCCACAGTTTAGATATTTACTCCAGGGTTTTTGGGAACTTAGCGTTTTATATATAAAGCTACACGATTAAAATCCGCTTTTAAGTTAGTGCTTTAATAAGTTTGTTACCTTCCTAATTTTGGGGGTGTAGTAATTGAGAGTAGTCCATACATTACGTGGTAGTCGTTCGTGCCTGTCAGGTTCTAAATTCTTATTGTTTAAACTTTATATTATATAAAACATGTATCATGTTCCAATATATGAGTGTGGAATTTGTAGGTTTTGGGTTCTTATGTTTGATGTTTTAACCACATAACTTGATGTTATGATCTTGTATCCTTTGTCATGAACCCCTGAGGATGACACCTTGTTTTCATAGCGCATGTAGGGGTCTTTAATATATATTATATATGTATTTTATCTATTGCCTTTCTATGTTATAAAGTTTGCATTTTTTGTTTAATTTTCTTATTTAAATTTGAAATTATGGTACTGGCATATCCATTCTTTTGTGCAATATGTATTATCATATCCATTTTTTTGTTTCCTTTGTGTCTGTGCAATAAATTGATGCAGTCTATTTATAAGAAACTGATAAGATACAAATGTATGTTCCATAGAGTGATTACTATCAAAATGAATTATATTGTCGGTACGCATCGGCTTTATACATATATACACACATACGTATAACAATTTCCAGCATTTTCTTCTTTCTGATCATTAACAAGCCTCAGACAGTTATTTTCTATGGTCTTCATATGTATCTTAACTTTCAAGATTTAAAGGTAAATTGTTCATTGCATTAAGTATTCATTCAGCAGTCATTTTTGTGTTATCATAAATCATCAAAATATCATTTGCACATCTCTTACAAAATATTGTGTTCTTAGTTTCTATCTTATGTTTCACTGTTCAATTTTCATAGCTCTGGAGAAGTATCTCTACTGCCAGACAAGAAATGGGGGATCTCATAGTAAAACTTTTCAAAGGATTGAAAATTTATTCGAAAATTGAAAATAGTTTTGGTTCGCTGTTGTGCGTAACACTAATATGAGATATTTCATGGTTGTTTCAGTATTATTGAGGTTTAATTCAGTAGTATGTAATATTAAATTGATTATTATGTTGGCATAAGAATCTTTTATGTCCAACGTAATAAATCAAAATGTTTCATTGACCTTGAATTTTGTTAACTTGTGTGAGTGGAATTGGTTGTACTGAATATATTCGAAAGGGGTAATATAGCTCGTAGTTTCTCTCTAATGTCTGTATATTTGTATTCTTACCTCCGATCACAACCTCAGTGCACACACTCTGGCACGTCCGCGAATAAAGTGTGAATCTTACATCAGTTCGAGATGTTTGACCCTTAGACGAGTAACAAGCTTCAAAATGCGAAGAAATAGTCTCTCTTGTCTTTCCACACCTTTCTGGCACATCAGATTCCTCGCGTGCTCTAACAGAAAAATTGTAAGGGATTCTAGAATGATTGTGTTGGCGTGCAGTTTTGCAAGAGCATGACTGAACCAGTAAGGCATTGGATGATTGATACAGCTGTTGCAGACGTTGTTGTGGTCAGTGTGGCCATTCGTTATAAAATTATCAATAAACACTGAATTAAATGCTTTAAATGCTGCTGCTGTTTTTGAACAATCAGGTAAGTATAAATCTTTCCCGATCCCAATGGCCGCTTGGTATACGGCATGGATCTACGGCCGATGGCTTGCTGGGATTGCGGGTTCTAATCTGGCCCAGGACATGAATGTTTCTGAACTGTAATTGTTGTGTGTTGTCAGGTAGAGTTCTCTGAGACGGGCCGATCACTCGTCCAGAGGAGTCCTACCGATTTTGTGTGTGTGTGTGAGAGAGATCTCGGGACCTTGGCAATGAGGAAGCCTAGGCCCACTAGGGCTGTCGAGCCATAAAAAAAAGAGTGCACGCTTTTAACAGTTGCCAATCAGACCTAAGCTTTTATGAGAATACGGATTGGCCATAATATCAGCCATTAGGTGATTTTGTTGTATAGCCACTCTACAAGATGCTAAGATTATATCGCAAGGAAAGAGAACCCGGAGTGTAAAAGATTTACTCATAAAGGACTCTGAGTATTTAAACTTCTGTCTAACACAGAACACATTCCTTCAGTTTTGAAATAACTAATCAAGTGATGCTGTTTATCGGCATAGCCTTAATTTCAGATTTATAAGGAACATAAAAGACTGGATGAAAAAAATTTTAGAGATTTTTATATTAAATCAGGAGGGGTGTTAAATAAAGAACCCGCTTTCCAACGTTATTTGATACATGAACACCAGGCTGTCACTAAAGAGAAGAGAGTAGAGGGTTTTATATTTTAAACTAACCTGTGCAATACAGATGTCTGAACATTTGTAAAACACTTTAATACACTCACGGGCAAGCAAATATTAATGACGTCTATAAAGAGATGTCACCTATGATGGAACGGTTTGTGTAGTCGAAGAGTTAAGAGAATGTCGCTTTCAAAAAGCTCTTTGATTTTCAGAGCCACATTGCTGAATATAATCGTGTGTTTTATAATATTTGTGTGCACATGTTTACGCACACGCGTAAATTTATATGCATAGTGTACATGGGCCCCGGCAAAAGTCAAATCTCAAGGCGAAATTATTTGGAAGAGACATAAAAGCACACAGATATACATGGTAATGATATTAGCCTACGGTTCTTACTCTTAAGAAAGAGAAGCTAAAAATAAAACACAGGGCGAAGTAGTGATAAGAAGAGATATTTAAGACAGTAGGCAAGACGGAATTAAGAAAACAAGGGGAAAAGTAAATAAAGAGCAAAATAAAAGGAAGGGTAAAATCGCCCATGTGCACGCCATTAAGGCGCATGGGGAGTGGAGTTACAGCTCCACTCATTCTTCAAATAAGCATTTAGGTGGTAGTGAGTGTTCAGCCAAACTCCGCCGTCGAGTTGTATTCAGAAGGCATTTAATACGAGGCTGGCTCTCTCCATAGCCGATCTCAACGCTTTGGAGCAGATAAAAATCTCTCGCTTCTCCTGACAATCGAAATGTTATTCTTCGGTCGTCCAGCCCATAACCCGGTCACTATATTGACTGAGCTATGGGAAGAAACGCAGGAAGAAAGAAAATGAAGAACACAATAAGTAATACTAAAATTTATTGGTAACTTAGGGAGGTGCCAAAAACAGTGACTGGAAAAACAGAGATATTAATATTGAAAGTAATTCAATTTGAACTGAAATCTTGCAAAGTCTATGATTGGGATGTGTATTATGAGCAGATATCTATGTTACAGAAAGTAAATTATATTTTTGAGTCATATTTTGCTTCTGCAGTGTTGGAATATTTTTCAGTCTTTTGACAGAAATATATATTTAAATTTACAACAGAAGTACACGAGTTTTGTTATGAGATAACTACAGTACGAAGAAATAAATAGTCTTGTCTTACACATTTATTCAATAAATTATGGCTACGTGTTATATGCATATTTGGTTTCTTATGAATATTTACATACAGCGGTTGTAGGAACGTGTAGGTTGCGAAAGGCGCTGTATCTATGTAATATACAATTCACGGCATTAACCAGCCATACATTGTACATGGAGTCTAGAAGGTCTCATCGATTAGATCAAGTCCGATCCTAGCCAATGTGCTGCTCAAGGTGCCCGAGTGCCGTAACGCTACCAACAGAACAGCTCTGCGAGATCACAGCATTATGAACGTGCGCTTAGGAAATATCTTGTGAGGCGTAACCCTTTGCTTGATCTTATGTGGAAAAGAAGGCAAACAATACGAAACTTGAGTCAAGTCTTTGTTTTTAGCTTCAATTGTGGTAACCGATTAAACACGAAAGAAACATGCCAGTCAGTTTTGCTGTAGCCAGACCCCCCCCCCCCCTCATCCATCGTGTTTACATATCTTGACTTTGTTCTAGCACGCTCTGAAGGAACGAAATTTCTCAGATGCTAGACATTCGGTCACTTGCTTGTCCATAGGTGCCAACATTCAAATATCCAATGTGTACAAAGTAACCACTGGATTTTTTTTACTTCCTTTGGATTTCATGTACGCTTATGTATATACATTTTCTCTATATTGATTTATATTGCCGTACTCCGTCTCCAAGTCGAGGAATACGGCGACAATTCGCCCGTGAGTGAGGAGACTATTTGGATATTGCGTTACAGTTTTGCAAGGTGATATATAAAGGATCTATATTGTCAAAGGCCACATCGAACACCTTAAAAAAACACTTTTACTGTCCAGGATACAGAAAAAACGATAGCTTAAATTCCGCGCAACTGTCTTACAACAAAACTAGTCAGGATGACAGGCTGCAACTATCTGAAGACGAGCGATCCTTACTGCTTGCCAACAGGGGAATGACTACGGCTTCTATCCAGCATGATACGTGCGGGTGCTGTTTTAGTTATTCCAAAGTACAGACAGGAAAATAGCAGATAAAATCTCTTCCCAGACCTCCATGAAAATGGCCACATGGGCGGCCGAAACATGTAGAACCCCATTCTGTATATAAATTGATTTCAATATACCTGTGCACATTTGTTGGCACTACTATTGTACATAAATAAGATAAGCTCTGCGCAAGATACCTTGCGCCTTGTCTTGGACGTGTTTGTAAGAAATGACCTTCCCCCTTATGGGTTGTTTATGTTTCTATCTTAACACGCGCCAGTACACACAGTATGCGGTTTATTGTGTTGTCCTTATAAGCAGAACTTATTAACGGGGAATCAATTACGCGAAGATAATTTGCCTACACATAAGTGACAAAATGATACTGAGATACTGTAGACTGATACCGACTAGAGTTATTTTGTTCCCAAGGATTACACGTGATTATTCGTGTCAACTGAGATACAAATCAAAGAATTAGTGCATGTAAGATAAACTAGTTTTAAGTTCTATAATCCTGCTTCTCCGTAGAAGCAACGAGGATACGCGAATGAAGCCACCACGCCCTCTAAGTTTGGTGGTTTGAAAGAACTGACAGATTTTTACGAAATGTAGCCAGAACAGTAAAGCCACTGCGGGCCACCGACAGACCATGCAGGCTATTGTACTTACACTCGGTATAAAGAACCCAGCAGACGTACGAAGTTCTGTGCCGGCAGAGAATATATTGCCACTTAATACTGTGTGAAGGAACGGCATGTGGTAACACATCTGGAGAAATCTGTAACTTCTGATAAATCTAATATTATTTTGTAACGTGTAAAACAACATGAAAATTGTGTAACAAGTAGGCCTATATTTATCCTTCCTCTTCCTGTGTGTAACTAATAAAACTGGACATTTGAAATTTATTACGAAGGTAAAGTCAACTTGACAATGTGATCCTTTAAACACCACGCCACGTAAGCATGTTAAAAATTGGAGGTA
>BLKM01000171.1:29843-75080 GCA_013340265.1 Coptotermes formosanus | reverse complement strand
ATGTAGCCAGAACAGTAAAGCCACTGCGGGCCACCGACAGACCATGCAGGCTATTGTACTTACACTCGGTATAAAGAACCCAGCAGACGTACGAAGTTCTGTGCCGGCAGAGAATATATTGCCACTTAATACTGTGTGAAGGAACGGCATGTGGTAACACATCTGGAGAAATCTGTAACTTCTGATAAATCTAATATTATTTTGTAACGTGTAAAACAACATGAAAATTGTGTAACAAGTAGGCCTATATTTATCCTTCCTCTTCCTGTGTGTAACTAATAAAACTGGACATTTGAAATTTATTACGAAGGTAAAGTCAACTTGACAATGTGATCCTTTAAACACCACGCCACGTAAGCATGTTAAAAATTGGAGGTAAGGCGCCACGAATTCTTAAACGCGACACTGGGTGGGGTTAGTGTTCTGCATCATGCTGTAGTCCCTTTATCCCTGAGGAAAGGACACTCAAGGTCAACTGAATACGAGGCTGAAGTTTGGTACGGAGGCCTCACAAATATACTCCCCCGTTAGCTGTCTGTAAAATATCATTCGAAAGTCAATAATTACAAAAAAAAAAGAAGCGGAAAATTTTGAGTTTGCATGCGACAAACTTAGAAGATCTTGATTGCAAAGAAAAAATTTTTAGCTAAATAAATTGAAAAAGAGCCACAAAACGGAACCGATCTGTAGCACCAGAAACCTAAGCAAGGGAAAAGTAGGCTCTGTGGCTTCAGCCCGAAACTCTTTGTTTGTTCCGTGTCAACACCACAGCTGTCTGAAACGTGCGAGAATTTGTATTCGTTTTGACAACGGAATGGGCGAGTGAATATTTATATTGCAACTGATGATGACCATGACGTTTATAATGATGGTGCTGATGGTGCTTAGGATATCTTATCTCGGAACCTGATCGTTCCCTGTCAGGGGAGAACGAGGTTAGGTCTTTTGATGTTATTCATACCGACAGTTTCCCTACAGTGATTACACAAACCAAATTATGCGCGAATAAGTATACAGCACCGCACAACCTGACACGACGCACTGCACACGCTCTGTCAGGACGAGACCTCTACAGATCACATAGGATACAGACAGACTGTGTATGCATGCTCCATGCAGTGTGTAAATAACTGCGAGCTCATACCTGAAAAGGGTCACTTTTCACCTTAAAACATTGTAATATTATGCTTATTAACTTCGTGTATTTCAAAATTTTAATATTATTATTTTAATCTTTCAATAAAAGCGACACAGTACCTAGATTAGCGAGCTGGGCCTACAATCCTTCGTTCTGAATAACCCCGATGATGGCAGACCGGTGCCGAAACATGTAGGAATTTTATATTGGAGTTCTATACTTGTTGCACAATATATTTTATTAAGTGCGTAAGTTGGTTTGTGTAGGAGAGGTTAAGTATTCTGGAGAAAGGAGTGCTGAGAATAGCGTTTGGGATTAAGGCACAGGTGGTAACAAGAGGATGGAAAAATAATTACAACGGCTTGCACTCTTAACCAAATGCCAGTGAGATGACTACATCAGAGATGATAGAAGGCACACACAACACAAATGGCAGAGACGACTAATACACGCTGAATTATGTTATGGAAAACTGGACTGAAGAAGCCGTTTTTGGGAACTGGAATACTGATTTCAGGATAGACAGTACGAAAATAACACGCATGACCTCATATGCTGGGATTTGTGGTGGACTAAAGTGAATAAATGTATGATCCAGATGCAAGCGAAACAGAGTAATGGGTCATTGTGTTGCAAGATATATGTGAAAGGTGGGAATGTGTTTGACCAGCTGAGTAACTATCTCTTTCTCAAGGTTATCTGTTATGTCTATAGGCAGTCGACGTCAGTAGGCTTGTTTCTTACACGCCGTTACAGCAGTTGAGTGACGGCAACTGCAACAACACAGAACTCGGAAATTAATTTATTTAGTACAACGCAAGTACCACGCTTTGCGAGTCATGTTGCTACCGCAGCGCCATAAAAAATTTTAACTCTATTCTTAGCAGTCTGCCTGTTGCCCAATTTTGGTGTTCAGCAGGTGTTCAAAAGTAAAACCTTTCAGTAAACATTTTGATGAGTGTGACTACTATACAACACTAATTAATGATTTATTCAGTTTATATTTACTACGACCGCTCAGCTGGCATAGTGACCAGGCAAGGAAACGGGCGGCCGAGGGAACGTGATGCAATGGCCGAAAGGGAAAATAACGTTTACCTTCTTTAAAATTTCGAGACCGACCTTTGAGCCCAATGAGGCTGTTATTCACTGGGAAAACTTGGCTTATACCCCAAGAGATAAAACAGCGGCTGGCGTGAATCTGTAAATTTACTTTAATTTGTTGCCAAATTTAATAAACTGCGCCTCTGCCCTGCGTGTGCCTGCGTGGTGTGGTACTTGATGAATTGCACGTAAGACTTCAGACTTTGAAAGTTAGTGGAACACAGGTTGATATTATAGACGGGACATGTCGCTAGGTGTATCGACTGGGTACAGATTTTTATGCTGACGCCTGTTATGACGAGCGTAGTAGGATGTCAAAGTCGCAAATAAAGTGATAATACATTAAAGTAAACCTATAAGACCAGTAATATTTCATTTGGATGGACCGTTGCAAAAGAGAATCCGCACATCGATAACACGGCCGATAACATATCAATGACAGCCGCCCACCGTGGGCACAAAACAATGTTAGATGCGGATATAAAGGCGGAGGGAGAGAATTTATTCAATGTCTGGTTGACTTTTGTCAGAGAAGTTATCGATATTTGGGCAGTCAATTGATGGACAAGAAATCTGATTTTGTAAGTAGGAAACATAGACCAAATTTATCTTCTTACTCTCAATAAACTTGATTAAAAACAAGATCGTAGGCACATCTGCAGGATGGATAGGATTAAACGTCCGCAGGATGTACAGCCTTTGGTGTATTAATATTGACTTTTCTGTTTCGATTCATGCAATTATCTGCTTCAATGGTAAGAAAGAAGTCTCTCCTTAAAGAACTTCTTTGGCGGTAGATAAGATCTTCAAACAATAAATGTTTCACAGTCTTCGTATATTTGAAATTTAAAATTTGTATCTTTTGAAAAAAGGACAATTAAAATTCGAAGTACGAATGTTTAAATTCCGTGGGAAGGATTATAAGAAGGAAGTTTTCTCTAAGCGGGAGTCCATTTCACACCTAAATGTGTTTCCTTTACATTGAATGTTCAGTACAGAATAATTCTGGACGCCATTACACACTCCTTCTTTGTAACGGACATGCTGTAACAGTGTGACACAATAATGAAATTCTCGGCTTACAATCAAATGATACGGTAACATTTATAGAACAGAGAAAGGGCCGGTGTAATTCTTCCTCTGACAAACACTGTAGTTATTCTAATTTTAATACTAGATACTTAATATTTTTGCCTTATTCACTGCTATGTCCATGAGAACAAAATTTAAAACAACTTACAAGATGTCGTGCCACTACGCAGGCGCCTAGTCCCCGGGTGTTCATTGTGGAGGAACGGGTTCGATCCGCGTTCAGCCCACATACTCCTACATGATCTGCGGTATGCAAACTGGCACTCTGAAAATTTCTTCTCCAAGTTCTGCCGTTTCTGTATATTGATATCTATTCTCGAATTCTGCATGCTAATTTACTTATCACTGACGCTATACCTTTGTATTTCTTCAGCTAAATAGAACTTCTCTATTACTCGTAAGAACAAACGTCTCTTTATCAAAAGCATAAGCAACATCGCAGAAGCCCTGCGTTGAGACCGACATACAGTTAATCCTGCCAGTCTATATTATCGATGTAGATATAATGTGCACAGTTACAGTTTCCATGTTAATGTCTCATCCAGACGCTTGTATATTGCGCATGGCATTCAAAATTGAAATCTTCCAAAAATGTGTGCCTTAACCTTATTAAACATATGGGTGTTACGTGTCCTGCTTAAACGTCTTTCTAGATAGAATCGCAGCAGTATTAGGAGAAAGGGACGAATGGTTAAACTCTTTACTGCATAAATGTCTCCCCTTCTGTTTCCCTTAATCTCTATTAGGTCCCACTAGTCTTCTCAGAACTGTGTTTCCAGACACACTAAAATAACACGCAGATGTTCTACCCTCATTTTCGGAGGACAGTACGATTTATGAAATAATTTTCGTACTAGCTGTCACTCAGGGTTTTACATTCGCTTTTGTTGCATTGGAAAACTTCCACGTCGATGCTTGCGAAAGTAAGCACCATGTCGAAGTTCAAGATCGAAAACTCAAGTCCTGTAACCTTATTAGATAATACGAGTATATAATATATTTTGCATTAACGGTTTTTGATTATTATTATTAGTAGTAGTAGTAGTAGCAGTAGTAGTAGTAGTAATAGTAATAGTAGTACTAGTAGCAGTAAAGTTCACCCTATAAGAGGCCATGAAGGCCCAGACGGCAGTAGATGGTTGTACTTATCCTTTAACCTCAGCGCTAGATGGGACAAAGCCACGCCCTGGCCGCTTTGTCCCCGGTAAACTAACTGGGTACCCATTTTACAGGAGAGTGAGTGGGCCACAGAGCCAGTCTGAATATATGCGGAAAATCTCCCTCACACCCGGATTTTACCCGGAGAGACCGTCCAGCCTGGAGCGAGACGTTATGCCGACTGCGCTATTCCAGCCCACTGTAGTAATAGTAGTAGTAGTAGTGGTAGTTGTAGTACCCCTACTTCTACCAGCGAGGTTAAAGAATGAGGTTTATTGAAGAATATTGTTTACATTTATTTGTGTCTCCTTTTTTACACCAGCAAACAATGGGTGACATCGAGAGAAAGGGAGAAGCAGCCAGTGGGGCTTCGCATGGAGCGGACAGGAAAGAGTCTGCTGAGAACGGTCCAGTGGACTTGCGCAGAAAAACGCCCTTGCCAGATGAAACGCGTCGCATACGTAAAGTGGAGAGTATCATGGTACAGATAGAGAGGGAGAGTGATTTTAACTTCATAATGGACTGGCCGAAATGGAAGCCAGTATTTTTGGCCACGTACGTCAATGACGTCGAAAAGCTCTCCTCACTGCTCGGGGATGCTACGACGAACGTTGACGTCACTGATGAGAAAGGAAACACAGCTCTGCACTGCGCTGTTCTATCAGCTTGTCTGTTTGGTGACACAGACAGTGATTTATACAACTGCATTGACCTGTTGATGTGCCAGGAGATAAAAGTAAACATGCCAAACAAGAAGGGCTACACTGCAATAGGACTGGCTGTACATCACCTTCACAAGACGTGCGTTGAACATATGTTGAAGCATCAATCGTCTCACCGCCTTTACCTTGACTACTATCCAGGAGACAGCGAACACACTGTGAGAGAGATTATAACGGAGACGTACCCAGACTTAAAGCCGCTTCTTCCGACACCTCTTATGGAGCGACTGAAATCACGTGATTATGATAAGAAACTACTTGCTGCACTTCAGCGTGATAAATATGAAGTTTTTTACAAATATCTCGATCCAACTAACCCTAACCCTTGGTACGATGAACCTTACCATTCCTACCTACTTGAAATTGCTTGCCAGATGAAGAATCGTAAACAGTTTGTCGAACTTCTTCTTGACAGCGGTGCCAATCCGAACGTCACGAACCGTGTTACCGGTATGCCTTTGCTACATGCTACAGCTCGGAGTGGAAATTTTGAGGTGCTGGAAATTTTTCTGGAGGTGAAAATTACAGATACAAGTGTGAAAGATAATGAAGACAGGACAATACTCCATTGGTTGGCCGGTGTAAGTGAAAGGAAACCAGGTGACAAGCAGAGAGTAGAGAACTGCTTGAGGCTGCTCCTACACGAGGACTACAAACTGAAGTTCGGCATCGACGATCGGGACAGTTCGGGCAACACTGCTCTGTGCATTGCAGTGGAACGCAGGTTCCAGGAGAGGGCAACACTGCTGCTGATTAATGGTGCTGACGTCCTGGTGTTCGAAGATGGCAGTAAAGTATTGTTATCAGCCAGTTTAAAAATGCTGAAGGATATTCTAGACGACCGCTTGAAGACTAACGATAAACCAATGACGGATAAGAACTACAAGCTGACGTACAAATATGAGTTTCTTAATAACATGGTGCGTCGTATGGCGGAAAGTCGGCATCTTAGGGACTTGCTGAGACACCCAGTCATATCGACGTTCTTGATTTTAAAATGGCAGAAAATCAAATTATTTTTCTTTTTAAATATAGCTTTCTATGCCATCTACTTACTTTTCTTGACTGCATACATCATGTCTTGTGAATGTGAGGATGCAGGCAAAAACGAAACTGACTGTAGCTGTTCAAACCATAGCAATGAGAGGCATGGCATCAATGTTGTTGGCTTCACACCTGAATCAATTTCGCGGACAGCAGGAGAACCTACACTCCACCAGTGCTCTCTCCCTTGCTTGTGGTATCCTGTAACGGGCTTATTGTGTTTGCTAGCTGCGGGAGAGGTATTCCAGTTATTAATCTTTCGTTGGGAGTACATACTATCATTGGAGAAGTGGTTGGAAGTACTACAAATCGTTGCTACTTTCATATCTGTTAGTGATCGGGCGTACAGCGAGGTTACAACGTGCCATTCCTCCGCGGTCGCCCTCCTGGTGGGGTGGATCGAGTTGTTGCTGATGTCAGGGCGATGGCCGCTGCTGTCAGTACAATTGGAAATGCTCAAAACGGTCAGTTCCACATTCTTGAGGTTCATGGCGGGTTACTTCCTCCTACTGATAGCATTCTCCCTCAGCTTCTACATTCTTCTCAAAGGAAGTGATGCAGAAAACGGAAATAAATTGTTCAACAATTTCGGCACCTCACTAATGCGTGCAATTGTCATGTTCGCAGGTGAATTCGAAACTTCCAGTCTGGATTTTGATACTTTTGAAGGTACAAGTCATGTGATATTCGTGATATTTGTTTTCCTGGTGGCGATTGTTTTATTTAACTTGCTGAACGGTCTGGCCGTGAGCGATACAGAAGAAATAAGGAAAAACGGAGAGACGCTGAGTCTTGTGGCAAGAGTAAGATTAATATCAAGAATTGAAGCAGTGGTGAAGGTATTTCCGGTTTGGATGGCACCTTCTGTGGAACTGAGAGAAGAAACTTTCGTCCTATATCCAAACAAGCCAAGTCCAATCGCATCCACTGAAGTGCGGTCTTTATTACGTATTGTCAGCAAGAAAAGGCAGCGGAATAAGAAGCAGATATCGACTGAACATCTAGAAATTTGGAGCTTGTTCACAGACAGTCTGTCCGCTTTGGAGAAGAAATTCGATTCAAAATTGGAAGAAACCAATAAGATTCTTAGGCAAACACTCCTTCTTCAGGAAATTCCAGAACCTGAGGAAATTCGTGCTGAGAGTTAAATCCTTGAAATTGTGCTGAAATCTGTAGTATACCCAATCAAGAGCCCAGCGTATCAGTGCAACCTAATCTGTGCCATTCTCTTCTAGAATGATGTTTAATTTTATAATCTGGTAGCAGCTAAAAACATTGATTTTTTTTACCTACACCTCCCCACAGAAAGTCATATAATCCTGAAAATTTGTATTGTTCTAAACAGAGACTATTTTTCCCTTGTAACCTTAAGTGAAGTGTCGTATTTTGTAATCCTTCTTTTATTAATTTATCAAAGAAAGTGAGCAAAGGCAAGAGAAAATATACAAAAGTTCCATGATAAGTTGTAAAAACTTCAGGGGTGTTTTCTAGAGGCCATTTGCAGCGAGAAATAACTCATAACCATATACTCATGTGGCACTATTCCTGAAGTGAAAATGAGGATACTGTAGCAATAAATACAGATTCTGTTAGACGGCTGGACGTTTCAATTCATAACTAGCATTCCTTGTATTCTGCTAATCATTATATTATGTAGGCCTCTAACTTATGAATTACACGGTACTTAATAACACTCCTCATACAAGCACACAAAAGTTACCCCTGAAGTGGCCTGCAAACGACTGGAAACGGAGTTCATACCTGCCCAACAGTGTTGATTTTGCTGTTCACCACTAGGTTCAGAATGACTCTGTGACCTACCCAGCTTCCTCTAAAGTGGGTAACACGGCATTTTTCATGAAGGTGAAGTGAACAAGTTTCAAAGAACACCTTACATCCGCACTGTACTGGCACGGTGCCTCAACAAACTTCGCTTAAGATTTAATAACATGTTAAATAATGGCATACGGTGCACGACAGACAGCATCATTAATTGTTTAGCGAAACTAAGTTTCATAATCCCTGCACAGTATATTCTTCAGGCCATGTTTTGTGCAGTTGTGTCTGACTACATTATGCACCAGTTACAGCATGAGAATTGAAGAACATGTTACCGTACGTTCATAAACTGGGTGCTGTTAAGATACTTTGAGAGCAACAGCTCACCCAGTTATCCTGAGGCATTCCTCTTAGCAAGAGAAAGGTTTCTAAATGTAATTTAAAAACATTCCTCCTGATTTAAATCAGCATACCCTTATTTCGAAGACTGAAATTTACACATTCATACAGAAGAGGATAACTTGTTGAAGATTGTCTAAGATTCTCTCTTGTTGTGAAAACAAATCAGTATTACGAAAAAAGTCCAGTAATCTTTAAAAGGCATTAAATTTTCTCAACTTAGTAATTAAAATCTCATTACGGTGTATCACATAAAGTTAATGTCCACCCAACGAAAAATCTCTTTTTCCTATAAGCTAAGAACATAAGCTCAAGGTAAGTGGAAAGTTTAAATCTTACTTACGCTCATCCCACTATTCTTTGTAGTGTTCTTTAAATATTATGTAGAATCTAACCCAGTTATAACGACATCGGTTAATACGACACCTTGCCTATAGCGTCAGATATTTTGTGGTGCCAATTAATTCGTCATTGTTAACCATAATATTATGTTCCTCAGTTATAACGACACTCGTTTATAAGGACACAAACATTCAGTCCCTTTCATGACGTTATAACCGGGTTCTACTGTATTTTTTAAAAGCCTTTAAAGGCACATTTTCTTTCAAAAATTATTTGGTTTATAAGGATCAGTTATGAGAATGACAACTCTAAACTCTGACTCCAAAATATCCATTACTTGAGCAATTTTTTGTTTTATTGAATGACGCAAAACAAATACAAAATATCGCTGTAGGTGTAGGCTGCAACATATTTAAAGTGTTTTCCCTTTCACTGTAAAAGTTACAGTATTCATAAGTAAGGGCATGGGTGACTTCTGGAATCAAGCCCTGACTTTTAAACCCTGACCCGAAGAACGTTATTGGTTTCGGTAGAAAAACAGACTAAAAGGTATAGTAATTACTATACAAATTTAATATCATAACAGTATAAGTTTCGATACAGTCTTATGTTATAAAACGAAACTCGTGATCAAGGACTTTGTTTGAATTGTTACACAAATTACGTGAGGCTGTGTAAACACTCTCAAAATATCATTAAATGAAATACATTTTAGTCAAGGGACTATGGCCGACCTTATATAAGGTTACAGCGGTGAGTTTATTCAATTTAAGGAATTCTTTTCTTACAGTACTTAAACTATTAACAAGACGGCAAAAAATATCCACTTGCATTTTAACACAGTGCAGGTTGCAGAAGTGACCAAGTTCAGAAAATTGACAACCTTAGACAGTCTTACAGCAATTTGTTTACATCTCCACTTATTTACTTAAATAAGTCCCCATTCAGCTGTACAGTTTTAATATATGCTACACATACAGAAACATAAATCATAACTTTTTTTAGAATGAGTGTGATTTTGCTACATATGAATGATGTTTGTAAATATAAACTACACATTACAGTACGAAGGGAAAAATTATCTCATTGCAGTTTTACAATACATTTATCAAAACGGACTAATTGTATTCAGTGATATAAATTACACAGTACTGGGTGAGGATATACATCATGTGGTTCTGCCTAATGTATAAACTTCAATACACTTATCAAATTGATATATGATGAATGCAACTTCTTCGCTTGTAGCGTTAAACTGAATGCAACTTTAAGTATGCACAAGGCAGCAGTCGGTCACAATCCAGCTATCCACTGCTATATTATACAGTGCCACTCAACATTTGTGGCTGATATGTAGTGATTAGTTCATCGTCACTTCACAGCAAACAGTGAACATATATTACATCTAAGTAATCAAAACTTGTGCAGATCCCTTAGGAAGGGGGGGGGGAGGGTGGTAGATACGACAGTTTCCCCTCGGGGGTTGGGCCTGGAGACGAGAGGAGGCGGCATAAAATACACACGTATGAATACCGTTACACAGGACAAAACCAAATTGATGTATTAATAATGGGGCCCAGAGCACCAAACAAATCTACGTAAATATGTTTAAAGTGCTTAAAGACAAACTTCAGACCAAATGTGCTGGCTACGTGATCAGATTATAAATTAGTGGAGCCTGCAGACAGAACAAATCACTGTATCTCACGGCCAACTCAATAATTTAGTGTTCGTGCTGCTTGTACGTACACGGCTTCCTGTCATGCATTTAAAGCGTCTCAAAAAAGGCGACTTCTTCGGAGAATAATATAATCGACTTGTGGAGATAACGTTTTAATGTAACAACGATAGCAACAACGCTTTATATAAGTCAGGGACTGTATTAATCGCCCTGTCACCCTGCTAGCTCAAGGAGACAGTTTACGGCTACACAGTTACACACGTGGCGCTTGCAACGACGCCATCCAACCAAGAAGAAATGTATGCATATCCGCGTTTCATTAAGTACATATGCAACAGCGTCTGATAATTCATTGGTTTATCGGATTGAAAGGGTTCGTTAGGCTCGCGGTACTGTGCAAAACTTGTATCGTATATTCACTGGCACACAAACACCTGCTCGCTAGGTAGGTTGACGTTACGACAACTCACTAGGTTTTTGTATTTATGTATGCAATTTCTGCTCAACCATGGGCAGTACTGGCTTTACGATTTTTATTGCCTTCGTCAGGTTGCCAGACGAATTCTGGTATAAAATATTGTAAAGTGTTAGGCTGCCTCTTTGCAACACGTGACCATATGTAGCTTTCTATCCACCTCATTAAAGAGTCTACAATGGCGAGCGCACACCAAGCCAACTGGGCACCGCAACCCAGCAAAGCAACAGGAATTTCCAAGAAGCGTTATCGGCTTCGAGCAGGAAATCAGTTACACGGTTAGCGAGCGCTCACTGAGGGAACGGGCTGGTTGCTCTGCTCTGTATGACCGAATACGTGGCAGAAGATTTTCTGTGTTGTGCACTTAACTTCTGTAATATGTTGCAAACTGGTCAACATTACGGCCCTTGTTCGTACCATCATCAAATGAAGCAAAATGGAAACGCAATACAGAAAGATATCTTGAACTCTTGAGCTTGCCACACTGCATAGATGCAATAGATAAGAAACTTATCTGCGCGAAATGTTTTCCTAAATCTGGATCACTTTACTTCAATCGCAAGGGCCATTTTTCGGTAGTACTGCTAGCACGTGCAGACGCTGATGCCTTGTTTACTACTGTCCATGTCGGATATTTCGGCAAGAACAGTGATGGCTCCATGTTCAGGGCCTCTACGCTAGAACATGGCGGTCTGGAAGAACTGCATATCCTGTGCCTAGCTTCCCTTCCAAAGGACGAGAGCGGCGAAATATTTCCCTACTACTTTGTTGCATTTGAAGCATTTCCACTGAAAATCAATGTAATAAACAGAAGACGTATGTTTAATTACAGACTCACTCGTGCTCGAAAAATTATAGAATGCGCATTCGGGATATTGGCTGCCAAGTTTAAGATATTCGAGGGACCAACATGCTGCAAAGAAGAAACTACGATTTCAATTGTTAAGGCACCTGTTGTTCTCCGCAGTTTTATAAGAATACGGGAAGGAGTGTTCTATGAATTCGGCGAAGGCTTCACAGTTAATCAGTCAGCCTTTCCTGCTGAACACAAAGAAGGTGACGGACGGCAGAGACTATCGAGGGCACACCTTTTGAGAAATCGCCTGGCTGACTATGTCTTAACTGCTGCAGGAGCAATTCTACCTCAGGGGGGTTATGCCAGTTAAATACGGTTGATAATTACACAGTACGAGAACTCTCTGCTAAGTTGTCAGCAACGAAGATCATGATGTATTATTTACTGCCTTAATTAGCCTGTTCTCTATTGTGATTTTATGATAAGTTTTAATCAGAAAATATGTGCATGCCAGGGTCTTTCATCTCACGTGAAATGCCTTCCCACAGGAAATCAATTTTGTCCGTCCGGCCATAATCTGGATGGCTCTTGTCATAAAGGCCTGGCTCCTGTTCAGTTAATTGTACAAAAGCAATGTTAGTAGGTTCGTTGATATTTCGTGCTGTCTGAACGCGAAATATCACACGCGCAGGGAGATATACAGCCAGTGTGCAAAGCGACTCTTGAGAAGACTGGCACGTTCAGTGGCCTGTGAGTCAAGTTACTTAGGTTTCCTTAGAGTGGCGTTGTAATGGAGCTGCAGTTTGCTCGGTGTGCGCGGCACAATCCAATTGCACGTGTTCAACTCGGTGTGAATTCTTGGAAGTAGAAGTTGCGTTGCTGTTGCAAGTTGCCTTGGTGTGCGCTCGCCCTAATCCTTACTTTTAAGAGTCGTCAAATGGTCTTACAAACAATCAGTAATAATGATAAGATGGCCGTCCGACAAGATTGATCCTGTTGGATCTGCGGCATTAAAACTGGTCTGATGTACGTGCCTTGGGTCACGAGATGGTCAGAGATAAACTGATATACCTATGTAAATCGAACTGGATGCCACTCGGAGGGAAACCTCTTCGTGTTCCATTTTGCCAACCTCAAACCTCAAATCTGCAGTTCAGCCCCGATCCCCGATGCGAGTAGCCCGCAACTGACACCTGTATTTTCAAAGCGGTGAGAACGTAGATAGCAGTTTTCCGAGTTTCACGCAACGTACTTCAGTAGGAGTGAAGAAGTGTCTCCCATTTCTCCAGGGTATAGGATAATCCCCTGAAGTGAAGGACCAGTTACCGTCAAAAATTCCAGATTAAGGTGCATCGAACAGAAACACAGACGACGAACGTAGAGAAAAGAATGCACATGGTGACTATTCAAGG
Organism: Coptotermes formosanus; assembly: GCA_013340265.1. Lineage (NCBI taxonomy): Eukaryota > Metazoa > Arthropoda > Insecta > Blattodea > Rhinotermitidae > Coptotermes > Coptotermes formosanus. The sequence continues at coordinate 61,938 of BLKM01000171.1, read as the reverse complement.
TGGAATGTAGCGGAAGGAAAGAAAGAGACGTGGCCTACGTCAATACATATATAGAAGGAAAACAGAAAAACAAGGCAAACCATAATAAAGGTAGTCGCTCCTTCCTTCTGAAGGCGAAGCAAATGCACTGAACTTTAGACAGCTAACTCCGCAGTCAGAGCCCTGCATGATGATTCAATACTTCATATTTTATTGAACAGATTCCGCTGATTTATTGGATCCGAAATTATTTTTATCCCCTTTACAACAACCAGCCACAGGCCATTACCTGAGCCTGACGACTGCAGTTCATATTCTCCCTTATTATTCCTGTAAATAGCATTTAATATTACAATCTATCTAAGCCCTCATCTTACAAGTGTTCTAGTTCCTTCATTTTTACAATGAAAATCCTGTGTTACATTTCTATAAGCTGATAGCGATTTCACATCAGAAATAAGTTCATTAAATTCATGAAAATATTCGTCGCCTAACACGAGTATATTACATATAATAAAATTAATACAGCACTTGGCTGTTGATGGATGCAAGGAATCCTGTAATAACATGAAGTTTTAGAAGCAAACCTGAATATGGTGGCAGGGGCGAAATTTCCCACGAAACGCAGTGTTGTATTAATTGTATTTCTTGTAATATATTACAAACAGAAAAGTCCAGGGATTTAAAGGGGTTCAACTAAAATTCCGGTATGGGTTTCCTTATAATCTTATGTTCGCTACGTAACGCACCGAGCCAAAAATGAGCAGGGCAAGTAAAACAGGGTAGATAACTGTGTTTGCGAAGTACTGAAGAATGGAAGGGAGAATGGTAACGAAAAAAAATGCATGGGCTTAATAGGAGAGGCAGAAAAATACTACAAACTTTGGAAATTAATTGAAAATTGTAAAGACGTCTACAGAAAATTTTTTGGATTTTATCTGGCACAAAATTCGGGGGAGACAGGAAATGGAAGTATGTAATATAGTCCAGATCAGATGTCAGATACACAAAGACATATGTCTCTTGCAAACATACAGGGTGACGTTTTGTTACATCCTAATGCGAAATCAATGTGTGAAGGTTAATTGCAATAGGCAATAGGCCTGCCATGTGACAGGCGTGGGATAGCTTGGCTGCTAAATGGAATTTGGAAACTGAGGGGGTTACGTTGTGGGGCAGAAGGGGGAACACATCGACTAAGCCGAGATACGGTTAATGCCATTCATACTGCTCAGACTCACAAAGATGGAAGGAAAATTTTGTGGAAGAAGGAAGCAGTTTAAGAATGAGGAAATACCATGTAAAAAGTTGTGGGGTGAATCACGACTTCAGAACTGAGATATTTAGGAATATTTTTATGCAAAATTAAGTGTAAGTGGCAGCATGACACATGAGAAGTGGGAGGAGGACAGCCGTGTCTTGACGGCACTAAATGCACCTACTGGTAGATCAGAGCAAGTAGAGCAGCAGACTGTATTTCTAGTCATTAAAGTCTCATGGGCTTTGTGTTCCAAAAGCCTGTTGTTAGTGGGGGCAGAGTAACATTTATTACACTGTACAACCGTGTAGTCCTGACTCAACTGATTATAATGGCGACAGTAGAATTAATAATAATAAAAATAATAATAATAATAAGTTCTATTAAATTCAATAGGTATTTATTAACGTGTAGGTTTCTACAGCACAAGTGCCAATTATGAAGACAGCACAAGAACACAAATACAACACAAAAAAGCACAAATGCACAAAACAAACACTATACGAACAAAAAGAAAACAATATCGCAGAAAAGGAAATATAAAGTACTGGGAAAAACCCTTATAATCCGGAAAAAAACACAGGTAAATCTATTGAAAAATGTCGCACTTTAGCTCAAAATCTGTTTTAAAGAAATAATGGGCTTCCTAAAAGTATCGATAATAATGTAATATAATAATAATAATAATAATAATAATCGGATCCCCCCCCCCCATCCTCGCAATTGCGGCAAAATTTTACGATCTATTTCCTGTTCTGAGAGGGAAGAACATGACAAAGAAAATAACCCTACTGAGATAAGTCTGTAGTAACATCACTTGCCACTGGGCTGTGCAATACGAAAAGAGAATACCTGTTTGAAATACAGACTTTAAAATCACCCTTTGCAGACTTTCGCTTCAGTTCTACTGTTGCGCCAGAATTACACCGCATTAAGTCTCTGCGGTTGGTGTACAAGAACGAAACCACGTTGCGCAGTTTTATCTGTCTACACTCCACCAGAGAGCTGCCAAGGGTAAATCCCAAGCTGCACCCAATAAATACATGATGTTACGGAAATGTTTCTGTCTAGGCTTCAGTGAACCCGTCAAGCGAAGGCTGTCCCACAAAAATCAGGTTCTTGTCCATTCGTATGTGCTTCTGTTTGAAAGTTTAAGAAATCCCTTTCACGATGGATAAAGGCTGTGTTTCTGTCCTTCAGACTGGTTTCTAATGTACCGGCCAGTTTGAACCCTGAAATATTTCTGAAGCTTCAGTTATGAATAGGCTTATGATTATATGGATTTTGTATATTGGATGTGTAGAGCGGGGTAGAGCGGGACAGCATTTAAACCCTCAACTGGGGCATATCCTATAGATAATGAAGAGCATATTTCATTATTTATAGGAATGGTCCAAAGTGAAAGTTTAGATGTTGTGTTATTTTACACATCCAATAAGCAAAATGCATATAATCCTACGTCTAGCATGAAGAACAGCCAGTAAGGCATCTTACAACATGATGAAAGGTCAGTCACAAACACTAAACAGACAGCCGTATAGAAAGGGTAGTGCGGTTACAGTTATATATACGAATAAAATATTTACTGTTTGTTGTGTCTCACTGGCATAACGTTTCATTTAATACAGGCAAAATTATATTCCTGCAGCACTACAGATATCAAGATATATAATCGAAAAACCTTCCTACGTGTGTAATTAAATCATTACTTACAGCTATGCGGAGGAGGAGTTAGAAATGCGGCAGCACCTAAGGCTATAAGCAGCTAACTACTGTCATTAAAAGGTCAGTAAGGCAGTAGGATTAGGTAAAACATACAAACGTTAGAATTCTAACAGAGAAGTAGTCTTGTTTAAGATTACAGATAATCAAGTAAAAATGACGAAATAGAGATAACAGGCTGTACAGGGACTTGCTGTCACAATCTTGATATTGGTGCAGATTAACTCTAAGCAGTGTAACGTAAAATGTTAAAACTGACTTTAAACGCTATTGAAATCGCTGTAGCAAATTCAGTATCAGTAAAGAATTTTGGAAACCATGCTGCGATCATCTGCCAGGATATCGCGGAACGCACGGCTGCTGGTACGGCAGACACGGCGCTACTGTTGTGATACTGGCATTCGAACAGAATCTGCAGAAGGCTGAGGTAAACCAGTGTGAACAAGGGCCGCCTACTTTCCTTGTAACAAATATTGTTCTGTTAGGAGAAGGTGGTCGGTTCGGACTCGGGCATCCGCAATTTCCTACGCCCTGACGGTCCTGACAGGGTGCCGTGCTAGAGGGGGCCGTGCTTCAGGCGGGCAAGCTAAAATCGTGCTCCAGGCGGACACAGCGTGCTCCAGGCGGACACAGCGGGTTCCAGGCGGACACAGCGTGCTCCAGGCGGACACAGCGTGCTTCAGGCGGACACAGCGTGCTCCAGGCGGACACAGCGTGCTCCAGGCGGACAGTAAAGTGATCCGTGTTTACCTGGCACGTGAATGAGATAAGAATATTAAATTTATGCGAGTTACACAAGTCCATTATCTGCAAATTTTACCTCGGTCTTTTTTCCACAAATGGGACGAGTCAATGTATTTACTACATTATGCAGAAAAGAAGTCTTAGCCAGCCAGTCAGTCAGTCATGTGATATTTTTATTATTTAATATTTATACACAATAATTGCAGGTTATAAGTCTTCGTCACACAATCTGGCACTAACACATTTTTCTTTTCATTATCAATAATTATTCACATACACAATAACTGCGCACTGTAAGCCTTTCCCTGTTCCAAGTGCAACAGTCCGGAATTCATTTCGGGATTTATTAATGTGTATAAATAGCACATCTGTCCATGGAAGGTGAAGGATAAATCTTATTCAAATAAGGATGTGAGGAAAAAGCAAAAAGCGTAATTCGTCGGCTACAAAGAATTCAATTCGGTCTAAGGTTAATAATTTACAAAGTGCTTTCCCCAAGGAACTGAGAAAGTTACGGACTGAAAAAGACGCCTGCAAATGACGCCTACGTACCTTGCGATTCACTATTTTTACTGCAGACAAACAGCAACCCCAGTAAGGAATTCAGTGATGCAGGTATAGAAGGCTCCGATGGGCAAGCTGAGGCAGACAGTGAGGTAAAAACACAGTAGTTGCATTTTTATCCAACATTTATTTACAAACTGCACATTATTTGTGTAAAGGGTTATTGGTAAACTTGTTGAATACATCTCGTGATGGAATAGTTAATTGCTGATTTTTGCAGACTACTAACAACTAATAACAAAAATTTATGACGCCAAGTAACTTGCCCTTCATTCATAAAATAATTCTCGTACGGCAAGCCACACTGTTTCGCTTCCTGACGCACGTTTCTAGCACCGTGTCCTTGCAGGCCATCTGATGCCTTTAGCTGTCGCCTGTCTTCGGCAATTATTTCCCCAGTACATAAACCTTCAATTTTGATAGAACTTGTGGGATTGTAAGGTGATTTAGCGTGCTGTCTTAAGAAATTGTGCAGAACACATGCAGCGAGAACTATATACCCATTTCTCATGTTAATTTCGATGTGAAAAACTATGAATCGATTAAACACATTGCAAAAAGCATTTCCCACAGTGTGCCTCGCTCTACTGAGACGATACTTAAACATTCTTTAATCATGAGTTACGTTACCAGAAAAGGGCTTCGGTATATTTGTGTGACGTAAATGCATCGTCAGCCACAAAAAAAATTCCGTTCTCCTTCCGTGATTTCAGCGGCAGGTAGCCTAAATTTAATATATATTTTTAAATATAATATATATAAAATTGTTGCCTACAACAAACAGGACAGTTAACAACACAGCAAGAAAACCGGTTCCGTACCACCTCCACATCGAAGCAATAGCCACGTGCCAAGGCAACAACAGGAAAACCGACCATATGAAGACCACTTCCATAAGCATGGGACAAAACCAGACAACTGAACGAAGAATATAAACAACAATTTCTGTGACCGATATTCACCAAGTACAACCACCACAACATAAAAACGACAGTATAACTTCTCAATAGACAACATTTACCGATATAATAATTATTTTTATCCATTGCATTTTATACTATGACATGCCAGTATATGCCACACTACATACTGTAAAAGTGAAGGCCTTCACTGGCGGGCCCCCCCCCCCTTTATTCAGGTAGTGTTCATGCTAACACACATTTTTTTAATTTGAGCCTGATGATGGCTCTGTGCGGCTGAAACCGGTAGCTCTGTTTTTTAACCTATATATGATAAAACCATATATTGTTGGCTATCTGACGGTCTTTTAATTTTATGTATATTAACATATTTGCTTTTAGTTTATCATAAAATGTGACACCGCCGTCAGAATTCCTTCCATTGCAACTAATATTGACATAAACGAAGTCACAGTCAGTATTCACAGTTGCGAGAAAAACAACACTACAGTAACCTCTGTAGCTATAAGAATACGATCCACGTGCGGCGGGGTTCGCTACTCAAAGTGTTTCCCATTTATCGCGCCTCCACAACTGCGAAGATTCCAGCTGTTTTCGAAGTCTCTAGCGATTCGTACCATTTCTACTGTCTTCTTTGGAAGCTGAAAGTTAATTTAAAATCATTAGGTAACGGTTATAATGCAGTTACAGAATAATAAAATGTATGGCGTTTGTAATAGTAAAAAATATATTTCTTTCGTACCTTCAAGTGTTGTTCCTTTAACACCGTAACGATGAATTCACAAGTTCCAGGAATTATTCGAGCAAGAGCTTGAGGTGAGATAAGGTCTGTAAATTTCACGTCTTCAAAGCTTCGCCCCGCTGCCAAACATCGTAAAGTTGAAGTTAATCTTTCTTCTGCGCTGATGGCTCTTCTCGTTCTTGTGTTCTGCATTTCAATGAAAAGCTTCAACAAATGGGGCAAAACTTTAAAACATTCATCAGTCATTTGTAAATAATTTTTCAAATCTACGTCACAAGAGACGCGAAGTTCTGCAATTAACGACATATGTGACAAAGTATCACTGTTTTACAATCACTGCCTTACCCACTCACTTTTCTTTTTCTTTATTATTTTTTTTGCATAATAAAGTCAAAAGAGCAAAGTTTTTCTCTCTAGGAAGCCCCACGCTTGCAAAATGCACTGGCAATAGCGACGTGAACAGTCGGGCTGCCAGAATCCGAACCGAAGCATATCGGTATGTGTGTGGCGAAGACACGGATTGCCGTCAGTCGGTGGACTGCATAGGAGTGGAGTATTGTAGGGTCTGAACGGTCATTGCACGCATTTTAGTGCACTGCAAGTACACAGGCTTAACTAACTGACGCCATAGAGCAGAGTCCTTCTTGAGAAGCTAACAGTTCCGCATCTAGGCAAGAAATTCTCCGCATTTCATGGAACCCGGAAGTTCATTACCGCATTCACAGCGCCAGCCACCTCTCCCTATCCTGAGCCAGATCAATCCAGTCCATATCCTCCCAACCCACTTCCTGAATATCCATTAATATATTATTCTGACATCTATGCCTGCGTCTTCCAAGTCGTCTCCTTCGCTCAGTCCTCCCATCAAAACCGTATGTGCACCTTTCTCTCCCCATACGTAATATATGCCCCGCCCACTTCATTTCTCTCGATTTGATTACCCGAATAATATTTGGTGATGATTACAGGTCATTAAGTTCCTCGTTATGTAGTATTCTCCGGTCCCCTGTCACCTCGTCCTTCTTAGGTCCAATATCCTCCAGAACACCCTATTCTCGAACACCCTCAGTCTTTGTTCCTCCCTCAGAGTGACAGACCAAGCTTCACACCCATATAAAACAACAGGCACAATTATAGTTCTGTATACCCTAATCTTTACATTTTTGGACAGCAAACTGGAAGACAAACGATTCTGCACTGAAAGATAGCAAGCATTCCCCGACTTCGTTCTGCTTTTAATTACTTCATGAATGGAATTTCGGAATAGCTGAACGGTTTCATCCTTTCAAAGGATATATTATATTTCTTTACGATGTGATTTTGTCGTGCATGCTGATCTCGAGACAAGTATACAGGTCTGCAGGTATTTATTGCACTCTTTCGCATCCTCTTCCTTCAAAAAAAACATGTCCGCCTGACCCACGGCCGCTACAGCCACTTAAACGTATCATCGTCCTTATCACAACACTACGTCCGCCTCGAACACGGAACCAGATTATCTACATAAAATGTTTTAAGAACTCATCTACGATGCATTGTCTCTTTGCATTAGCTTGGAAGCCACGTACAGTTACATACCAGGCAGCCATCACTTTGTGTTTAAATAATAATAAGAAGGGCAATGTAGTTATAAAATTAAAAATGAGGCGCGTTCGCGTAACCATTGTTGCCGTGGAAAGCAATAAATATTACTATTTACAAAAGTAGTTTGTATCCGTAGAAAATAAATCCTCAGCCAATGAACACGCAAAATGAAAAATACGAATGTTGGAAATTCTTGATATAAATACTCAGATATACTCAACTCTGCAACTTACACATTCTGTAACTAATAGTAAAGTCTGCAGGCCGGCTGTGGGGTTTACCCAGGTTATATGAGGGACAAATTTACCTTACTTCCACCTTGCTCGTGCCTTTCTTGAAGCAGGTGGGATATGCGTTTAAAAATTTTAATCATTTAATTGCTCATTGTTTGTTGTTACATTCTGCAAACACTGGGTCAGAATGCAGGATGTGTCGACACAAAAGAACCAAATAACTTTCCAGCTGACACAAAATTGGCACTATCCATTTCATCAGAGTGTTAATATTCATAGACAGGTTGCTTTTGTCAAATTTATGGAGTTCCTGTAGGCACCGTTTCTCTCAGTACACAGACCTGTAATTTTTTCATTGAGCTAATTAAAATAAACGTTGTGCTTTTTATGAAAAAATGGAGAGGAGTAAATGCTTTGTTCTTCTTTGGCTGCTCAGAATTTATAAGGCAGGAGCCAATAAATAATTCCAGCTCTCTTAACAAATCTGTTGGCCATGGAATTTTGTATATACTTCTATTCTCTCTCAGTACACATTTAACTACTACTGCTCCAGTGGCACACAAACACTTCATCATGAGCAGTTTAGGGCAACATGTCTTGCATCCACGAAGTACGCTACGCAGATGCCGGCAGTTACGCCGGCTATCAGTGGCTTTCGCCAGTCCCTTCCGGCGAAGAAGGCGGTGTGGCTTAGTATGTGTAGGGACTGAGGTACGGGCTGGACCGTTCGGGGTGTGACTACAGATAGAGACAGGAGATATTTCTATTCTTCAGAAGGTCCAGGCTAAATCTGCAGCCCACTCAACCTCCTTCTCAGTGGGTGTCAGGTTTCTTCTCTGGGAGTAAAGAGGGCGGGGCGTGAAACTGACCACTCACATCCAGCAAATGCCAAGCTTAAGAATGAGCGGATAATACCTCCAATCCCACCATAAGTTTCAAAGGCGATGAAAGCAGCAAATTTAAATTTTAAATTCCGCTCCAGGCAAATTCCTGATTATTACATGGATTATGCTACAAGCCTTTCCCCTACATCAGTTCGAGCTTACCAATCATGCTGCCTTGCCACCATGCGGACTGAGACAATGGCAGCACTGTGCAATAAGCAAACAAAAGTGGACACACACAAAATATGACACACATAGAGAGTGTGGTGATAACATGAATCTGTTTTATTTCCTTAGGAAAGGAAAGTTGTTTATAAAGATCCGTTGTATAATAAAAGTGTACCGATTCAGACGACATTCAGCTCTTTAACCTTTTAAAGTCTAGAGGTAACTTTACGTACCACCAGGTTTAACATTAAAAAATTCTACGTGGTGCCCACATTGCGTTTATGTGTTTTGTACGGATCTCAGAACAAACAGCAACTTTTGCCTTATAAAACATTAAGAGACTGGTTTTTATAACCGAAGTGGAGAGTGTTTACAGCGCGGTACGCACTGAGTCCTTATATAAAACAGACTCGCTTGGTCTTTAAAGGGTTAATACAGTACGCAGAAATATTTCAAACTTAGGTAGGAATATATTAAATCGTTGGAAAGTGAGAGTAACCTAAATTATATTTGAAGATCCAGTCCGTACCGCGCAGTAAACACACACTGTCTCTGTTTTAAAAACCAGTCAGTTAATAATGTATAGGGAAATAATCGCTGTTTGTTCTGAGATCCACACAGAACCCATAAACACACTGTGTGGGCAGAACGTAGCCTTGTTGGATGTTAAACCTGTTGGTACACATAGTAACCACTGGGCTTTAGAGGGTTAAATAAAGCAAAAATAAAAAACACATAACGTGATATTATGTCTTTTTATCTGTTTATTCTTTTACTTTTTTCTTCTTAATTTTCAGCTCGCGTTTTTTGATTTACCACGAAAGGAAAGTGCCGTCTGTACTGCACGTTGCCCTTTCCATGTATGTCGACCCACACAGCAATAAAGTGCATACAACTTCCACCGTTCACATACTGCATCATTGTCTACAGAACTGGCTCCTTTTAAGCAGGGCACACACGTCCTTCGTTTCGGGTAATGAAACTGAAAACTCCAACCGTGTCACACCTAAAAGTGGCCCACTACGTGGGAGCGTTGCCCTTATATGACGAGATTTGACAATTTGATTTTGAAATCAAAACACAAACCTCTATTCATTTAAAACTTTTAACAGGAGCTTTCAAACATGTAACATGTCTCTGGATTTAAGTTCTACAATTCAATGCAATTTTCGATTAATTCCTTCTTATTAAATTTTCATACAGATTTCTTTGTATTCCCCTCACTGACGGCATACTTTCTCACCTTAACAAATGAGAGAAAGCTGCGTACAGCAACATAGAATGCAGGACACTTCCTATACGGACAGCAGCTTACTGTTGTTGGCACTTTATGCATTTTACTCGCGTTCGCGAAAAGTGACTTTTAGCTTCGTCATGTATGTCCGTCCGTCTGTGCCCACGGAACTCGGCTCCCACTGGGAGTATTTTCATTAAATTTCACGCTATATACTTTTATTAATGCCGGTTTAGAAATTTAAAATTACTTTAAAATCTTGCAGAAATATCAGGCACTGTGCATGAACACGCCGACGAATTTATGAGAACATGCCGTTGAATTATCGTGGATGGAGAAAAGTTTCACATGAGAGAAATAAGTATTACCTACTCTGAGTGTGTCTCTGTAGCCTTATCTATCCAGCATGCAAAACGCATGCGCCGTGTTATATTGTCTTACGTGGCCTCTCTGGCTATACCATATTTTTTACATTATTTGATAAACGGCACGGTTTTCGTGAAAAAGTTATCGAACATAAAATGTGTATTTTGACTTCCTGTACAACTTTTGTCTGAAACATTTCTCATTCTAGGAAGAACTGAGCGAGATATTACCATAAATGTACATAGATCTTCATGTAAACCACCCGTTATTCTTGTTAGATCTTAATGAAACTTGAAACATGTCAACAGATTTTCGAAAAGTACTCAGTTATCAAATTTCATTAAAATCCGTCCTGTTGGAGCCGAATTGTTCCATGTTCAAGGATGGACGGACGGGCAGACATGAAGATAATTTCGCGAATGCGCATAAAAATGGCACTAATATTAATCAGTGTGATGGGTCATTTTTCATAGAATTTGAATAGCAAAGCTGACATATACAGAATGTCGCTGCCAGTACGCATCCCAATACTGTGCAGTAACAAACACTACCTCAGCCTCGTAATCTCGAGGCAGCAGATGAATGATCTCCAGCCTCTGATGATACCGTGCTTCACATGTAAGAGTGTAATGGTGTATAATGTTTATGTTTTGTACAGCACAGGCAATGCAGCACTCCTCTACACTGTGTTCTATGAATATATTTTACTCATTCATTACCTGAAACTAAATAAATAGAGTCATTTCGGATGTAAGTTTTAACATTTTGCAAATCCAGTGTTGACAACTTCCAGCAATTTACAAATTTGCTCTTATCTGACACTAGACTATAGATTCATGACATATGGTCAAATCTCCATTTAAATGACTATAAACAGAGAGAAAAACTGAATAGCGACGATTCCATAGACCTGTGAGTACAAAGACTATCTTGCTTCAGCTGTTTTCCTAATGTTCTAAAACTCCCCTGATGATGATGATGTGATGTACATCGAAACATGTCGGGATCTGTGATATGACTCATTATATATAATATATAAGTTCTTTGTGTATGAGTTGGAAAAACAATTATTTGATTCACACGTACACAGTATCGAAAGCTGCAAGAGAGAATAATGTATGCAACTTATACAATTAAAATACAAATTTCTGTGTCAGTTTTGATACTTCACAGCTTTGGACAAAAGACATAAATTTAGTATCTGTATACACAGATCTTACACATGGACATTTTTACTAGTGTCAGTTTATTCTTCTTGGTTTCTGTCATTTTAAAGTCCAAGCACACATTTATTTGGGTATGTCCCTTTGTCATGACTGTTGGCTTTGCCATGGCAAATCTAAACAGAGGGAAATCTCTGGTAGGAATGTGACACTGACATGTCTGTGTTCGGACCATATAAACTGCAAAACCTTAACATGAAAGAACATTAAATGGAGATTACACAATAATGTACGTACAACATGATGCAATAAATAAATATGTCACATGTACACGCTGCTACATTACTGCCACTAATTTGCTTTTAGTAACGACTAAACCTAGCACTACAGATGACGGCAGGTGAATGATATCTTGTCACGCACAGAAACACCATCTACAATATTGTGATCATGTAGAACAACTTTCCATTGCTAACAATTCACTCCAGTGGTGCAAATTCAATATCAAATACTTCAGCGCAACATCCTTGGGACTTGGCACCACAGTGTACTGATCCATCACATTCTGCTTCACAACTGAAATAAATATCTCGCTTATATAAACCTAGATCCCTGAGAAAAACAATCTACAAGACCATGATCATGCAAATCTGCTTTCCATTGCTAACAGTTCATTCCAGTGTTGCACGTTCAGTACCAAATACTTCAGCGCAACATCCTTGGGTCTGGCCACCACAGTGTACTGATCCATCATCTTCTGCTTCACAACAGAAATAATTGTATACATCACTTATGCCTGTATAAATCTAGATTTGTGTACCAAGTCTCACTGCAAAGTGTCACATCTGAATTCCTGGTCTTCCAGTTTTTAAGATACTCAGTACAATATGCCCAAAATGAAACAATAACACCAAATCCTTGAATTTTACTAAAAAGTGTAATATTCAGGTATGAAAGCAGATAGTAACTGTAATGAAGAGTGACTGCTATTGGCAGGTTTAACCTGTCATCGTGTGACATTCAGTGTTACTGCACACTTGACACTTGCTGAAGGTCTTCTGCGATGCCAAACAAAATAAACATTTTAGGTTAAATGATCTTATATTTTAGATTAACGTGATTGATTCAGTTTGGGTATATTTATAGACAGTGCAGGGTAACACAGGGAGACACAGGAAGTACAAATCCATCAAAGGGTAAACCCTTGTGTCAGTAATTATCCAATAACAAAACAATCTTTAATGTACAGCATAAATATGTCACAACAGCAACCTAACACACTTAACAAAATATAGCTTATTATTATTATTACAAAACACTGTACTAGATTCAGGCCAACAAGATAAAAAAGTGTGCAGTGAAATTGTAATAAATATATTGAGTGTCTAAGCTTTGTAATTTTGGACAATACGCTGTTTGTCTGTTCGTCAGTATGTGAGGAGCAGGTCAAGAACTGATGGACCACATTTATGGCGTAAAATATTTTACTTCCAGTAAAATTTGTCAACACATAATGGCTAAAATGCCAAAATTATTATATTGTGCATACACTTACTAACTTCTGCACTGTTACTGCTGCTACAGTAGCCACAAGTGAACTTATATGGTGCAGTCAGCACAAGGAATAGACAAGAGGCTGGCCATCCAAGGAAACGCAGTTAGATTTGTGGCTAGCGGAGGAAATATTTCTCTTCTCCACAACAGGTAGGACAGCTGTGAGGCCCACTCAAACTTCTATTCAATGGGTACCTGGAACTCTGTTCGCTAGAGGTAAAACAACTCAGTCATGAACCTAACCACTCACCTCCAATTAGTGCCTAGATTACGACTGTGTGCATGGGTTCATACCTCCATTCTCCTATACGTCATCTGGTGTGCACAGGGACAACTTCACATTTCACACTTATAACAGCCATGTCTGTGTGTGTGTGTGTGTGTTTGTGTGTGTGTGTGTGTGTGTGTGTGTGTGTGTGTGTGTGTGTGTGTGTGTGTGTGTGTGTGTGTGTACCTGCCCATTCGCTACAGGTGAGTTAATATAAACTGGAGCAGCATAAGCCTATATTATTATTTCCCATTTAAATGTTTTAAATTATCAATAAACACGTTATTGATAGCCATGTTTAAGGAGCAGGGGGAGAATTAGAAGTGTGTTACATTTGTTTCCTAATTTCAACATGCAAGACTGAGCCTTTCATTGGCTCCTATAAGAGTGTCTGCATGCAAAACTGCAGACAGGACACAAAAGCAGCAACATCACAATGAAATCACGCAATACTCATCACGACAAAATGCACTCTAATTATATGCAGATATTCTGTATTACAATATCTGTAAACCATGATGGATCGAAACATGTTGGGTTGGTTTACAGATATTGCAACGTAGAATATCTGAAAATAATAGAGTGCACTTTGTTGGGCTGAGTAATTGCGTGATTATCAACAGCACACTGTATGAACAATATAAATAAAGTCATAATGATATTTCATTGGATTAAAAGATACAGCAGTGTCACATGTCTGTCTGTGGATAGAGATGTGATTCTTTTGGGAGCATCAGAAATTATGGTGTTGGGTCACGTAAGTTAATGGCGTGGGGACCAAGAGCAAGTCAGGTAGTAAAGAAAATAAAAATCCCTGTTCCTCCTAGAAATTGAACGGCAATTCCAAAGTTGTCCATGCGGTAGTCAACACACTACCTGAGCTACTCACATCTTGGTCGCTGATACTATGAAGATACACTGCTGTTTATGATCAATACTGTGTGTAGCGCCATATCCCCTGTGCTGTAACTTGTGACAATGAATGTCAAATTTTATTTACAGATGGTACCAGAAAAACAGGAAGAAGGCTGAAAAATGTGTGATGTCAGAGCAGTTGGCATTGCCAGTGGAGGGCAGACGCCTGATTTATTTACACACCTAATACTCCTTTTTCCTGGTATGTGTATGCCTACACTCATGATGAAGTACCAACTGTCTGTGGAACATCAGTAACTGCTACCAGTTACACAACATCATATCCCATAACCCTTCAGTTTTAACGTTTATGATGATTCGATGTACTGTGTTCTGGGATGTGACGCCCTGTAGTTTAGCACATGTGTACTTCGCCAACATTTCAGAAAAAGAATGGTAAGCGCAAAGACAACATGGCACAAACCCGCAGAAACCTTCGTCGTGAAGCTTGCGCTTCCTAGCGGACGAACCTTCATTGTGGTGACCAGACTCGGTTGCTCAGTCGAGTTTTTCCTTTCACTTGCAAGCAGCCGAATCATGCAGAGCTGAAATGACAGGTTACTGTGTTCTATCGAATAACTGAAATAAAACAACAGTCAGTAACATTCAGTAATGTACAAATTAAATAACAAGGGCCAAATTTTTTCCTTCACGATTCTATTCAAATATTTGGAAACCGCAGTGATCATAATATGGTTAACGAAAGTTCTGAAATGAAAGGCATATTTACCACATTTGAAATTGTGAAAGTTTCAAGCAAGGTGCGGCTGCCGGATTTAGTTACAAATTTAAATTATCAATTTATTAAATTTATTCTATTCCAAAAAAATAAATTTATCCTGTTTGGCCAAAGAAAGATGCATTCCCGAAATTGTAAATTTAATTTTACTACCCTTATCGTAACACACGCACGCACGCACACGCACACGCATCATCTGGACACAGAACAGTCATTTCAAAGCACGTGTAATCAGAATCGCACCGCAACGTAATGTTCTGCTATTATATTTCAGCACTGTTAACGGGATCGTCAGTAACACTTAGCGGCATTTAAAGGAAATAAATAATGTCAGACGACAATCAGCCACGTCACTAAATATATTACAAAATCACGCGTTAGTTACAATAGTTCCATCCGTCCGTCCTTCGGTCCGTCCGTCCTTCCTTCCGTCCGTCCGTCCGTCCGTGTGCAAAGTACAGCCCACAAATCACCTGACCGATTCTAAGCACCTGTACAAAATAATGGCGAATTTCTTCTGTTTCCATATCGATCAGACGTTTCCAAATAGTTATGACGGGAAACCGCTTTGGTTTTATTCGGCATACGGTACGTGCAGACCAATAAAACGTACAGGCTTCGTACTAATAACGAAGCGAAGTGCGACATTGTGATGTTTATCTGAAATCAAGGGGGAGTCCAGTCCGTCATAGGGATGCTCTGAGCAGTCGAAGGGAGTTTACTCTTTTGAAATGAAGTGTATTTTGATGGCCGAACTGCAAATGCAGCAACATTTCGGTTACATTTTGAATCATTCCGTCTAGAAGCAGCCAAAATCCAACGAGTCGCCGAATTAAAGGGAAATTCCTGCCTCTCTTAACAACTTAATATCCTACTCTCTTTACCAAAGCAGCTGTACATGGTCCCGCATAAAAACTTTGCTGATACTCTGCGGTGTGGCGCTGACTTACAGGGTAAAGGATTCCCGACGTTTCGAAGGAACTCTGAAACCCCTTACACCGTGATACAACGTCACAAAACAGCAGAAGGCAACCCTTAGTTTCTAGATCTGCGCATTGCTGAACACTTTGAGAGACTAGTGACAGTGGGACGTGGCACATACGTTTAATTTGTGTTACTGCGCACTTCAGTTAAGAAATTGAACACAGCGACGAAGTGGATCGTTAAGCATTCACCTGAACAGAAAACCACTTCAAGCTATTTATATGTGTTGGGAGAGCGTGTAAACTTTGATTTGTAAATATTTACACAAATTTGAATTTTTTCCAAAAAACACAAAAGTATCCTACAAACAGATAACATTTGGGCACAGTGAAACTAGGATTTCTTTTTTCGTTCCTTCACGTGAGGTCCCATCCATTTATAAAGTACTGCCTTCGCAAATGCAGTCTAGACATGTCAAGATTAAAAGACACGCAGTTTTTAATAATTGCTGAAAAACATCTAAGCATACACATACATAAAATTCAGTGATTATGTAAAGCGATTCTTTACGCAGCCACGCGGGTACGATTTTCAAATTAGATGTACACTTCTGTAACAGACGCGACTTCCGAATTCAGCTAGTAAAGCCAATGCACGGATAATTCCATCAGAAAAACAAATTACCTCTAGATGAACACGGGTAAGTGACAGGTGCTGTGTTTTAATTAAGGTTTACCACGAAAAAACTATCTAAACGGCGTTCGTAAAATAACCAAGCACTTAACAACAGGCGAATAACAA
The DNA here is from genome assembly GCA_013340265.1 of Coptotermes formosanus. Lineage (NCBI taxonomy): Eukaryota > Metazoa > Arthropoda > Insecta > Blattodea > Rhinotermitidae > Coptotermes > Coptotermes formosanus. The sequence continues at coordinate 45,176 of BLKM01000171.1, read as the reverse complement.
GTAAAGACGGAGCTGAGAATTTTGCTGTATAATACTGAATTCAATTTCGGGCATGCATCTATCTTTGCTTCACCCGCTCGCCACATTGAGGTGCAGGATATGAGCGGGGCCCGAAAAGAAAGAATAATCAGTATCTGTCCTCTAAACAAAAGAAACAAGCACGAAATGCAAGTGACTAATTAACACAATATGCACAACACTTACCGTGACACGAGGTATTTTTCTACTGTCTTCTTTTACATACATATATATATATACATATTCGAATTTCGAGACAATATAGGTTTTAATAACCCTGATCATGGAAGGCATATAACTGTGTGTACCTTTGCTCATCGCAGCTGTACATATTAAAATGGACAACTGAATGAAACAGAAAGTACTGGGTTATAAGCCATCCAGTCCAGGGAATTAAAACAGAAGGCGAAAAGAAGTAAAATTCTCGTCTTCAGTGAAGTAGTAAGAAATCGTCGGAAAAGTAAAATATCGACGTCTTCTTCCTTTAAAACGAACTCAAAGTAGCGCTCCCGAAAGACGCTCCATTCATGTCGGAAACCAAACGAAAATATGCGTGGTCCATTCGGCGACGTCTCGCTTACGCGACTTGCGGATTGTGGAACTAATTTGTCATTTCAGGCGAAACTAAAAATCTGGCGGCTAAAATGTTCAGTTAAGTTCAGTTCCAACGTATTCTTTTAAACACGCACACACACGCATATAATCCTGTCAACTGAATTGTTCTTTATATGGAATACAAATTACGACGGCAATTCGTCTGCTTGTATCTACATGTGAAATGTGAATGTAGTTGTGTACGTTTGTCCATTGTTAGGCCTAACAGCGTCAAAGACGCAACTTTAATGTTGACAATCGATGTGCAAGGCAGAACATTTGTTGATGGCAGTCGATGCAGAAGACGCAGCTTCCATTGTTGACAGTTGATATAGAAGACCTACCTTTCGTTGTTAGAAGTCGATGTCTTCTTTAATGTTGAAACTTCAGCTTATTTACAATACATTCACAGAAACATACCCGTCACTTTACAAACGCCACAATCCATTTCATAGAAACGTATCAAACACGTGACTTTACAAACGTCACTATCCATTTTGTATAGCCTATCGTTACAGATTCAGACACTTGTCTTTCAACAGTGAAGTGAAAGACGGGTCAAAGCAGAATTAAGTTGTATTTTACTGAATCTTTGCCCTTCCAATGCGAGTTATTCACAGGGAGAAACTATTAAAGCATATTTTTTATCTCTCTCCCTCTCGCATTGACATCATTGCTTGTGCCGACCAAACCCTGTCAAGTTGACACCCTGCGGTAAAAAAAACACATAAATATTTAAAACTAAACCCTCCTAACAGAACGGCCCTACTGTAACGTGGCGCTAATTCCCGCGACCTATCCAGAAATCCTAACTGGGGCACCTAACGGGGAGGGCAGGGAGGACAGAACTTACAAACTAAGTAAAAAAAAAAGTCACATCCACAGGGTTGTCAACCCGACCTTAACCTAGGCCCTGAGTCATGGCGGCTACCGCATCAAATACAGAGTTGCCTGGCACGGCTGTTATTATCATGCGCAGCCTGGGGCCGGACTGACATCATGATAAGCTCGTGTCGGTGCTGTGGCGTACCTGATTTGCTGCGAGTACCCAGCCCATCCTCCTGCGGATGGGTCCTCAACCGCTAAAGGTTCGGCCGACACTGTTTTGGTTTCAACGTTACTGTTTGCGCGGTGCTCCTCTTGTCTTGGTCCTGGGTTCGTTGTCTGTTGATGTTTCAACTGGAACGTTGCGGCAGTTGAAAGAATGGCACTACACTGTTTAACGGATACTCAGAGTCGCTGATATTGCACACACATCACATCACATCACATCACAACACTTTATTCCACTTCCACAAAAACACCACGAGAAATAACGGAAGTGCGTGGCCCGAACAGTGGTTTAAAATCCGGAATAAAAGAAGTCTGTATCACTGCACAAATAGGTATTTTCACACGCCTTCTATATTCACAGCAAAGATACTACAAATACGCCAAGTTAAAGTCACTAATCACACACTGCCAGCCAGCCTGCAGACAGATAATTTGCCTGATTATTTAGAAATTACTGGACTTCGCAGATTCTCACGTTTGTTAGCTGTTCGAGTTTCGTAATTCATAAAGTATAATATGGCTGATAGACATAAGGCCCCTTCCACATGAATGTATTCTACAATATCACTGATAAACAAATTCAGTTCTGTTATTACAGGGGCACGAAGCCCCTTCTATATCTCTATAGTCTAAAATAATATCTACATAATATATAATCTTCCTATTACAGGGGCCTGAATTCCCTTCTACAGTCCTATAGTCTAAAATAATATTTATAAAATATGTAATCCTCATATTACAGGGGCATGAAGCCCCTTCTACAGTCCTACAGTCTAAAATAATATTTATAAAATATATAACCCTCTTATTAAAGTGGCATGAAGCCCCTTCTACAGCCCTACAGTCCAAAATAATATATATAAAATATATAATCCTCATATTACAGGGGCATGCAGCACTTTGTACAGTACTATAGCCTAAAATAATATTCATAAAATATATAATCCTCATATTACAGGGGCATGAAGCCCCTTGTACAGCCCTATAGTCTAAAATAATATTTATAAAATATACAATCCTCATATTACAGAGGCATGAAGCCTTTTCTACAGTCCTATAATCTAAAATAATATTTATAAAATATATAATCCTCATATTACAGGGACATGAAACTTCTTCTACAGCCCTATGGCATAAAAATATTTATAAAATATAAAATCCTCATATTACAGGGGCATGAATCCCCTTCTACAGTCCTACAGTCCAAAATAATATTTATAAACTATATAATCCTCATATTACAGGGGCCTGAAACTCCTTCTACTTTCCTATAGTCTAAAATAATATTTATAAATATATAATCCTCACATTACAGGGGCATGAAGCCCTTTCTACAGTCCTATAGTCTAAAATAATATTTATAAAATATATAATCTTCATATTACAAGGGCATGAAGCCCTTTCTACAGTCCTATAGTCTAAAAAAATATTTATAAAGTATATAAACCTCACATTACAGGAGCACGAAGCCCTTTCTACAGTCCTATAGTCTAAAATAATATTTATAAGATATATAATACTCATATTACGGGGGCATGAAGCCCCTTCTACAACCTTATAGTCTAAAACAATATTTATAAAATATACTATCCTCATTACAGGGGCATGAAGCCCCTTGTACAGCCCTATAATCTAAAATAGTTTTGGCAGTGAAAACTGAAAGAAAGAACCCACTTGTAGGATCATAATATAGATATAAAAGGCAATTTTAAAGTTGATGAGAAATATTGATCGATGTGTATGGGGACTCAATTCGTCTGTTCAGGGGAGGGACAAGTAGTGGCTGTTGTGAATAAGGTAATGAACACAAAGACTGTGGGGAATGTTAAGAGGCTCTTTGGCACATGCAGTCAGTGAATTGGCCAATTGTGTAGAACAGGTAAGCATGAAGAGGAAAAGTGTCTTCGGTGGGGCGAGGTTTTGGAAAGAGGCAGCAGAGGAACATTAAAATTAATTTAAATATCATAAATGTGATGACGTAGGCTGAGAACTTACTGTAGATGGTGTCCAGCATGTCTTTCACATTTTGGCAAACTGAAATGTCTCGTGCAGGTGCATCACCGGAAGCAACTCTACGAAACCTAGCCTAAGGCAAGTCCTACTGTGGGGGCGATAGCAGCTGGTAGTGTATCGGCTGGCTGTAACGTGCTCTGTGAGTGACGTCTCGTATTGCACTGCAGACTGAGTGACGCTGAAGGGAACAGCGCTGATAACCGAAATGCACTTGTGAAATGTGTTCCTGTATACACAAAACACATGCGTATGGCTTACACGTCATGAAATCTTACATAACACCGCTGTACCAATGAAATAGCTTCATTCTGTCTGTAACTCATCTAATATTCATCCGGCGAATAAATATAAAAGGCCACAACAGACGTAGTTTGTCTTGAAATACCGAATGGTGAACTATAGAATAATATTAAAAAGAATAGGCTGATAGAAAATGAAATGGGAGAGACTGGTTCAGGATATAGCCTCTAATGTGATGGCAATAAATGTTATTGTTCTGTAATAGTGGAGAATTTCTTGCAGATATAAATACGAACAGGGGACTGAAAATAAAGTATAATAGTGTTTCCTTCGCATCAGCTGACAAGGCCATATAATTTTAAGTGATAAGGGAAAACCATAGGCTTTGAATGCAGAAATAATTCTGACAGACTCTCTGGATGGCGTGAGAGAGAGGAGATATCATGAAAATCCGCAACGCTTTAGCATGAGAACTTGTCAGATGACGTCATAACATCTACATACGGTGACTGATGTGCTTATTGGAAAACCGAGTTTACACACAGCGCCTTACAGGAGGCCTGAGTCATTAAAATTTCGGAGTAATTGCCATTGGTACTTCCTCGTAAAGATGTTGATGCCAAATACGTGATGAAAGCAAAGGTTATTTAATCACCCCTACCGCTTAATATATTAAAATTAAAATAAGTTTTATTCACATAAATACGAGATAACAAATGGGAAATGCTTTTCACACCCACATTAAGCCACATACCGACACGCAGAAATTTTACGCACAATAACAGTTTCCACAAACTTGCCAGTAGAAAGCTATGCTGTTCACATAATCTGCACAAGGCACTTAGACAAAGATATTACACTGCGTATTGTACCACGCAAGACATCGTCTTAATTTAATGGGTATTTCAAATGGCATTACAATTATTAATTTCACTTAAAATAACTTAAAATAAGAATTTTTTAAAATTTCCGCGGACAAATACCGGGACGCCAACCATGGGCTGAGAAACAGTGATGTTTCTTCCAAATCACGAATGTGTGTCAGTGCATAAAATCAGACTGCACTCACATATCTAGAGCACATAAGTCGAATTCGTTTCTTGTACGTCGAAATAGCCAGATGATGTCAATGGGCACATATGACCGTACAATTTGTGCTAAGTTAGTGCTTGCCGGCCATGCATAAGCAGAAGTACGGACTGACTACCATAAGATTAAGGAAACTGTAGTTTGTTAGTAGTTAGTTGGTTAGTCATATAGATGGAATGATAATTAGTACGGTCATGTGAGGATTTGACATGAAGTATCTGACGTCATAATGTGTGACGTCGTTACTGGGAACGTAACAGCAGACTGAAAACAAAAAACGTCATCTAACAACATTACACACACTTTATTACCTTTAAGAGTTTTTAAACCTACTGTGTTTGTTTCATCTTGCGTAGAAATTGTGTGACTTCAGCATTTTAATATTTTAAGATTCGTATTTTTGTAACAACTGAAACACGCCGCCATTCTTAATGCGATATTGTATTTAGTTAAACCTAATAAAATTGTCAGAATGTTAATAATTCATCACTATGTTGTTGACTACACGTACCGGGATGCGTAATATAAAATGGTTACAGCGTTTGTTTAATGGCCCATAATAGTACAACACTGGAAAGGGTGACATAATGAGAAGAGTTATGTACAAGGATATTTTAAGATGGGGAAAGAAGGCTGTCGTGGCCGATTTAAATTACTATTGCTGGTGACAATCCAAAAATACAAGAATTTTGAGTTACGATGCTTGGAATTCTAAAAGACAATTCAAAATATCATGGCTTGAAGCATATAACTAACGAAAAATGACGGTACAAACACTGTATATTCAATAGCCTGACACGTTCACTTTTGACAAAATTTGGTGCCCGAAGATCTGCAATGGAAACCTGTGTGTCAGCTGTGTGCATTACATCCAGTGTGTATTTTCGCCATCGTCTTTATAACAAACAGACCGGTGGCTACTTTTATATTAGTCTTGCTAACTTGTCGAAAAGTCAGTTACGTATAACCACGAATAATTTCTACCAGTGGAACACTAGTATTATACTTCGGTTATGTACTGTCCATGTAGCTACCAACTGTATATACAGCAGAGTGTTACAGTCACATAGCCATTCGCTCGGTCCTACTTGGTTTGTATGAATTTATTCTTCATAATGACTTCCTACAAACAAGTCACCAGTTTGTTATCTAAATTTCACTTGGATCTGTAAATCGGCAATATATTTACAGGGTGTCTTGTAAAGTTTTAGTAGTAACTGTTATGAAGTACATGGCAAATGATATGTCAAAGAACAGTACGGTTACAAGCAAATGTGAGTAGACATTATCTATGTTACCTGATTATTTAAGGACACTTTATCGTCCAGTATCTTTTATAGTATTGGAAAGATGTAATGCTATTTGAATGGCCAAATGCAAAGGGTATGTGAAGGGAAGAGTTCTTGCCCTGCTCTGTCTGGAGAAACAGAGGAAAAGCACGAAGACTCGAGTAATGACAGAAGACATTAGCCTGGGATTCGATAGGAGTATCTTCTGAATGCAAGTGACTATTGCGAGCTGAGTATTTGTAATGTGTGTTTGATTTATGTACACCGGCTACAAATATGCATAGCATTCACTATTGTACTTCTTTCAACACGGTTACAACGTATTTAATTTTCACTGCCACTTTAGAAAGAATCATTCAATCCCATATTTTCATATATAAAATCACGTCAATACTGCCACGTACCCATTTCAAATTATCCCCGTGGAAACTAATTACAATTTCACTGCTCATTCTCAGAATTTTCTAAAGCTGCACTGTGAAACACTGTGTAAGTTCTTCATCCTTTCAAACACGGCTACAATATTTCAAGGTATTAGTCGTTCTGTGAATCATAAATGTGAGCTATGCCCTTTCTGTTCAGCAACAATCTTACCTCCAAAACTCACAGGATAATATGATAGAAATAGACATATATAAAGCCTTAACTAACACCGCAGTTAATAACCGATATTATTACACTTAATATCTTAACATTTAATTTTTCGTCCTGAAAGCTGTAATATCAAGATGGCTATGAACGTCTGCAAAGGTAGCTTCCTGTTACTATGTACTTCTACTAATACTAATTAAAAAAGATTACAGAGATACTATTTCTGATTTTCCATAATTCAATCACAGCAACACCTTCACAAGGAAGATATTCTTCGCAACGCATATCACAGGTGCAAATTATACACTTTCGATTACAGAGATACTATTTCTGATTTTCCATAATTCAATCACAGCAACAACTTCACAAGGAAGATATTCTTCGCAACGCATATCACAGATGCAAATTATACACTTTCTGGTAATCAACAAACTTACCTCCAAACCTCACGTCATATTATAGCAGTAAATGTACACAAACTGTACGGAACCTCATAATTATTGAAGTATAATAATGTAATAGTAATTGCGTAATATTTAACCTTTATTTTGGCGCCCTTAAACCTCTAAACTAACACGTCTGCGAACAACTGTGGAGGAAGCTTCTAGAAGATGTTAAATTTACAAAGATGGCTGAAACACTGCTTCTAGCTTACCACAAATCAAACATGGCCACAAATTCACAAGGATGTCCTTCGCAATACCGTGTGGCGTAAACAGAATTATGCACTTCCTGGTCAGCCAAAAACTTACCTCGAAAATTCAGATGATATAGTTATGGAAATAAATATACGTAAATTCAAGAAAACTTTATAGTAATTAAAGCATATTAATATAATAAAATTATTTTTGACATTTATTTTGGCGTCCAGAAACCTGTAACTCCAAGATGGCTAAGCACTTCCACCAACGAAGGCTCTAGTTACATTTACGAAGATGGCTGACGTAATAGCCTGCTCTTCCAACATGCAAACATGTCCACAGTTTTACGAGGGATGCCATTCGTCGCACTGTATATTGTAAATAAGGAACATGTACTTACTGCACAGCAAAAACTTACCTCGAAAATTTAGGTGATAAAATTAAAAAACAAATAAAACTACGTTTTGTAAAACACACCTATAACTTTATACGTAAAATAGTTTAATATTTTTTTATGTCATGAATCTTCTAGAACAGCCATGACTACTTGCTGTTCCACCGAAGTTCACGTCAGATGTACAGCTCGTAAATATTAAACAATTTATGGTGCATAATAAAATGGCACTAATTGTAAAATCGAGCAAATGAATAATTATAAACTTCTGAATAATTAACTTGTTTAAGAAACCTCAAATATATAAGTTTCGCAGCTAAATACAAATTCTGCCAAAACGGCTAGTAAAGTTATAACTCGCTTTCGTAACAATTAAGGGGTGTTACGAACATTAATTATGAAATTCTGAACTTGTAATAGCCAGTTTTAATGAAGATTATAAAGTAAAAGTTTGGAAAACCGTAAAAAGAAGTACACGGCAAAGTTTGTTACTGTTACACGTAAACCGACGTAACGAGTCTGATTGTTCAGCAAGAAAACTAATGTAACATGGTTTTTGGAGACGTACAGACTATATTTATGTTAATCTCATCAACGTGAAATCGCACAGTGCTAATTAAATCAACTTACAACACTGAAACTTCCGTTAAAACCTAAGAAAGTTTAATTATGCTGCAAACTGTCGCACAGGCTGGCCGGCCGACTGAAGAGCTGGCTTCGGAGTTCAACGATCTCTGCTGTGATTGGACGCGAAGTTGCATTCAGAGGGGTGAGGGGAGGGGAGAAGAAGTTCAAACTCTTCCGGTAGATGTCAGGCTTATCAGTAACTACTGCACCTGCATTCCAGTGTCGGTTAGTGAGAAAATATTCACAAATTAATTTCAAACATCAGAATGTTAATATATGTAGGCCTATCTCTCATTTTATGTAACGCCTCAGTATCACACAGTAAGATGATTATTAAGCAGTGTGGAAGGGAGGGGTTAAATTTTTCTCTGCCCTCGCCATGAAGGCGTATTAGGGGAATGGAGGTAAAAGTCCACTTATTTTTAACCTCCGTACTAGATGAACATCAGGTGCCAAATTTAACATCGAGGAAAGATCCTGTGGTACTTGCTGACTAGGAGACAGGGTGTGCTTCATGTCTTGTCTGGGTGCACTGGAAAGAGAAAAGGCTTCTGGCCCTCCTGAGATGAGATCCATGGATCATCCAGCCCTTACCTTAATCGCTATCATGTCTGATGGATCCCTGCAGCCCATTCCGTAATTTAGCATCACCCACAGTTTCGTTAATGGATATACATTTTGGTTTTGTAACCCAGGATATCATCAGGCAAATAAGAGGTTTATGTTGCAAATTAAATACTGCGAAATGCACACATGTTAATTTGAAGTCAAAGAATATTGCGTTGGAAACCTGCGACATTACAATCGAAAAGTGTGAAGAAATGCGCAGTCGAAATAAATTCGCTGGTTTGAAATAAATCTTATTTTTAATTATTCACTTTGAAGAGGGAATCACAATATTTTTTATTTTCTTTTTTAACACTTTAAAGCCCAGTGGTTACTATATGTACAAACAAAACAGTGACTTTTTCCCTATACAATATTAACTGATTGGTTTTTACAACAGAGATGGACAGTGTTTACTGCGCGGTACGACCTGGGTCTTTACGTAAAACAGATTACGTTTCTTCCGTAAAGGGTTAAACTTTTATGTTGCAGGGGTTCGTGAGTACAGTTGAATAGTGGCAATGCCGCATTGTTATACCGTACAGCCGAACCAACTTCCTATTTTATCTTTAGATTATAAACAGCAACTATTCAATAAACCTGTAAGGTGAAATTTCTATCGCAGGGAACCATTCGGCGGGTCCTCGTGAAATCGACGATGAAACTGATTATTTTGTATGTACAATCTATGAACCTGACATATGAAAATCAGGAACAGGAGAGTATTATAAAATAATAAATAACCAGAAAAAAAAGAAATATAGTCTTCTAATCACCCACATGAGAATAATACTAATAACATTAAAAACGTAGGCCTAGTTAAATGGAGGCAAATCAGTCCGAGCTGCAACGTGACCACACACCTTGACATTTGTATCATGGTATGGAAAGGTTACAGTGCAAGTGGCTTCCAACCTGTGGACAGCGGGCACCCAAGTGGCTGCAGGCTATTCCAAGGTCCCCTACTTCGCAGCAAATCTTGGTCCTCCAGCCAGTGCTTAGTGCCGCTCGCTATCGTCGTCATCATCATCATCATCATCATCATCATCATCATCATCCACCAGGATTTTTGTGGGGAGACCTGAGGGAAGGCGACCACTTGGGAGACCCAGGCGTAGATGTGAGGATAATATTAAAATGGATCTTCAAGAAGTGGGATGGGGCATGGACTGGATTGAGCTGGCTCAGGATAGGGAGAGGTGGGCGGCTCTTGTGAATGCGGTAATGAACTTCCGGCTTCCATAAAATGCGGGGAATTTCTTGACTAGCTGAGAACCTGTTAGTTTCTTAAGAAGGCCTCTGCTCCATGGAGTTATAATAATAATAATAATAATAATTATTATTATTATTATTATTATTATTATTATTATTATTATTATTGTGATAAAATGTGAAATTTATATATGTTCTGAAAGTGCAGTCACTTTTTTGTCGTTACGTACTTTCTGAATCAACTTGGCCTCTATTACACACATTAAAATATGACGGCCCGCAAAATAATTTTTTAAGTTAAGAATGTTTCGTCATGCTTGAAACTTAGCGCACAGCTGACCTACAGAGCTTCAAGACCTGGTGCTTAAAATGTGCAGTGTTCAGTAAAAAATGAGTTTTGTCGGGTACGATATTATATGTGAGAAAAGAATTCTACTTTATTAGCTCTATATTTTTAGAACTTAGACGTAAATATATTAGGCATGTGCTCTCTTATTAATGGCCTGTTCCATTGGCTGAGGCCGTTACGTGTCGAGGGCCTAACAAACGAGACACCACTGAACATGACGTAACCGAGACATCGCAGAGCGGACAGTCGCAGAATAGGCCAATCACCCTTCAGGCGAGCCCACCAGGGTTGAACACCTGCCATTCTACAAGCATAGTTCACGGTTATAAACGGTGTCGTGCTCGAGGCGGCCGTGCTCCACGCGGACAGTAAAGTGATCCGTTTTTATCTGGCACATGAATAAGATAAGAATGTTAAAGTTACACAAGTCCATTATCTGCAAACTTTCCTTCTCCCTTTTCTTCAACACTTGGAACTAGTCAATGTATGTACAACATTATGCAGACAAAAAAGCCAACCAGTCAATCAGTCAATCATTTATATTTTTATTATTTAATATCTACATACGATAACTGCAGGCTATAAGACTTCGTCACACAATCTGGCACTAACACATTTTTCTGTTCATTATCTATAATTATCCACGCACACAATAACTGCACGCTGTAAGCCTTTTCCTGTTCAAGTGCAACAACCCTGGAATTCATTTCGGGATTTATTAATGCGTATAAATAGCACATCTGTCCATGGAAGGTGAAGGCTAAATCTTATTCAAATAAGGATGTGAGGAAAAAGCAAAAAGCGTAATTCGTCAGCTAAAAAGAATTCAATTCGGTCTGAGGTTAATAATTTACGAAGTGTTTTCTCCAAGGAACTGAGAAAGTTACGGGCTGAAAAAGAAGTGGTGCGTCTGCAAATGACGCCTACACACCTACATTATGATACGACGATTCATTATTTTTTACTGCAGACAAAGAGCAACCCCAGTAAGGAATTCAGTGATACAGGTATAGAAGGCTCCGATGGGCAAGCTGAGGCAGACAGTGATACAGGTATAGAAGGCTCTGATGGGCAAGCTGAGGCAGACAATGAGGTAAAAACACAGTAGTTGCAGTTTTATCCAACATTTATTTACAAACTGCACATTATTTATGTAAAGGATTATTGGTACATTTGTTGAATACATATCGTGATGGAATAGTTAATTGCTGATTTTTCAAGCTGCTAATAGCTAATAACAAAAATTTATGACGCCAAGTAACTTGCCCTTCATTCATAAAATAATTCTACTACGGCAAGCTGCACTGTTTCGCTTCCTGACACGCGTTTCTAGCAACGTGTCCTTGCAGGCCATCTGATGTCTTTAGCTGTCGGCTGTCTCCCGCAGTTATTTCCCCAGTATCTAAACCGTCCATTTTGACAGAACTTGTGGGATTGTAAGATGAATTAGCGTGCTGTCTTAAGAAACTGTGCAGAACACATGCAGCGAGAACTATATACCCAATTCTCATGTTAATTTCGATGTGAAAAACTATGAATCGATTAACCACATTGCAAAAAGCATTTCCCACAGCGCGCCTCGCGCTACTGACACGATACTTAAACGTTCTTTAATCATGAGTTACGTTACCAGAAAAGGGCTTCAGTATATTTGTGTGACGTAAATGCATCGTCAGCCACAAAAACAAAATTCCGTTCTCCTTCCATGATTCCAGCGGCAGGTAGCCCATATTTAACATATTTGTTTTTCTTTATCATAAAATATAGTGTTTTTATGACACCGCCGTCAGAATTCCTTCCATTGCAACGAACATTCACATGAATGAAGTCTCATTCAGCATTCACAATTGCAAGCAAAACAACACTGCAGTAGTCTTTGTATTTATAAAAATACGATCCACGTGCGGCGGGTTTCGCTACTCAAAGTGTTTCCCATTTATGGCGCCTCCACAACTGCGAAGATTCCAGCTGTTTTCGAAGTCTCTAGCGATTCGTACCATTTCTACTGTCTTCCTTGGAAGGTCAAAATTAATTTAAAATCATTAGGTAAGAGTTATAATGCAGTTAAAGAATAATAAAATGTATGGCGTTTGTAATAGTAAAAAATATATTTCTTTCGTACCTTCAAGTATTGTTCCTTAACACCATAACGATGAATTCACAAGTTCCAGGAATTATTCAAGCAAGAGCTTGAGGTGAGATAAGGGCTGTAAATTTCAAGTCTTCAAAGCTTCGCCCCGTTGCCAAAAATTGTAAAGTTGGAGTTAATCTTTCGTCTGCGCTTATGGCTCTTCTCGTTCTTGTGTTCTGCATTTCAATGAAAAGCTTCAACAAATGGGGCAAAACTTTAAAACGTTCATCAGTCGTTTGTAAATAGTTCTTCAAATCTACGTCACAAGAGACGCGAAGTTCTGCAATTAACGATATATGTGACAAAGTATCACTTTTTTTACAATCACTGCCTTACCCACTCATTTTTCTTTTTCTTTTTATTTCTTTGCGTAACAAAGTCAAAAGAGCAAAGTTTTTCTCTCTAGGAAGCCCCACGCTTGCAAAATGCACTGGCAATAGCGACGTGAAGAGTCGGGCTGCCAGAATCCGAACCGAAGCATATCGGTAGGTGCGTGGCGAAGACACGGATTGCCGTCAGTCGGTGGACTGCATAGGAGTGGGTATTGTAGGGTTTGAACGGTCATGGCACGCATTTTAGTGCACTGCAAGTACACAGGCTTAACTAACTAACTAACTAACTAACTAACGCCATAGAGCTGAGTCTTTAAGAAGCTAACAGTTCCTCAGCTAGTCAAAAAATTCCCCGCATTTTATGGAACCCGAATATTCATCACCGCTTTCACAACAGCCCACCACCTGTCCCTATCCTGAGCCAGCTCAATCCAGTCCATGCCTCCATCCCACTCTTTGAAGATCCATTTTAATAGTATTTTCCTACGTATGCCTGGGTCTCCCAATTGGTCGCCTTCCCTCAGGTCTCCCACCACAACCCTAAATACACCTCTCCTCTCCACATAGTGCTACATGCCCCGCCCACCTCATTTCTCTCGATTTGATCACCCGGATAATATTTGGTGATGAGTACAGAGCATTAAGTTCCCCGTGAAGTCTTCTCCAGTCCCCTGTCACCTCGTCCCTCTTAGACCCAATATGCTCCTGAACACCCTATTCTCGAACACCCTCAGTCTTTGTTCCTCCCTCAGTGTGACAGACCAAGTTTCACACCCATACAAAACAACAGGCAAAATTATAGTTCTGTACACCTTGATCTTTTTATTTTTGGACAGTAAACTGGAAGACAAAAGATTCTGAACTGAATGATAGCAAGCATTCCCCAATTTCAGTCTGCTCTTAATTACTTCTTGAATGGAATTTCGATTCGTTAGGGTTGTTCCCATATAGCTGAAATCGTTCATCCTTTCAAAGGATGTATTATATTTCTTTACGATGTGATTTTGTCGTGCATGCTGATCTCGAGACAAGTACATAGGTCTGCAGGTATTTATTGTACTCCCTTCCTTTAAAAAGAAACATGTCCGCCTGACCCACTGCCGCTACAGCCACGTAAACCTATCATCTTCCTTATCACAACACTATGTGCGCCTCGAACACGACGTGGCCGCCTCGAGCACTGTCCGCCTCAAGCACGGCTGCTACAAGCACGGAACCGTACTTTCGCCATGTGCATGTAATTACGCTTTTATTCTCGTGAGGAAAAACCAGGCGTAGGTTTAAAAAATGTTATTACTTCACTTTTATTTACTTTTTTAAGAATTACGTAAGCCTGAAATTGCGCAATTTAAAATTCCTACCCTCAAGGAATGCCTGTATTGATATGGGACGATGCTTGTTATGTAACGACGTTATCAACCAATAAGATTTTATAGACCCGGTGATAGATGAGTGGATAAATATTTTGACAGGGAAAAACCAAGTACTCGAAGAAGAAACTGTCCTTGTGATAACTTATCCCCACCACAGATCCTCCACAGAATGACTTGCGATTGACTCGAAAATCCGCGTACTGTTACGTGTGGTGGCAGAATGTTCGCAATAATTTAAATGATAATATGCAAACGATTCATATCCTTCTCGGAGATAAGAAGTAAACACTTGATTTATACTGAAGGCATCATTTCCTGCTAAATTAACAAACTGGGCAAACAAATTATTTTTCCAACAATACTCACGGAGTTAGGCTAAAATTAATCACTCTGTCCTTGATATTGTACCGGAAGATTGCAGTCGGTGACCTTAAATTCTGAAGTCGGATAAACTTTCCGTTCTAGTACACTGAGCCGGCAACCATAGGCCGCTTTAGTCTAGTTGTCACGTCTGCACAAACACTGCACAACTCGGAAAGCGGCTGGGGGCAGTTTGGTTCAAAAGAAAATTGCTGCTAGACGCAGGGGTTGAATTACCGGGCGGGCGGGGGGATAATCTATTCATGACTTTCCAATTAAAAATCAAAATAAATATGTCCTTTATCACCGACATTTTTCAACAGTTACACAATTGAAATTATAGTAAACTCGAATCAGACTTACACAAAAGATATTACTTGGTCAACCACTACAAAAAACGCTCTTTTCTTTGCAGACGATC
>BLKM01000171.1:9843-27343 GCA_013340265.1 Coptotermes formosanus | reverse complement strand
GCTGGGTAAATAAGGCTTCAGACACACACTGAGAATATGTAATACGTATTGCTTTTCCACGGCAACCATTATAAAGCGAAGGCACCTCAATGTTACTTTACACTCACGAGTACATGGCCTGTCTTGATAAGGTCTGTGTTTGTTTTGTTAACAGGACAATAAACGCACATCTCGGGAACTGCATATTGAAGAACTCGAGATTTTTCCGATGATGCGTATAATCAACCCTAATCCGTGACGATCCATATAGATCCTTGACTACAGTTAAGCTGATTTGAAAATGCGTGATTTCTCTTCAATGTAGCACTCCATTAAATAGCGTATTTATAACACACATTAAGTAACACACACAAAGTCTGCATATTACAACATACATATGAATATAGAGTCCATTTTAACACGGGATTCACCTGTCAGGAAGTCCGAGCACTACAGGCTGGGTAGCCTCATCTGTCGTTATGCAGCTACGATTTCGACAGCAACACTTGCAGCTGACCTGCGATTAAACCGTGACGCTCTGTAAAACACAGATTAGTAATTAACAGTCTATGAGGAAATTTGTAGACTCTATGAACGTGCTTCGCCTCAAGCTGAATACCCTATATATTTTTTCTAGAGTGTGTATTAACTAGAGCATTTGCCACAAATTATGACGATTCTAGTCCCAGGGTCAAATATATAATATAATAAGATAAAATAATTCGGCATTCAAGTCATAATTTACATAATCAGAATAAATTTATTAACATTATGCAATGTACAGTATGTTGTGTTACTACAAATCCCCTCTTTACAAAAAACAATTTAATATTCTCGCCGTGGACCTATCATTCAAGCTGGTGGAGCGGCCATCATAACAATAAAGTGCCGAATTAGATTCACATAAATCAAATGCGCCTATTTATTCACAACATTAACGACACTTAACAGACAAAACCTAAACAAATCACCGGTACTTACAGCTGGGCATAGATGGTTTGAAATACAGATCATAAACACCACACATCTATGACAATCGCGATCCCCTATTGAATAGATGCTCCGCACAAACACTAATGACTCGGCAGTGCTGTGTCGGCACAAGAGAAACACGAATCAGACCAAAGCACTACCAAGGACTTGAAAACCCCCGCTATGGACATCTGCTGAAAGGTAATTTTGAAATACAACAGCACGAAAATAAATATTGATGTTGATCTCGCGAAGGCTGGTCGCTGAGTGACCAAGGAGGTTCACACACCAAACAGGACAAATCGTGGGACCTTCCACAACGGAACTGAGGGGGAAGGGAAAGGAAAAGACAGATGTGGGTCACGCGCGGCAGCTATCGTACAGCTGAGACCTCTCTTGATACTGTGACGTAACACTGCACAGTATTACATTGCATGTAGCACTGCAATATATACAGTCAGTTAGCAATCGGTGCGCACACAGACACACCACACTACTGTGGTGTGTCTGTGTTTATTATCTCTGTATTTAGAATAACACACTGGGGTGACCCAAATTAAGGTCATCATGAGCCCTGTTTTCAAGGGTGGCAAATTAATCTTAAAACATCTTTGGTAAGCACACGTAGAAAATTTAGTGGCGGTTCCTCAGTAAGGCCTGCAGCGCTGCAGGCTTAGAGAAATGTCGAGAAAAATTATAATAAACGTATGAATAAATATTTCATTATGGGATACATACATTCTTCAAAAGAATACGTAAGAAATATTTTTAAATTCGAATACTTGCGACGAAATCGAAGCGCATTCTGCATTATAACTGGAATATGTAAATCTATAGGGTGTTTCAGGAGAATTCTGTTATAGTTCAGGGAAGCTTTCTCAGTTTAAATAGCATCAACTTAGCCAAAAATGTCTACACCCGAAACTGAATATTTACGATAATAATGGCGAGGTTAGTTTTGAAAAACGAGGACACTTGTACATTTATTGTTTACCAAACACATATCAAAACGAAGAGGAAATTTTAGTTCATGTAATGTTAACACTTGTGCTTACAATCTGCTTAACACCTGCGTGACATGAAAAAGTTGATTATGTAAGAAACTTCGCACTACTTTCATAAAACTCTTCCTTAGTGTTCCAAGTAGAGTGCATAGCACACTCGCCTCCGTATGGCTTTGCTTGGCTATCGCCTCAAGGAAACTGCTCAGTGTACTCACAATACAATGTGCTGAACAAGTTCACAACGTCGAACCGCAAGAAGAGGTTTCTTTGAGTCATTTTCCTCGTAAGCATTCAAATTCGGATATAGCTGTATTTTGTTATACTGACGTAGAATAACCTAGAAATGTTCTCCCGAAGTAAGGCAGAATCCTCCCGTAACACCGCGTGTGCTGACAGGAACAGATGAAATTGTTTTTGAAGCGAATTATTTTGTTGACGTCTGGTTTGAATTTGGAGCGAATGACGCACAGGCGTTACCTGTACCTTTAGGAACTTTATTCATGTGACGTTACCCGCTGGTACTTTTAAATTCATTGCAACCGATAATAATTATCTCAAATGACGTAACGTCTGCCGCCAAGGAGTGGCTTGATGTGGCAGCTTATCTAAAGATGAGATGGTAAAAAAGTGCTATACATATGCAGGGTTCAGAACAGGAGAGGGAGTGTGAACCAGAGACATAGACCGAAAACTGCTTTCTAATTCAGCAGTGGTTTGTACACCTGAACACGTAGCAGCAGGTACCGTTAAATTACTGTAAGTATGTAAAACGATGTTCTAGATTTGTATCATTTGTATTTACATAGTAAATTTGCTACTGGGAAGGACGGCGGTCTTTGGACGGTCAGTATGACTGGCGCTGTTTCTCTTTGTCAGCAGTAAGCCACGCGAAGGCATATATTTTTGTAGTTGCTTTCAGAGCATTCGAAACCGACAGCCTCAAAACCCCATACTTTGGTTTCTACATTATTTCTGTTCGCCTTTTTTCATGTAAAATCTGAGGAAAGACAAGATACATTTTCATGAAATTCTGTAATGAAGAGCTCTGCAAATACCTCTTTTCTGCATCAAAAATTAGGTCACAATCTCACAAGAGTAGCGGACGTTGTCAATAATCCCACGTATTCTGCTGACTTATCCATCATACCTTACTAATTGTCCATTGAAGTGAAAACATGTGCACCAGTACTTGTGCACAAACGTGAAACGCATATTTACGCACATTACGCTTCTGTAAGTAAAGCTTTCGAAATATTTGGTTAAAATGAAGGACAGTACCAGAATTTCACGTCTATTTGTACATCTCCTAACGTACGAGCGTTAAGTACTCCCAGCTTCTTCAGCATGTTCATCTTGTGTGGACCGAATAGGACGTCCTGAATCTTTTCTTTTGTGAGGGAACAGATACCGCATTTTGAAAAAGTGTATAAGAAGTGAACATATATTTGTCGTTACAGGCCACTTGGACCGAGGGTATAACCTATTACTAACATTGTTGCAGGGGGGCAGTTTTATCTTAATCAAAAATTTATGTATTGAAAGCAGCTGTACAGTTTTCTTAGGGGAAACCCCTGTTGTATTTCCGATCTGAATATACGAGGACATTAAAATTATTACACATCTTTCACAAGTGGTTTTAATAGGAGTTTAGGAGCTTCCAGACAATGTTGATATTAACGCACTTTATTCAATGTGCAGTATCATTTTCGACGTGACGTGCAGTACCTTCCAGCAGACACAATGCAAATCATATGTGCTGCCAACCTGTGGATACAGTGCAAGAAATGCCACTTCTGCAGAGACACTTTGCCGGCTAATGAAGTAGCAAATATGGAATTTCCAACATCAATTTTCCTATTACAGGTTGCCACACCCTTATATGTTAGATTTGTGTTTTCTTAGTTTAAATTCACTGCATGACCTTTGCAGAAACGTGCAGTTAATAATTTTATTTTCACGTGTTTTAAAAATGACGCTACAATCTGTCATTTGGGTTTCCTTGACAGCGATGAGAATTTACAGTTGCAATATTTACTAGCGTGAAGTGTTTTCTAGGCATTCGCTCTTCTGAGATATTACGCGGCGTAGATTAGTAGCTGGATACCGAAGTTTTGGGCCAACTTATCTATTTAAACTTCAAGTATCATGCAGTCCAAGAAGAATGCAGGGGAACGGGTGGAGGAATTTTATAATGGGAACGATATGGCGGTGATTGGTTCTGAGGTAAAGTGAGGGACCCAGCTGGGTTGATAGAGCATGAAGACGTCACCAGGCTGTGGGAGAAAAATGCAAGCAAGAAAGCGTCAAAGATAAGTTGGAATACATCAGGACACTTTCAGGGAAACCGAGTACAGCTTAAAGCATACACGACCTGCTGTCAGTTCACCTGCGAAGAACTCCAAGTACAACGACAACGCAGCCTCGCCAGGGGCTGGCAGTGCACAGCACGAAAATTTACGGCTTTTGGACCAGGAGGCTTTCTCCGTCCTGTGACGGACGACTTGGAACTTAAGACTACGGGAATGTAAAGCGTACCCTGCGAGAAGGACCATGAGTAAAGGGACAGAGAAGTTGTGGCTGTCCTTTGAGGGTCTTGCTTGTACCCGCAACGTGTGTGACGGAGTTTTGCTTGAATTTCAAATCACAACCACATGATAAACTTGTTGGTATAGGTTGCGCTTTGTTACTCACAGTTTACCTTCACAGTGCACAGAGTTACTCCTCTAGAGATGATTAATTATGGCCACGCAGCGCAAGACAGTGATTTTTTTTATGTTTGTCATCTCCGTTGGCTTGTATAGTACTTTGAATGAGTAATGTCCGTCTTACAGCCAACAAATTCTTTATTAAAATAAAGGTTAAAAAGCTAAAAAGTTGTATATGCTACCGGTTTCGGCACTAATGTGCCATAATCGGGCTTCTTCAAGTAACACAATTATGCAAGTTACATTGTTTGTTATAAATGTATATGCGAGCTAATCACTTTTTTCAGAGAAGGGCTTCTCTATACGTTAAAATTTCATAAGATTCATTAATATATTGAGTTTTGTTATTAAGTTTGTGGGGTTTTTTGTGTCTTCGGGTGTTATTGTGAAAGTTATGATGATCTTACTTCTTTGGTGTTCTGTAGATTTCCGTGGATGTGGGCTGTTTATGTTGATTGGTTTTTTTCGTCTTCTTGGTTGGGCTACTTCTTTAGTGTCCTGTAGATTCCGTGGATGTGGGCTGTTTATGTTGATTGGTTTTCTAACGTCCTTCTTGGTTGGGATCCTTTTATTGCTATGGTGAATACTTGGTTGTTTCTTATATTTTATTTCTTCTTATATTGGTATGGGAAATTAAAAAATTGGTTACAAACCCTGAAGATTTTCATTACGTAATTTTCTCGATTTTTCTTTCCCTTATTCCCCTCAGCTTCCTCTTCCAAAGAACTTTGAAGCTACAGACAGTACATTCTGCCATCAGTTTGCGAAGATCTTGTAATTTATAAATGAATTCATACTTGTTACTTAAGCCGTGGCATTTAGATGCACGCTTTTCGTTGAAATGAACCATTTCTACGTCAATTCTAGGTTTATGATTCTGTTAATCAAATATCACGTATAAAATAAAGAATGCTGTGTTATACATTTTTGGTTTGGATTTTCTGTCATTTCTCAATCAATATACACTATTATAATTATTACTCTTGACACTACCGAGGACAAGCAAACTCCGAACTCAATGAACTGTAGTTAAGCATTTTGTGTGTCTTCTTTGCCGCCCTACACAGCAATGGGAGACATCGAGGAGAACGAAGGGGCAGTTGGTGAGTCCTCGCGTCTAATGGAGAGGGATGGCTCTGCTGGGGAAGTATGTGTGGAGATGGAGCATATAACAACCGCACATAACACAGATGTCAGCACCACTGATACGGTAAGTAACAAAGACTTACACAGCGCAGTATTGTGAGCTTACCAGTCTGCAAGGCAGATGGTGAAATTTACAGAACTGAACTGTTTATGAGTCAGCATTTGAAGGTGAATATGCCAAACAAGAATGGTTACACTGCAGTAAGTTTAACTGTGAATCGTCGTCACAGGACGTATGTTGAGCTTATGTTGAAGCATCCGTTATATCACCGCCTTTACCTTCATTACAAACCTGAGATAAATTGTAATACAGTCGTGTCCAGACTTACAGCCTCTTGCACCGGCACCTCTAACGGAAAGTCTGGATTCATCTGAGAGAGACATAAAATTACTTGCTGCACTTTAGGGTGACGAGTATAGTACTTTTAGCAAAAATTCAATTCAAATAACCCTAACCCTTGGTACGGTGAACCTTACCGTTCCTCTCTACTAGAAATTGCTTGCCAGATGAAAGATAGTAAACGGTTTGTCGAACTTCTTGAGAGTCTTGCAGTTCCGAACTTCAAGAATCGTGTTACCAGCTTGTCTTTGTTACATGCTACAGATCGGAGTGCAGATTTTAGCTGCTGGAGAATTTTCTGGAAATGAATATTATAGATGGAAGTGTGACAGATAATGAAGACCGGACAGTTCTTCATTGGTTGGCCTTTGTAAGTGAAAGGAAACAACGTGACAAGCAGAGACCAGAGAACTGCTTGAAGCTTCTTCTGCCCCCCGACTATAGTCCGGAGGTGTACACAGACGTTCGGGACAGATCTAAGAACACTGTTCTCTGCATTGCAGTGGAACGCGGATTCCAGGACAGGGTAAAGCAGTTACTGAGTAAATGCTCTAACGTCATGGTCTTTGAATATGACAATATACTGATTTTGCTAATACTGGGGCGTTTTATAGATTACGGCGCGGTGAGTAACGGTAAACAGGTATCGAGTACGGATTTCAAGCTCAGGTTGAAATATCAGTTGCTTACAAATATTGTTCTTCGTATGGCTCAAAGTCAGCATCTTAGGGCCTTATTGAGACAGCCTGTAATATCAAATTTCTTGAGCTTAAAACAGCGAAATATCAGATCGGTTTTCTTTTACGATTTGGCTTTATACGTTACATTAGTGCCTGTGTTGACGCTTTGCATTCTATGTTCTGAATATTACAACACACTAAATGACGGAGGTGTTCCCAGCAGCACTATTGGTCCTTCCAGTTTGAATGACAGCTATATAATGTCTGGTATGAATGATAGTAATTCCACGTCTCAACCAAATTCCTCCATTCTGCATATCCTGTGGTGTTCACTAACGGTCTTATTACTTATTCAGACTTTAAGACAAATGTTTCAACTCATTATATTTGGACAGGCCTATATAGCGCCAGTGGAGACCTGGCTGGGGATACTGCCTATCATTGCTACTTTCATATCTTGATAAGCTGTATGCCAGAGTATGTAGATAAAACGCCACTACTCCCTTGTCGCCCTTCTCCTGGGATGGTTAGAGTTTTGCTTATGTCAAGGCGACTGCTTCAGCTGCCGGTGAATCTTCAGACGCTCAGAACAGTTCGACACTATTGAGGTGCATGGCGGGCTATGCTCTCCTGCTGATAGCATTAGCCCGCAGTTTCTACATTCTTTTCAAAGGGATTTTGGAAAATGGCAGCGCTGAAATTTTTGCTAATCCGTTCGTCTCTTTACCGAAGAAAATCGTCATGTTCCCAGGTGAATTTGAATCTTCCAGTCTCTGGTTTGATACTTTGCCGATACACGTCATGTAATTTTATTGTTATTTGTTGTCCTGGTGGCGATTGTTTCATTTAACTTGTTGAGCGGCTTGGCTGTGAGCAATACAGATGCCATTCGGAAGAACGCGGAAAAACTGAACCTTGTGGCAAGAGTAAGATTAATATCGAAGATTGAAGAAATGTTGAAGGCACTTCAGATTTGCGTGAAATGTTACAAGGAAGTCAGACCAGATACGTACAGAGTATATCCAGACCGACGAAATTCCGTTGGGTCCACTCAACTTCGATCCTTGTTAAGAGCATTCAATAAGAAAAGGCAGCCTAGTAAGAGACTGGAGTCATCTGTAGGTGAAGACAAGTGGAGCATGTTTACAGAGAATTTTCGCGCATGGCAGTTGCGACAGGAAAAACTGGAGAAGAAGTTCGATAAAGCGCAGCAGATCCTTATGCAAATACTAAATCATCTAAACATTCGGGAATGTGAGACAACTGGCACTGAGGTTTGAAAAGTTCCAAGCGTAAGTGGGACTAATTTGTACGTACAGTATGGCTGTTCCTATTAGTGAACTGTGTTAAAGCAGTGAGGAGTGTATTCTCCTTGTTTGGGCTTGCCATAACAAACTACCAATTGAACGCCACAATCAAACCAAGACAGCTGGGAGAAATAAAAAGAATGGAAAATACCAGTCTTATAAACGTGTTCTTATGGAATAGTGCGTAGAGAAATAATAGGAAATTAGCCATTACGCTAGGAAGATTTTATGGAGAGACAAAATAAGAGGTCAGTTCTTGAAGGTACTTGTGTTTCGTTTTGATCATGCTAACGGATTAAATACTAGAAAGGAAACATTCCGGCCAGTTCCACTGCAATTTGTAAAAGCACCTTCGATGTTTGTAAGCCTCACTTGGATCTGAAATGCTGCCCGTCAGTACAAAGTTTCTTAACTACTGGGCATGTCATCACATTCTAATCACGTGCCAAAATCGGAACACACAACATGTGCAAATTTACCACCGGACTTCTGCTGAATCACTTTGGATCTCGTGGTAAATTAGCGGAAAGTGCCTCCACACTGGTTCATATTATTATAAAACATGTGACGGCCAAATTATATCTCCCTGTGTTTATTGCCCTTGCGTGAATCAGCTACACCACGGGTCCCATATTTAAGGTACAGGTTCAGAGACTGTGTTTTTGTAAGGTACAAGCTGAGGCCGAATGATCAGCTGAGCATAGATATTTAGTGCAAGAACATACAAGTGAGCAGGAAACCGATAGGTGACACTGTGGCTTCGTTTATGTTGGAATAAAGAAACAAACGTTAAAAGGGACAGTGAAGTGGGCCGCCATAAGCATGGCACACCGTCATAACTGGCCGGAAAAATTTACAGTCGCCGTATAGGCCAACTTCTCAATAGCCAGAAGCCAAGGTGCACCATTCACTACAGTGACCACCTGTTTGCTGCAGTTAACAAACATGCCATAAAGGCATACAATTTATTCGCCAATGGCTTGATTGATGTGAGTGTCCAGCATGACACTCGCGCAGTGTTTTCACATGGAATGTCATGCAGATTACATCCCACATGCTGCCGCTTATCATGGTGGTGGGTGAGAGTTACCAAAACGTCTGTTGAGAAATAAAGTTCCGTTCAGTCCCTTGCTTTTCCGTTGGATGGGTATTGGGAGTATGTTCTGGAAATGCCTTATTTAAGCACCAAACAACTTGATAGCTGAGCTGCCAAACACCTTACGTAGTTGCAGTCAACAATGCATGCCCACTGCTGCATTTACATCAGATTCGCCAGGCCACTTTTTACCATTTTCAAAAACATTTATTTTTGGGAGTAAAATTATAGCTTCGGGGACGTTCCTGAAATGGATAGAAGACGCTTAGTGGAGTGTGCAAACTTCTTGCTTTACGACCGCCAACATAATCTAGCAAGTTATCTGGTCACCGTAATAAAATTCCCTTTGTTTAGTTCCTCAAGTTTCCCACCCAGTCCGTATTCCAATCATCATACAATCACCATCTTCATTCCAGATATCTTTCCACCTATACCTGCCCAGCTTTCCTTTGTTCAGCACCTTAAAAGTGTAATGCTCTAAACAGGTCTCACTATATTCTACTGTAACCCTCAGTGTCACATTCTCTACCCTGTCTTTCATGAATCTGTCAGCAACAAATGAGAAATAGAGGAGGCAATATGCAAGTTTTTGCATGACAAATTTAGAAACCAAAACGGGTGTTTTCTAGAGGATAGTTGGAAAAAGAGTTTTCCTGTAAGCCACAGGCAGATATGACACAGTTATATATCTCAACACTTGTACACTGTCACGATAAATACAAATTTTTTGGATGGCTGGCTGTTTCCAATTTTAATTAGAATTTTTCATATTATGCTAATTATGGTATGATGTAGGTCTATACAATATCAGGTACGTACAAGGTCCTTAACAACGCATCACATACAGACTCATGTAAGTTGGTCCCATAGTTACTGGCAAGGGACTGGTGAATATATTTCGTACCACTGCGAGCGAGTTGGATTGTCTGTTCACTGTTATGTTCAAAATGGGTCTGGTACCCACTCAGCTTCCTCTGAAATGGGTACCAGAGCTTTTACAGTGGTGGTAAGGTAAACAAATTTGAAGGAACACCTTACGTCCGAGCTGTATTGGTATGGTGCTTCGGCGCAAGAATTGCTTGGCTTTGTGATTTAATAACTTGTTAAGAAATTACTGATAGTGCATGACAGAGGCATCATCATTTGTTAGGCGGAAGAAAATTTTTAATAATCCATGTAAAGTATATATTTGCGATAATGTTTCATACGGTTGTGTGTGCGTACTTTATATATACACTAGTCACAGCATGAGAACTGAAGAACAATTTACCGGTGTATTAATAAACCGAGTGCTGGTAAGGTACTTCGAAAGCAACAGCTAATTCGGTTGTTCTAATTTATTCTTGCCATAAGGACGGATGCTTCTAAATATAATTTAAAAACACACCCGCTGGTATAGCTCAGTATACAACTATTTCCACAGTTATAATTTACACATTCGTACAGGATATAGTAATTTGTTTAAGATTGTCTAAGATTACGTACAATTTGATTCTTGTTCTGATGACAAATTAGCCTTACGGAATAAATTAAAGAAATCTCTAAAAGAAAATAAAACTTCTGCAGTAATTGAAATAGTATTACGGTGCTTTGCATTTCTAAATGTAATATTCACTAAATTAAAAATCTGTGTTTAATATAAGATAAGAATACATGTTTAAGGTAAGTGAAAAATTTAAAATTACCTACTCTCAACCCGCTATATTTTATGGTGTTTTTTAAACATGACGCGTTTTGTTTGAGCAGTCATTTGGTTCTACAACAGTCAGTTACGAACATGGCAAATGGAATCTCTGACTGCAGAATATCCATTACTTGATCTCGTCTTCTTTATATTGAGTAACTCAAAATGAATAAAAAATGTCTACGTAGGAACAGACTGGTACAAATTTAAAGGCTTTCCTTTTCACTACAAAAATTCAGTATTGCTTAGGCAGGCTACGTGTGACTTCTAGCATTAAAGCCGTATTTTTTATCCCTGACTCAGAAAAACTTATTAAGTTGTGGTTGAAGAACATCCCAGTTCTTTCAGTAATTAGGGTACATTATTAATGGTAAAACAGTCTCAGGTTTAGCACAGTCTTATGCTCTAAAATTAAGCAAGTGAACAAAGAACGTTGTGTGGAATGATAACTAAATTAACTGAAGGTGACTAAATAGTCTCACTCTATCCCTAAACGGAACACAGTGCAGTCAGTGGATTACGGTCGACCTTACGCAAGATGAAAATTACGACGTGTTCAATCCGAAGACATCCATATTCATACTATGCTTAAACAAACACGATGGCACAGAAAATTTAGTTGATTTTGACATAAAGTCTGCATTCCCACAGCGCATAATTGAAGAAAGAATATTGCAGGATTGGCAAAGTTCAGAAAACTTAAAAATCTTATACAATATTATAGCAATTGATTTACCTGTCCACATATTTGTATAAACAGTCTCCCCTTTATCTGTATGATTGTAATATATATCAGACACACACACACACACACACACACACACACAAAGGCCTACCGCACAAATTTAATCAAATGAGTAATTTTTTTACTACATATGAAGAATATATAAAAATATTACCTACTTATTGGGCCTACAGCGTGCACTGACAAAATTACCTCGTAGAAGTTTTACGATACCTTCATGAAAGCAGGCGAGATAACTGTATTCAGTGATATCAGTTACACAGCATTAGATTAAAGTAATCGATAGGTAAGAAGAAACCTCTTGGCACTGCGGCATTAAAACGCGTTTAAAGTTTAACACCTGCTGGTCATGACAGTAGCCAGAGACTAAGGGAAGGATCCGTGTAGGGATGAAGGCAGGTCGAAAACAAACAGGGACTTGTTCGGAGAAAAGCCTGCATCTGCACAACTTTGTCTACCGCAAATTCCTGCTCTCCATTAGAACCCCGAATTTCGTGGTGGGAAGCAGGCTAGCAGGAGCTGTAGCAAATTCATAGACACATCACTGAGTTAATGAATAAATAAGGAAGGAGACCCGGTAGCCATTGCACAGGAGGCTGGGTGGGACCCAGGTCCGGTCTAAATGCGTGCGAAAAACTTCGCTTGCACCGGAGTTTCATCCCTGGACCGTCCAGCCCGTAGCGAGGCGCTGTACCAACTAAGCTATTCCAGCCAACAGTAGTAGTAGTAGTAGTAGTAGCAGTAGTAGTAGCAGCAGTAGTAGTAGCAGCAGCAGCAGCAGCAGCAGTAGTAGTAGTAGTAGTAGTAGTAGTAGTGGTAAGTAATATTAATATTGCTATATCTAATAGCGAGGGTCAAGAATCAGGTTTCTTGAACAACTTTATTTGCATTATTTGTGTCTTCTTTTTTACATCAGCAAATAATGGGTGGCGTTGAGAAAAAAGAAGAAGCAGCTGGTGGGTCTTCGCGTGTAGTGGATAAAACAGAGTCTGTTGAGGAATATCCCATGAAATTGGCTAAGAAAAAACCCATGAAAAAGAGAGAACGTGTCCTACGTAGTGACAAGGTAATCTTGCCTCAGTTATATAGTGATTTTAGCAACTTCTTAGAGGATTGTTCGGAATTAGAACCGACATTTTTGGCAACGCAACACTCTGACGTTCAACATCTCTCCTTATTGCTCAGCAATGCTAATACGAACGTTGATGTCACTTATGAGAAAGGAAACACAGCTCTGCATCATGCAGTCCTGTCAGCTTGCCTGTATGATGACGCAGATGGTTAAACAAGTGCTTTGATGTGTTGATGACCCACAGCAAAAAAGTAAATATGCCAAACAGGAAGGGCTACACTGCAATAGGATTGGCTGTACATCACCTTCACAAGACGTGTGTTGAGCATATGTTGAAGCATCCACCGTTTCACCGCCGTTACCTTGATTACTATCCAGGAGAAAGCGAACACACTGTGAGAGAGATTATAATGCAGAAGTACCCAGACTTACTGCTACTTCTACCGGACCCTCAAATGGAGGGTCTGGATTCATATGACACAGACACACAACTACTTGCTGCACTTCAGTATGATCAATACGACACTTTTCGTGAAAAACTCGATTCAATTAATCCTAACCGTTGGTACGATGAACCTTACCATTCCTCTCTACTTGAAATTGCTTGCCAGATGAAGGATCGTAAACGGTTTGCCGAACGTTTTCTTGACAGCTGTACAGAATCGAACATCAAGAACCGTGTTACCGGTATGCCTTTGTTACATGCTCCAGCTCGGAGTGGAAATTTTGAGCTGCTAGAGGTATTACTGAAGAAGGAAGAAATAGATGTAAGCGTTAAAGGTAGTGAAGAGCGGACGATACTCCACGTGTTGGCCGGTGTAAGTGAAAGGGCGTCAGGTGACAAGAAGAAAATAGAATATTGCTTGAAGCTTCTTCTGGGACCGAACTACATTCGAAAGAAAGGCGTCGACGATCGGGACAGTTCGGAGAACACTGCTGTCTTCATTGCAGCGGAACGCGGGTTCCGGCACAGGGCAATTCTCCTACTAAAGAATGGTGCTGATATCATGGCACTTGAACAGGGCAGTAAAATGTTGTTACCATCCATGTTGTCAGTAATGGAGGAAATTCTAGATGACTGCTTGGAGAGTAACAGTAAAGAGCTATCAAGTACGAAATACAGCCTTGCGATCAAATATCCCCAGTTGCTTTGGAAACTCTCTCTTCGCATGGCTGAAAGTCAGCATCTTAGGGACCTATTGAGACACCCGGTAATATCAACATTCTTGATATTGAAATGGCAAGAAATTAGACTGCGTGTCTATTTTTATTTGGTTTTCTATATTACGTTCCTGCTTTTCTTGACTACTTACATTCTATATCATGAATCCTACAACACACTAAATTATGGAGGTGTGGCCAGGAACATTACTGTTCCTTTCAGTTTTAACGATAGCTACACAAAATCTGGCACAAATGGTAGCAACTACACATCTCAAGAAACTGACAACGGTCTCCATTTCCTGTGTTAGGGTGTAACGATCTTATCAGTTTTTCTATCTGTAAAAGAGATGTTTGGGCTCATTATATACGGATGGGCCTACATAGTGTCACTGGAGAACTGTGTGAGGATGTTGCTGATCATTGCCACTTTCCTATCATATTCTGGTGTGGTGAAGAGTATGGAGGTAAAACGCCACTTCTCCGCGGTCGCCCTCTTCCTGGGGTGGATAGAGTTGTTCCTGATGTCAGGGCGACTACCGGTGCTGTCAGTACAACTGGAGATGCTCAAAACAGTCAGCTTGACATTCTTGAGGTTCATGGTGGGTTACGTTGTCTTCCTGATAACATTCGCCCTCAGTTTCCACATTCTTTTCAAAGGAAGCGTCGAACCGGACGTATTTGGATTTTTCGACCACCTCCTCACGTCTATACCAAAAATGATCATTATGTTCTCAGGTGAATTTGATGCTACCAATCTCAATTTTCATAAATTTCCGGGTACAAGTCACGTGATATTCTCGTTATTTGTTGTCCTGGTGACGATTATTTTGTTGAATCTGTTGAACGGTCTGGCCGTAGGCGATACAGAAAAGATCAGGAAGAACGCGGAAACTCTGAGCCTTGTGGCAAGAATAAGATTAATAGCAAAAGTTGAAGTTCAGAGTTGCCTGCCATCTTCTAAGAAAGTCACAGAAGAAATACCTATATTACATCCAAACAAACCAAATACATTCGGACCCGCTCAACTTCAATCCATATTAAGCATAATCAACAAGAAAAGGCAGGCTAATAACAAGTGGGAATCGTCTGTAGGTGAAGACAAGTGGAGCGTGTTTACAGAGAAATTGGCGGCGTTGCAATTGCGACAAGAAAAACTGGAGAAAATTTAGATTCAAAACTGGAAAAAAAGACAGCAGAATCTTTTGCATCTACTGACTCCTATAGAAATTCGGGAACGTGGGACTACGGGCCACCCGTGTCAGCCACACCATCGTTATCATGCGATATAGGTTCAGGGCATGAGTCTTTGTATGGTACAAGCTGAGGCTGAAGAAACAGCTGAACATCGATCATTTAGTACAAGAACACACAATACAGCAATAAACCGACAGGTGACATTGGAGCTTCATTTCTGTAAGAATAAAGGAACAACTTTAAAAGAGACAGTGGAGTGGCCCGCGACAAATACGGCAGGACATACTTTAGGGTCGCCCTAGAGACGGACTTCGCTCTAGCCAGAAGCCAAGTCGCACGATGTATTATAGTTAACGCCGGTCTGTGGCTTTCAAACCTGCCATAAAGGCATACAACTCACTCTTAATTAACTTGATAGCTTTTAGCAGCCAGCTTGACTCTCACGCAGTGTTCTCACATGGAATGTCATGCGGAATATATCCCACAGCCGGCCGCTTATCATGGTGGTGGGGTACAGCGGTCAATACATCTGCTGAGAAATGATCTGGAGTTACCTTATTTCAGCACCAGACAACTAGATAGCTGAGCTCCCAAACGCAGTACACAGTTGCAATCGGCACGGCATGGCCACTGTCACGCTCACTTTGGATTGGCCAGGCCACATTTTATGACTTTTAAAAGCATTTATTTTGGGTGGTAAATTTATAGCTTCCGGCAGAAGGAGTATATAAACTACTTCCGCGCTTAGGAACCTCTTGCTTTACAACAGCCAACATCATCTGGCAAGTTATCTGGTCACCGTAACAAAATTCCCTTTGTTTAGTTCTTCAAGTTTCCCCACCCAGTCCTTATTCCAATCATCATACAATCACCATCTTCATTCCAGATATCTTTCCACCTATACCTGCCCAGCTTTCCTTTGTTCAGCACCTTAAAAGTGTAATGCTCTAAACAGATCTCATTATGTTCCACTGTAACCCTCAGTGTCACATTCTGTACCCTGTCTTTCATGAATCTGTCAGCAACAAATGAGAAATAGAGGAGGCAATATGCAAGTTGTTGCATGACAAATTTAGAAACCAAAACGGGTGTTTTCTAGAGGATAGCTGGAAAAAGAAATTTCCTGTAAGCCACAGGTAGATATGACACTGTTATAGATCTCAACACTTGTACACTGTCACAACAAATACAGTTTCTTTAGATGGCTGGTTGTTATTCATTGATGTAAATTTCACAGTATTAGATTAAAATAATCGATAGGTAAGAAGAAACCCCTTGGCAATGTGGCATTCAAGCTCGTCTAAAGTTTAACACCTGCTGGTCATGACAGTGGTCAGAGACTAAGGGAAGGATCTGTGTAGGGATGAAGGCAGGATGGAAAGGAACAGGACCTGTTCGCCGAAAAGCCTGCATCTGCACAACTTTGTCTACCGCAAATCCCAACTCTCCATTAGAACCCTGAATTTCGTGGTGGGAAGTAGGCTAGCAGGAGCTGTAGCAAATTCATAGACACGTCACTGAGTTAATGAATAAATAAATAAATAAATAAATAAATAAATAAATAAACAAACAAATAAGAGACAATAAGGTAAAAAAGGGGTGACGTCGATATAGGTTCTCGGTTTGTCACAATGCGCTTTGCTAGGTGTAATCAAGTGTCTCTATCTTCAAGGTTTAAGTAAGAACCCTGAAGACAGAAGATGTACTTTATTTGATGCCATTAGACAAAACTACACTGAGTCAAAAGAGGGGAAACGCCATGCAAATAAAGATGCAGAGTGATTATGGAATATAAAAGGCGGTGAACAGTAGAAATAAGTTGTGGTCTGCTTTATAGTATGCATAGAAGAAAGCGGGTAAACCAAATACCTCCCTCAGAGTGGCTGACCGTGGCCCTTCTGATTCAGAAGTCGGAATGCTATTAGACAAGTAAATCCAACAAGTATGGCCCTCTTTGAGAAGCTAATAGTTCCTAAGTTGGTCAAGAAATTCCTCTTCTTTAACGCAAGCAAACATTTATTACCTTGTTTAAAAGAGCCCGCCTCATGTCCCTATCCAAGCCATGACAAACGCAGTTTAACCTTCCATCTTTTTTCTTTCCAAGTGGTCTCATTACTTTAGTTCTTATAAGTAAACTCCTGCAAGCATTTCTCTGTTCTTTCATGTGTACCTCACTTCCTCCCACCCAGTACTTCCCAATTAAACACCCTAATAATA
Organism: Coptotermes formosanus; assembly: GCA_013340265.1. Taxonomy (NCBI): domain Eukaryota; kingdom Metazoa; phylum Arthropoda; class Insecta; order Blattodea; family Rhinotermitidae; genus Coptotermes; species Coptotermes formosanus. The sequence continues at coordinate 10,038 of BLKM01000171.1, read as the reverse complement.
TCTGTCGATGAGTACAAATCATGAACTGCATATTTGCCAATATACTCCAGGCTCCTGTATTGCCTCCCCATTAGGCACAAAAGTTTACGTCGGCACCTTGCTGTCGAATTATCCTCAGCATCACTCTAATCTATGTAGGTCCCTTCCGGTTTTCTTGAATTTTCAAACGGCACTTTACAAGGCGAAGTTGAAAGT
>BLKM01000170.1:0-11393 GCA_013340265.1 Coptotermes formosanus | reverse complement strand
AACTATTTTTCTTCTGTCTTCTATCTAAAAATATAACGATTAAAATAAAAAGGAATAATTTTCCCCCGCTCTGGCCTACACGCAACTTTATTAAGAACAGAGACGTGTTTGCGTTGCTCACCTTTAGTACAAATGCATATAATGCATATTTTTAACAACCCTGTAACTAACAAAAAAAGCTCAATATAAAATACAAATCCAAATAGAGAACCAAAGTCCGGACAGAAGCTGGTATATGAAAGTGTAAAAAAGGTCTTTTATTCCGTTTCATCTTATGGTTCAAACGCAGTTCCGCTCGGTATCCTAATTCCCATTGTGACTCGATAAAGCTCCAAGCCAACTTAATACTATAACTAAAGCAACGAACGTGAAATCGTCTCAGTTTCTCACATTAGTGTCACGGCCTTGAAAGGGAAGGCATCTGAAGAAAAACGGGAAAAACTAATCACAAACTCCTTCGAGAAGATTCTTTCCTGAGAATCTGACAGAAAATTACCCAATCAGGGAATTAACTGAAGATGATGATCTTCTGGCATGTGACATCACGTGATATTCATATTTATAGGCATGAAAATAACAAGTCTCATATTAAAATTTACGCCTTTATAAAATGAACCGTTCTTGTTACGATACAAGTTGGCAAAGCATTCTTAAGTGACTTAAGTTACATACAAGCGTTTCATGAATCGCTTAGAGTAACGCTTACATAAGAACCCCATATACACACACACACACACACACACACACACACACAACACAAACACACACACACATACACACAAACACACACACATACACACACAAACACACACACAAAAACACACAAACAAACACACACACATACACACACACACACACAAGAATGAAGAATAAGCCGTGCTATGTCTTTACATGCCCACAGCAAGCTACGTGCAGATGATGTGCAGTACAATTCACGACATAACATGCCACGAAGACACAAAATTGGGGTAGAGGTATTGTTGCACCCTTTCTTCAACCTCGGCGCTCGATGGTGGTGGCAGATCAAAAACGCCTCGGCCGTTTTACCCCCGGGAAAAGCCCCAGTGCCCACTGTACAGGATGCTGGTTGGGCTACGGGTTACGGAAGGTCTCGCCTGCACCGAGGTTCAAACCTGGATCGTCTAGCCCGTAAAGAGTCGCTCTACGCACAGGTACTCTTCCTCATACGCAGTTTCACTTACATGCGGACAGCTAACTGAGACATGATTTCAGGTTTCAGTTGCGATGTAGATGAAGTCTGCGCTCTTCTGGGACATTACGCAGCGTGGACTAGTAATCCTCTACCAAAGTTTCGGGACAAACTATGGGTCCCATCTTCTAGAATCATGAAGTCCAAGCAGAAAAGGAGACTTCCTGACCATAAAGAACGTAATGAAACTTTGTGTTTAATAAGATGTTTGACATTTTTCGACTAGGTAAGAAAATTTTAGCTTCTGTGGAAGAACTCTGGTCCCTGTAGTTAATTAATTAGTTAGTGGAAGAGTTACGCTCGAGACTTCCTGCAACGACTCCATGTCTACATACAGAACGTCTATTATTTTCGTCCAATTTTATGCAAAACTGCATCCGGTTGAGGAGTTTAAATTAAATTTCCCAACCTTAAACTCCATAAAGACACTCTGAGCAGTTTTAAAGGGTTTGTTTTGTAAAAACACGGCAGGACGGAGAGATATTTACAGGGACGCTTTGGAATGGGGTAGGGGAGGTGCACATATGTGGGCAAATTATTCGTGATATTCGAAATATTGAAATTGTAATAACAGAGGACTAGAAACACCTTTAAAGGTTAACTGTGGATAAGAGGAAAGTGTACGGGATTATTTGACAATATCCTTTAATTAATTCGACCGAAAGTCGATAAGAAAACTTATCATTTTTTTCAAGCCCTGCTCTTCCTTTCTCCTTGGTCGAATGTGATGGTCGAATACCGAGATATTTCTAAACCAAAAATAATCCAAGCACCTATTACAGTCTACTAACAATTCTTTTTAATTAGTCGGTACTGAATGTCTCTTGTTGGCACACCCAAATTCCTGAAACCGGAACTTGAGGTTCTCCTCTCTTTGGCTGGCTCCCGATTAGACTGTTTCCAGGTTTTCATGCTCCCGGATGGGGACCAGCAGCTGTACTTGCCATCTGTCCACCTGCCTTTCCGCTGAACACTTGGGTGCTGCACTTCATATAATGATAAGCTGCTGAAATTATGCACCCCCCCCCCGTCCCCCGACCCTTCCGTCCAACAAGTTTTGCATTTCCCGAACATAATCTTCTCCATGAAGCCATGTAGTAACTTATCCTTTGTATCACAGCTGATTCATCCTTAATAGAATTATATACAGTCAGTCGATAACTACAGGTTTTGGTATATATTTTAATTCATAAAAATTACTAATGCTGAGTAATTTTTAATAAAGCAAAGAAAAGTTTTGGTCGTGACTGATTTCCTCTCTGAAGAATTAAAACATACACCTTGTGTAAATACACCAACTGGGATGTGCAACATCAAAACGCGTTTTGGCTCTTTCTGTCAAGGTGGGCGTAGGACACATAGCCAGTACTTTGCGTAGTTTGTAATATGTGTGGCAGTGGTTAGCATTAAATTAAACCTCGTGTTTCAGAGCATCGGTTTTAAATCGTGTATTAGGCGTTGGATACCATATAGATAGTACGTATAATTTGTAACATCTCACACGGATTCAGTGTAAATAAGTGGAACACTGCCGGCGCAGTACATTAGTCTATTAATACTAAACCAGCTGTGTTTTAAAGGAGAAATTATTTCACGATTTCATAGTTTAATCAGCACAGCGGGATGCAACAAGTAAAAGAAACTCTTTCTTGCCTCTTTTACTGTCCAGCTGTCCCTCTGAATTCTTCTACAGACAACATGCAATCGTTCCATTTATTTTCCCACATTACTTTCTCTACAGATTACCCTTTGTCACCTGCGTCAGACATCTGCCGGTCTATACGTCTTCCACTGGCTAGCTAGCAAACTCCTAATTTCCTCCTGTCCCTATAATGGAACAATACTTTTCCGCCTGAATTTCCTCCACTCAAGTCACAAAGGCCTTCGGCGTACATGTCCAAGCCACTATGGGTTCAACCCCATAAGTCCACACAGCCAAATTTCCCTCGCTATCCACAAAAAGGATGTATTCACATTTGTAGCAGAAGTCCTCAGTATAACCAAAGTTAAAGCCTGCAGGCAAGTCCGGAAAGCCGTTATTACAAGCCAAACCCTGCTATGTTTATAAGGTTTCCGTATTACAGTATAGCAGTGTCTGTCGTACGGAGAAATGCTTAAGCGGACAAAGCGATTTGCGCGATCTAATTTCTCCGTGAGCTTTTGGGTTGCTTTTTGTAGAGCTAACGTTTATACCCTGAAGATAAAGGCAATGCGTCTCTCCGAAACGACGGTACGTTTGTGGCAGATTACAGGATGTTACACCCCTGAAAACGGTAATCTTCCTATCCTTTGTAGTCTATTTACGACACTCCTAGTACCTTGATATTCACAGCATCAAATTATTGGATGATTTGTGGAAAACAGCTGGAATTAAGACGTCGTAGCCTGATCGAGATATCTTCGCGGTATTTCTATGTGGAACTGACAAATATTACTAATAACCTTAGCCAGACTAGCAGATATCCCGGTCGAACGGGCATGTGCCGAGCGTTAATGGTACACCAACTTGCTCGGTTGCATCCAATGGATCCTTGGTGCTAAGGCTGGAGTGTGGGACTGACAACTCAACACTGTCTAGTAGGCTGCTGTGGAGAACAACATGCAGAAGTTAACCTCCTGTCTCCCACACGTCTGTGCCGAAGCATATGAGACAAGCAGTGCCGGGAAAGATCCACCCGCGATCAATGAAGCGACAGCTTTACGGCTGTTGGAATACGTACAACTGCCATCTAGTAACAACATTAAGAACTGCTTGCTCCTTATCTCCTGCGCGGACGACGAAAACGTCAACGATGCAGTATGTGATATTGTCTTGCAATGAAACACGATTTATCACAAATTATTCTAGGAAATGAACAAACTAATGCACTTTTTATTAACAACTATTGCTTCCCAACAAATGTTTCAGCGTCTAATGTCGCAATCATCAGGGGACACTCACTGTGAAGAACGCTGGACGTCCATGTGGTTTATAACAGGGGTCTTGCGCAAGGTAGTTCACATTGACACTTTCGGGAGCACCGGTTCCAATAATAGCATATATATATATATAACACATCACTCACACTGGATAAAGTGTTTAAAATATGTAAAATCATGTGCACTTTTCCTTAAAGTTTGGTTAAAATCTTCCAATTGTAGACTATTTTGTCATAGTCAAAGTACGTGGAATTACAATCGTATGATGTCATATGGAAACATGTTGGTAGATCTTATAGATGATCAGTGACGTATCCATAAACCTGTGGTTAAATGTGAGGTAGTGTCCTGTGGCACTGAGAAATGTATGTTGACTGTGTGTCACTGGGTCCAGTGCAGTACATTAGACCCAGTGCTATTATTGGAACCGGTGCTCCTGAAAGTGTCAATGTGAACTACGTTGCTCAAGACTCCTGTTATAAACCATATGGACGTCCAGCATTCTTCACAATGAGTGCCCCTGATGATGGCGACATTAGACGCTGAAACATTTGTCGGGAAGTAATAGCTGTTAATAAAAAGTGCACTAGATGGTGACTTTGTTCATATATTGCAAATGCACGGTGAAAACAATATGATGTTCTAGGAAAGTTACTTGGTTAAATAATAGCAACTCACAATTACGCACCATTAATTCTAGAAACACAAGGTAAAGGTAAAGGTCACCCCATGACATTCCTACTCAGGCACAGAGTGGCGGCGGAAGTATAGCTCCACGTCATTCGGAAGCTCCGCACTAGAAGTGGTTGAGTGGTCAGCACAAAGACCCTGCCGCTTTACTCCCGGAAAAGACCCAGTACCCATGCTGCAGGAGGCTGTGTTGGCCTCGGGGCCGGTCCGCACGGAATGGGAAAATCTCGATCCCCGGATCGCTCAACCCACAGTAAGTGGCTATACACAAGGGCCTAACATATTTTTGGTTTTGTGAGGCACCAATTCTGCTTAATATAAGCTTTAGAAGCTTTTGTATTAAAAGAAATTTAAAGCAGTATATATTTTTGTAAGGCCGGAACTAATGAAGCAAGAGAGACACTAGACCTACTGACTGAAAATATGGACCTATTGACTTTCACATTCAATGACAGTAATTGATGGACCTCTAGGAAATGGTGTAAAACGTCATGGCTCGTGTCTGTTTCTACGTATTAGCTCTATATTGTGTGTTGAAATCACAACAAGATAGGTAATGTACGCATAACGTAACATTGAGGCGCGTTCGCGTAGCCAGGGTTACCGTGGAAATGGAGTAAGTATTACATATACTGACTGTGTGTCTCTAGCCTCAGTTATCCAGCAAAAGAAGCACATACGCCGTATTATATTGTCATCTGTGGCCTGTCCGTCTGTACCATATTTTTTCACATTATCTCACAAACGGCACAACTTTAGGAAAAAGTTATTAAAAATTAATGTTTTTTCATTATCTCTGCTAAGTTTGTCTGAAACATTTCTCATTCTAAGAAGAATTCAGCGAAGTGTTGTCATAAATATGCATACGTTCTCACGTAAAGTACCCTTTATCCTTGTTAGCTTTCAACGAAAATTGGATTTTCTCTACAGATTTTCGAAAGATATTCACATACGAAATTTGATGAAAATCCGCCCAGTGGGAGGCGTGTTGTCCATGCGGACAGGCTGACAGACATACGTGCCAAATTTTTATTTGGGACATCTCGTTCTGTTGTAGAGAGTAGTTTACTAATTGCCATTATTACAACTGATTTTTTATTATATTATATATGCATATGGCTACATGTTTGAACCACTAATGGTCATCATCAGGCCGTTAACATATTAAATTTTACGCAATGAAAATCATTTATACTAATGGTAATTAGTAAACTACTCTTATCAGACACGAGGAAACTAATAATCGCTTTTCGTAAATTTGCGAAAGCACCTAAAGCAGCGAGTGGGCTATCCTGTAATTTGTCCGCCAACTGTAAATTAGTTTTCACATAAGCAAGTCAAACGAAAATCATAAACCGCTTTACCGGTTAATTTACCACACATAATTTAGACAAAATTTTGTAGTTTTTGAGCGTAATCGCAGATATATGGCGTGCTGTGCACACAGCTGCACATATTAGGACATAACATTTCTCGCAGTTTCAAGATTTCCATTGGACTCACTCTTGTACGAAATCCTTACGAGCAACATTACAATGTGGACATACAACACTTCATTTTACGTACTAAAACAGCTTGACAAGAAATTTGCAGCGCCTTGAACATTTGTCTTCTTCAGACACTTTTCGTTTAACATGTAAAATATTGCACACGAAATCTCATACTTATCTTCCAAATCACCAACATAAATTCGTGCTGCGTGTACAAATACACGTGTTAGTAATACCCTGAATTTCTTTCCTTCCGTCCCTCTCCATCTCCTTTTATTGATTTTCTTTGTAATGGCGTATCAAAACAGTTTGCGCATATTCTATCAATAATGAAGATTACTTCTAGAAGCACCGTATGAAACAAGTTTATATAATAAAAGTATTTAAACATAACACTTTATCACAGGTTTCAGTCTTATTCTATTTCCTTTCTAGGCATGTGAGGCAACTTTACAACATTTCGAGAATCCTTAAGAGAGGCACAAGAATGGATAAAACACAGGCCACACAATTTTAGTCGGATACTTGAAGGGAAACCATTACCTTGGAGACAAAGGCGTGGATGGTAGAATAACATTAAAATATCTTACAGAAACAGCAAGTAAGGTTATAGAATGGATTCATTTGACTGAGGTTAAGTTCCAGTGAATATCGTGATCAACTGAGAAACTCGTAGCTTCGCATGGCTTATTCTATCTTACGATGTATCAGCGTATTTACAGTTACACCGTGTTTTTTCTATTACGCGATATATAGCTATATTTTCAGATAAATTACTTTTCCATTTATTGAAGTTTCCAATGAAATTAGGCCTATTATTTTATAAGTGCCGCTGGAATTTCAACACTGACAAAGTACAATTATACGAAAGTAGTTATTTGTAAAACAAAAAGATTTTGACATATATGGAGTAGGTTTAAATACCGCAACATAATATTGCATATATCTATTTATTTATTTATTTATTTCAAGCCACTACATTACCGACGTGTTCACGGATTAAAACCATCTCGATGAGTGAAGAGTTCTGCTTTTACTCCACAGAGTGCAGTAGTTGGCCGTAACCTTAACCGACCTGAATTCAAGGCACACGTACGTGCCTCTCTCATCACACATATTCAGTCGCGTTCGATATTGGGAGTTAGAAATTATCTGTTTCTTTGTTTCATCATGAAGCAGCAGCCTTTTTGGTGAGTTCTCTGCCGATACTTAATACATTCAAAGTTACATCCTTTGAGGTTTTAACATTTAACGAAGAATTCTACAGCAGTTAACGTTAATTTTAATGAAATAAAAAGAAACCCCGCATTATAGGATATTACTAAACCTACCCAAACAGGTCACATGATAATTATTCATATTTATCCAGCGTTTTAACGGACATGCAACTAAATAAAGTGGAAGCTAAATCAAACAGGTGGTAAGTACGGGTATAATTTGTATTTATAGTTAACAAGTAATTGAGTGATATATTCACTCAGGGGCTACGTACTTACGTATGTAATTGTGTAACTAAATTACGAACGGAATAAGCAGCGAAATAATTTATGTCTGTCACAGTACGCTATATATTTCTCAGTCCTGTCGTGTGTACTGTAGTACAGGTGATGGGGCACGCCTCCCTCTACTTGCACTCGCCTGCTTGCATTACATCCAGACCTACAGGTGATGGGACCCACTTCTCTCTATTTGCACCTGGCCTATTTCTGTTATATTCAGACCTATAGCTTATTCGCATTACTTATAACAAAAGGTATCTTTTATACTTTCATTTCCTATTTCTAGTCTGTTTATATTCCAAATTAATCTAATTCTCCAGAATTCCGCCTCTAAACACTGGCATAATTAGGAAGCTACTCTCTTCTACGGTTTTCTTTACATATGTCACTTTGAATACTTACAATTAAATGGAGAACCTATTACAATAAATCTCGTAAGATAAAATGTGAATGTTTGGATTGGATTCAGCTGGCTTAGAATAAATACCCAGCTGCGTGTTCTTGTGGGCATATTATTCTTTTTATTACATGCACTTACTAAAAGTATTTTGGTTTTTACAGAAAGACTCATATTGCTTCCGAAAGCAAGTAAACTTGTTAACGGTAAACGGGTCCCTAGAATTTTTTAGGAAATTCATTCCCCTCTTGTTTCTACATAATCAAAAGTATATTAGAAATCCAGTCAAAAAACAATATATTTAATTGAAAATCAGCATATATTTAGTACCTCCACAGTGCCGACATGACGGAGGGGGGGGAAGCCTGTACTAATTAAAAGGGGCCGGCGATGTGGAAGTGGTCCCGGGCCTGATTACACGTATGTTGCATAAGTTTTTGTCTTTCTCGGTACTATCATTACTTGTCGACGGTAAAATTAACCCTTTCAAAGGAAGACCAAGGCACTCTGCAAGTGAGGGTCATACTTTCCGAGATAGTGTAAAAATTTTTAGCCGGCCCGCCGTTGCTGGCGGTTCCAAAAATTTTTTCACTGGGGCTCACACCCGCTCTCGGCGGCCCTGTATCTCCATAGCATTTGAAAGGACCCTTTCCAATAGTAAGTTCTTTCTACAAAAAGCCTGAAGCAGTATATATATGCACGTACGGCAGATGTTCAGGATTTTTGGCTCTTAAGTCTATCAGCTGTCTTCTTGCAGACTGTCTTCAAATCAACGGTACTTATCTTCTCAATAACTATGCAGAAAAACCCAAGTATTACATGACTCCATAGTTTAGACTACAATTAATACAATACACTAAAATTTAGTCTGCATACTATATACAACGGCTGCGCGGTCGAAGGCGTAGGTCTGCGGCCGATCGCTTGCTGGGATCGTGGGTTCGAATCCCACCGGGGGCATGGATGTTTGTCTTGTACAGTGTTTGTGTTGTCAGGTAGAGGTGTCTGCGTCGGGCTGATCATTCGTCCAGAGGAGTCCTACCGACTGTGGTGTGTGTTTGAGTGTGATCAAGTAAAAATTACAAAACAAATAGGTAGAAGAGGAAAGGACTACGAAATTATATACAACCACATGAAATGATTTTTTTTGCATACTCAGTCCGTCAAGTGTCATATTTCTTCTAGGTCCTAGTTTCTTGTGGTTCCTAGTGTACCGTACGTTGTTTAGTGTAAACATCGACATATGTGACATTCAATGATACATCACGGACGGGAAAGTGTATGTTTGTAACATCATTCACTTGGGTTTCAGGAATTTAAGGAAGTAAAGGAATCAAAAAAACGAACACAGAAATAAAATAGGCAATGTGGAAAAGGCGTCTGATCGTAGAAAAATTGACAGAAAATTGGAAACCAAACAGTAAGAAAAAGGCGAAAATGAAAGTAGACAGAACAAAATAAAGACCACCTGACAGAAATGACTTATACAGGGTATGCATACAGGCATACGGTCCAGTAGCAAATAATGTCCGGAGGGTTCCACAAACATACAGACAATTGAAAGAGGTGAGGAACTTTACCTGTCCATCCCCAAGGCGTTTACCTATCGACATGCCTAATCTATCATTACACCCTAACCAGCCTTTTGTCAGGGGCCGCCGATAACAAGGTGTTAAGTGCGAGACAACAGGTTCTTACACCGGTGTTTCTGAAGATTTAAGATGTTATGCCGTGTCTACTGGTAAATACTTGTCATTGTTTCGAAAGCCAGTACTGCCTTCGAAACGTCTGTAACTACTGACCAGTAAACACGGATTAAAATTCCAGAAGACCTACATTTCAAGGTTTTAAACTTCTATCCCTCTCTGTTACACATGTTCCTCGCCGAATTTACAAAAGCTAATAAGGCTGCTTCTACGACATGAGGAAGAAAAGAACTGTTCGCCGTTCCCACCATCATTTATTTGTTTACCTTTCCTACTGCAAATACTTGCAGTTACGTGCTTTATACCATTTAGCGTTACAATATTAATGCACTTGAGTAAGAAAGCAGCGATTAAACTTATCCCCGTGCCCAATTAAGCGCCACGGTATGAAGGCGTATGACGGATTGTTCCACGGATTAAACTTACGGTTCCAGGCATTGTTAACGTCGGTACTAAATGAAGGCGTGTGATCACTTTACACACCGGCTGCTTAGGCCCGTGAAAGTAGTCCTGACTCCTGGGTAACAGGTTGATTTGACTTCAGACCCAGCTTGGAAGATGTGGGGAAGAGAATAATCTTTGTCCCTGCCAGGAATGAAATACAATTTCCCCGTTCATCGAACTCGTATCATGGCTGGCACAGTGACTACAAAACCGCAATTCCAAATTTAGGTGAGAAAGTATAATTGAATTCAGCAATACAATCTAAATTTCTGCCCAGCGGGTGTGCTGACTTAGTGCTGTGCTCGGCAACTTATATTTTAGATTGTAGTCTTCACAACGGAGTGTCATCCACGCAAGTTTTGTTATATTGCCGTAAGGTAGATCATTCTTTACCACCTAACAATTTATAAGCCTACTCATTTGTTCGCCGATTCCAGTGGCCGCGTGCTCTAAGGCGTGCGTGGGTCTACGGCCGAGCGCTTGCTGGGATTGGGGTCTCGAATCCAGCCGGGGCATGGATGTTCTGTTTCTTGTGAATGTTGTGTGTCATCAGGTACATATCGCTGCATGGGACTAATCACTCGACCAGAGGAGTCCTACCGAGTCTAGTTTGTCTGCCTGAGTGTGATCGTGAAGCCTCAATAATGAGGAGGCCCTGGCCAACTAGGGGCTGTTGCATCGTTGGAAGGAAAATTTGTTCAGTCCTTACTCCAAATTATACACACAAACTAACAGATAAAGTGGCGCTATACAAACCAACGACCAATAAATTCTGCCACAGAAACTCATACAAACCCACAATTACTTTTCCATTATCCTTCAACACATAATGCATAATTGTGAGTCTATGTCTTCTCTACAAAAACATTTTTTGGACTTCGTAATATTCTAGAGTGTATAAAACCACAACGTTGCGGAAGTGGTTTCCATTTCCCTGTCGATTTCGGGAGGTAATGAAGATTCCTAATCTGCTGAGATCCTAAGTCCAAGGTACGATACGTAGGCCTGTTAGACGACAGGTGAGGTCCAGAAGTCACA
>BLKM01000169.1:16961-27017 GCA_013340265.1 Coptotermes formosanus | reverse complement strand
GGTAAGAGAGGGGGTAAGAGAGGGTAAGAGAGAGGGTAAGAGAGAGGAGGTATGAAAATTGTTTGCGTATTGAACGAAAACCGAATCCTAAAAACACAGTAACTTGCAAAACGACACACGGGATTCTTTATGACTGGTATGAGGTGCCGGCAGATTCGTACGCAGGCTGTGAACTAACAGTAAATTAACGTACTGCGTACTGCGCAGTTTGTAAGCTTTAATGATCTATAAAGCTACTTTGTAAAATTAATTATTGTACGAAAGCTGTACAAAACGCAATTAAAAAGTTTCTTGATATACCTGCTGCGGATCGCGCTTCCACTATCTTTGTAACGTCTAAAGTAATTTTCTAACCCCCTTAGTTCTGAATACAACGGAAGTTGCTAACATCAGAAAAATGACTTGTCCTATTATGATTGGCACCACGTACAGCATGTAGTCGTCTGTGAGGACACTTTGATTTCACTTGGTGTTCTGTTTAAACCAGTTCTGTTAGTTTTATTTATGCCCACAAAAACGACAATGTTATTAAACATAGCACGTTTCGTTTCGCAGTCCTTTTCTATTCTATCTACTTGTTCACAGCAGGTGTCGAGGTTGTTTATTTTCACTTGATCACACTCAAACACACACCACAGTCGGTAGGACTCCTCTGGACGAGGGATCGGCCCTTCGCAGAGACCTCTACCTGACAACACAAACACTGTACAAGACAAACATCCATGCCCCCTCCGGTGGGATTCGAACCCACGATCCCAGCAAGCGCTCGGCCGCAGACCTACGCCTTAGACCGCGTGGCCACTAGACATAACACGTTAGCTGTATATTCCGTACACCGCGCACCTTGTCACGGTCTTCGTAACACCTAACAAATTCACTAGTTAAAACACATATGTGGCACATACTAAAGACCCCTACATATGTTTCGACAACAAGTTGCCATCCTCAGGGGGTTCATCACAAAGGAATGCAAGAACGTCACATCGATTTACTCGCATTATTGTGAACTGTGAGTCTGGCTTTGTGTGTTTTGGGTTTTAATGTTTGATCTTTTGAACGTGTAAATTGATGCCATGTTCTTGTATTCCTTTTTGATGAACCCCTGAGGATGACACTTGTTGTCGAAACGTATGGCACCTGTGAACTCTACACCGGGATTAACACCAGGCTTTGCTTCGCACACGCTGGAGTCAAGAATGGCGTAGATGTTCGGAAACAGATTCTAACTGACGTTTAATCTCAACAGTTCTATACAAGAACAACAATTTTAATATACCAACACAATTTGCAGTATACAGGCCTATATTTAAGCACATTTTAGCGTATAACGGTGATTACCGTTATAGATATAAAACATTCTAACATTCACCGATTTGTCATATGCTGCTTGTTGTCTGAATAAATGTGCTCCCTGATGATGACTGAATTATTGCAGCCGAAACATGTGGGAGAGAGAAAAATAATTGTGCAGTAGTTGGTGATTAATAAGTCGGTACAAAAATAATACGTGGGGGTCTTCAATAGACATCGTGTATGTGTTTTATCCACTACTTTGGGTGGTTGTTGTGAACACTGTAACACGCAATGTTAAACCGAAAGCTGTTTACTGCGGAGATTTGAAAAGCGACTCGTGTACAGCGTAGCGTCTGCACTTGTCGATAGACCCAATTTGTTGACGTCATGACAGTGGCCTTGTCCGACGTCGGAAACCCCACGGAGCTTGGCGCCTGTTTCATAGCGGGTCTTTCCTAACATAAGTCACAGAGTAAAATATTCAGGTACGGTGGGTCCAGGGCGCGATTAACAAAGTGGATACAAATTTTATACTGTTCATTCTGCGCACAGTTTTTCGAATGCTCTGTGATATTATAGTGAATTCGAAAAACTGCTTCATATATATCGACGGATGGCAACGCACGTCTTATTAAAGAAATTTTGTGAGCATAACTGGTGTGTTTTAGACAGCAGTAACCAAGTCTTGTGACCACACTGTTCGATGTATGTGTGTGCGTGATTTGTGAAATTGTGACTCTCCCTGAAGATGAAACAATTAACGGTTCGAAACATGTAGGAGTGTAGTTTGAACATTTTAGTGTACAATAAAGTGTGCATGTGGTTGGTTTGTGCAATTCTGTACTTACGACATGCACAATTTGAGTAATGTACACGATATTACAATATCACGCTGAACACTGCTACATGTTTCGATACCGTATGTGTACAGACTTGAACCCGGTTATAACGACATAGGTTTATTCGACATCTCGTCTATAGCGTCAGATATTCTGTGGTACCAATTAATTCGTCACTGTTAACCATAACATTGCACTTCTCACTTATAACGGCACTCGTTTATAACGATACAAAATATTCAGTCCCTTTCATGACGTTATAACAGAGTTCGACTGTATGTGTGTGTGTATATATATATGTGTGTGTGAATATATTGTGTTGTAATATAGATAAACGTGCGTAGTGTCAATAATTCAAGTTTTGATATCGCTGTCTGTCGGTTGCAGGTGTGGACTACATTCACCCCGATCTGAAGAACAACTACGTAAGTCCGCTCTTGATTTTAATGTTAGTGCGATACACCCCGCTGGCACACACATTGCAAGAGCGTATTTATTGTTATTAACTCTACAGACAGATCAGACGGACGGACGCTGTTTTCCGGCCTACAGTTCCTATTGTGGCCTGATGATGGCGCTTGTGAGCCGAAACTTGTAGCCAAAAACGTATTTTTAGAGTGAAGCACTGGATCTGATTCGAGAATTAATACGGGTAAATACACTCTCGTGCTGAATTTGCTGGTAGACAGAAGCCTGAACTCAAAACAGAAAAAAGTTTTTCATTTATTACGAATTTGAATGAACAAGAGGAAGAATTAACACGAAAAACAGTCCCTGCTCCCCCTGTTTTTACAAAAATCACCAGAAACGAGATTTCCCGTATCGAGTAAGCTGCAGTGGCACTTGACGAGCCCTGTTTTGATATTCATGAGGGACCACGTGTAACTGTAGTTGAGATGCCCCGACCCTCGTGCTCGGACTGTGGTGGATTTCCTAGAACACTGGCACTGATAGTTAGGACGTCTTTTGTCCACGTGTAACTGTAGTTGATATGCCCTGACGTTCATGCTCGGACTGTGGTGGATTTCCTAGAACACTGGCACTGATAGTTAGGACGTCTTTTGTCCACGTGTAACTGAAGCTGAGGAATTACTGGGTATCTGCAGTAGCAGGCAGGGAGACGCCTGACAGGAACTCGGCCCCAGTAGCAAGGGTGACAGATCTAATTCGACATACACACTTTGACGGTACTGGGGGGCCCGAACCGTAACCTCAGATGCTACTCTGGTCCACTAAAGATGGCAGTAGATACCCTGAACCATTTGGACTGATGGTTACTGAACCACTGATTCACTTGTACTGGTTACCGAGGAGACCCGCTTCTTCGTAATAATATTGCATCTCTTTGGCGCCACGTATAAGCGCTCCTTGTATTTGCAGTTTCTCCGAAATTAATTATTTGGAAGAAACAGTACAATGTAGAAAATTTCTTGGACACGCCTGGCTTTATAAATGGAACAAGACACGCAGTGTACGTATTAACGTAACATTAAGGCGCGTTCTCGTAACCATTGTTGCCGTGGAAAAGCAATACGTATTACATATCCTCGGTGTGTGTCTGTAGCCTTAGATATCCAGCATGCAAAGCGCATGCGCCGTATTATATTGCCATCTGTGGCCTGTCCGGCTGTACCATATTTTTCCACATTATTCCATAAACGGCGCGATTTTCGGAAAATAGTTGTTGAACATAAAGTTTCTTTTGATTTTCTCTACAAATTTGGAAACATTTCTCATTCTAAGAAGAATTCAGGGAGATATCATAAATGTGCATAGGTGTTCATGTAAAATATCCATTGTGCTTGTCAGAGTTTAATAAAACATAAATATCTTTGACAGATTTTCGAAAAATACTCAGATATCAAATTTCATGAAAATCCATCTGTTGGGGCTCGAATTGTTCCATTTCGACGGACGGACAGACAGACAGTCATGAAGAAGCTAAGAGTCGCTTTTCGCGATTTTGTGAAAGCTCCTAAAAACTAAAAAATTCCGGGGAATTTTCTCTATAACAGCAATGCCTTTCGTGTTTCACATTTCGTTCTACAGTTCACCATTTGTTGGGAAACAGGGTGTAACGGACAGACGGCCGGGCGTGTAGCAATTACACCGTATGCACCATAGATAATGAAGTCTGCGGTGGGTTATAAATTCCACTAGTGCATTGCACAAATCATCGTTTCTCTGAATGTATGGATTTATAACTGATCCAGTAATATTGTATTTTGAGGGAAATCTGAAACATTTGAAATTGAGTTCGTCCGTGCGAAGTTATCTCTGAATTGAATCACTTAATGTGTGCGAAGTGAGGAAATGTACACACTGTGTAACACTGCTGCAGAACTGTCGCAGTTAATGTGCTCGAAACTGGTAAAGCTAACGAAACAAAGTTTACTGGAAATGAACCGTCTAATCTGCTTCTCTCTTGTACGTGCAACAGAACTGTTTATAGTACTGGCAGCAGACTATACGAGCTACAGGCATGGCATAAATTTCGTGATGTTTAACGACGCTGTCAATTGCTAAGACTGCTGTTGACGATAGATGAAGGCAGGAGTATAGAGTGCTGGTCGAATAATACTGATGGGGGAAACCGAAGTATTCGAAGAAGAAACCTGTCCCGTTGTCACTTTGTCCATAACAGATTCCACTTGGACTGGTCCGATATCGAACCTGGGCCTCTCCGCGTTGCGAATTAGGTGAGTAACCACCTGAACCGTGGCACCGGCTGGTTGACTGAGAGACTGATGTTGATGGTAATATGTTACAGTGTTATGGAATCAAGCGGTGCACACAGATAGAGAAGTGAACCGCAAATAGGCCAGATATAATAATTAAAATCGAAAAAGAGGAAACGTGCATACTGACAGATGTGGCAATACCAGCGGACAGAAATGGCACGCGAAGGGAAGCAGAAAATGAAATAAAATACAAGAGTTTATGTGCAGAGATACAAGGAATGTGGAACATGAAATGTGTGATTATACCCTTGGTAATTGGAGCCACCGGAATGGTAACAAAATGTTTAAGGAAAAACTTGGAAGCCATGCCAGGAAAACGTTCAGTAGATTCACTGCGATAGACGGATGTACGTGGAACAGCACACGTAGTGCGGGAAGTGCTGCAGGCTGAAACTGGAAGCCCGGGCGGTGGGGATCGCCGCTGGCGCAAGAGAAGCACCGGGCAGCAATGGCCTGTGGCAAGAGACAGCAAATAATGATAATAATAATGATAATAATAATAATAATATTGTTCGCCCTATAACAGGCCCTGAGGGCCCAAAAGGGGGAGTAGAAGTATAGCTCTACACGTTCGTGAACCTCGGCACGAGGAGGGGATGGCGTGGCTAGCCCCACGCCCCGGCCGCTTTACTCCCGGGAAAGAGACCCGGTACCCATTGTACAGGAGGCTGGGTGGGCCCCAGGACCGGTCTGGACGGCTGCCGAAAATCTCGCCTCTACCGGGATTCGATCCCCGGACCGTCCAGCCCGTAGCGAGTCGCTATACCGACTGAGCTATTGCGGTCCACAACAACAACAACAACAACAACAACAACAATAGTTCAATTCATAATGTGCCGAGTCAACAGCCAGATGGCCAATTACAGAAACAGCACCACACAAACAACAACGGACAATGAACAGGACACAGATGGGACAGACACAACAAACAAACAAACAAACAAACAAGCAAAATAATATTTAAATAATTACAAAGCGTTATAATAATAATGTCACATCTGACTAAGTACGATGATTCAATACAGTTCTCATTTAATAATAATAATGATGATGATGATAATAATAATAATAATAATAATGTAGACTACATAACGAGGAACTTAATGACCTGTACTCATCACCAAATATTATTCGGGTAATCAAATCGAGAAGATTGAGATGGGCGGGGCATGTAGCACGTATGGGCGAAAAGAGAGATGCATACCGGATTTTGGTGTGGAGACCCGAGGGAAGGCGATCACTTGGGAGACCCAGTCACAGATGGGAGGATAATATTAAATCGGATCTTCAAGAGGTAGGATGGAGGGGCATGAACTGTATTGAGCTGGCTCAGGATACGGACAGGTGGTGGGCTCTTGTGAATGCGGTAATGAACCTCCGGGTTCCATAAAATGCTGGGAATCTCTTGACTACCTGAGAAACTGTTAGCTTCTCAAGAAGGCCTCTGCTCCATGGAGTTAGTTAATAATAATGTCGTGACCTAACTACAGGAACCGTATCTTCTGCCTTTCTACCGGTACATAAAATTCGTCTGTCTGTCACTGACACACCGCCTTCTTGTTCCGCCTAGCAGTCGATTTCCAACAGGTTTCCCCAACGGATTTACGTATTTGCTTCTTATCTTCCAGTCTGGTTCACGTGTCTCACCGTCAGCTGCACCCGCAGGTCTGTGTAATTCGGTATCAGTAATGCATGAGCTTTGAGTGTGAATATTGAAGCGCTGTCAGCTGTGACACCGTGTAGTTTGGTGGGTGGTACCAAAGCACCGGAGGAGTCTCTCCATATGCAAGGTAGAAAAGTACGGGTTAAAACTTTTCTGCAATTAAGGCGGAAATTGTAGGCTGCTCCGGAACGTCGGCACCCACATACAGAACCAAACGGCGTCACATGCTTATGGGAAAATAAACTTCGGAACTTACTGCGAGATGGCTGTATATCAGATTTACGTGTTTCTTGATTTTTTATGTCAATTCGAATGTTATCAGTTATTGCCTTAACCTTTTAAAGCCTAGCGGTAACTTTACGTACCACCAGGTTTAACGTTAAAAAATTCTACGTGGTGCCCACATTGCGTTTATGTGTTCTGTACGGATCTCAGAACAAACAGCAACTTTTGCCTTATAAAACATTAAGAGACTGGTTTTTATAACGGAAGTGGAGAGTGTTTACAGCGCGGTACGCACTGAGTCCTTATATAAAACAGACACGCTTCGTCTTTAAAGGGTTAAATATGTCTTGGAATGTAGTGAAACAAAAATAACGTACGAAAGCAAGAAGCGGCAACTGTTCGAACACTCGTTAATGCAGTTACTGTATGACCTGAAGGCAGTTCTTTGCATGAACAGTGACTGAGAACAATTCCAGGTTTTGTTTCATTATAGGATGTCTAAGCTGCTTTAGCGGAGCTAGCTTCGATTTGTCGGCGAGTGGCCCGCTCCACTCCGCGTAATCTGCCTTCCTTTGCGTCAGAGTTCTGCTAGCAGTGTGCCTGTGGGGAAATGAGATAAGTTTCTACAGCTAATGCGAAGGCATATAAACAGCCAGTAAGCCGCCGTGTGTTTGCAGCTAGTGAAAAGCTAAGAAAAAACAAATCTCCCTCTGATGACGGCATAAAACTGCATCATTCGCAAGGGTAATTTGCAGATATATACCGTGTGTTCGCTTAACAAACCAACTTAAGATAGTGGAAGCTACGTAGCATGAAATGAGTGAACATATGTTGACGCCGGAAACAGACGTTTCGTGAAACACTGCGCCTAAGTACGGCCAGTAACGTAACAAGAGAGGCAGTGTACGTACAAGGTAACATTGGAGCGCGTTCGCGTAACCGTTGTTGCCGTGGGAAATCAACAAGTATAGTACAGCGCTAATTATACGAACGTCAGTCACCCGAACCGTCAATTATCCGAACCACCGCGGACCAAAAAAAAGTTGCCATGCACCATATACCGCTGTGTACACTAATTGAGTTTCGATTACATTTTGTTTGGTACAAACTGGGTTTTCTCATGCACGTTTATCCCAACAATTTGATTAACCAAACTCCGTCGGTCCTAATTAGTTTGGATAAACGACGCTATGATGCATTCCGTACTCGGAATGTGTGTCTGTAGCCTTAGTCATCCAGCACGCAAAGCGCATGCGCCGTATTATATTGTCATCTGTGGCCGGTCCGGCTGTACCATGTTTTTCCACATTATCTCATAAACGGCATGATTTGCGGGAAAACGTCAGTGAACATAAAATGCGTGTTTTGATTTTTTCTATAACGATGTCTGAAAAAGTTCTCATTCTAAGAACAATTCAGCGAGATATTATCATAAATGTACATACGCCTTCAGTCTTGTTAGATTTAAATGAAGCTTGAATATTCTCGACAAATTTTCTAAACATCCTTACATATCAAATTTCATAAAAATCCGTCCAGTGAGACCAGAGGTGTTCCACTCGGACGGACAGACATGACAAAGCTAATATTCTCTTTTCGCAATTTTGTGAAGGCGCGTAAAGGGACACCGCTTCCCCTCCCGCTGAGATTATTAAACGACGCTATCCCATAACCCTGCTGACCGGGGACTCAGGTTTCGTCTCTCGTCTTCAAGACGTCCCTAGAGGTTCTGTGACTCCCTCACCCTGCTGTCCAATTGATGCAGGAGAATCTTACGTGGTGCTGAAGTGGCCTGAGCTGCAGGCTCTTTAGCCAGTTCCATTTAATGCTGAGTTTAAGAAATCTCGTACTATACGTTCAGTTCTCCCTCCACTCTTTGTGGCATGGTAGTTGATTAAGCGCGGGGCACGCGTTGGCGCAGTTGGTTGAGGTACTGCACTACAAACCGGAAAGTCGAGGGTTCGATTCCCGATGGTATCATTGGAATTTTTTATTCGCATAATCCCTTCGGTCGCACTATGGCCCTGGCGTCGACTCAGCCTCTAACAGAAATGAGTACCAGGAATATTTCCTGGGGGGGGGGGGGGGTAAAGACGGCCGGTGCGTAGGACTGACAACCTTACCACCTTCAAGTGTTGACTGTCTAGAAATCTGGGAATCTCAACTGTCCAGGCCTGTAATGGGATTGCTTTAACTTTTTACTTGATTAAGCGTGCGGACGACTTGGTCGTTTTGCTTTCATGCGTTGGAGTAAGTTCGGCCTACAGGCGTGATTCTGCTTTTCTGAAACTGTCCCTAGTTACACACTATAATCTACAGATACCGTGCAAATCGTCGTAGACCCAAAACTTCAATTATAGATGTTTATGCGTGGTTTATGTTATTGATTACGTGCACGCATGTATCATGCGTGTGACAGGAAATAAATGGATACAGGTTTAGATGGGAAAGCTGGAGAAAGGGGACTGTTTTGGAGAGCTAGGCAAAGATGTGGGAATGATATTAAAATGGATCGTAAAGAACTGATATGGGAGAGCGTGGGCTGATCCTCTGGGTAGTGACAAATGGCAGGTTTTTGTGAACAAGTTAAAGGACCAGTGTATTCAATTTATTTCACCAACCAAATGCACTTTTTTGGTTACATATGAGTGTTAAACACGCGGCTCCGACATGTTTCGGCACAGGCGTGCATCAGGTAACCATACTTTCTGTGCGACTGTGTACAACACGTGACAATACTTTCTATGCGACTGTGTACATCACGTGACCATATTTTCTGTGCGACTGTGTACATCACATGACCATACGTTCTGTGCGACTATGTACATCACGTGACCATACTTTCTATGCGACTGTGTACATCACGTGACCATACTTTCTGTGCGACTGTGTACATCACGTGACCATACTTTCTATGCGACTGTGTAATCACGTGACCATACTTTCTGTGCGACTGTGTACATCACGTGACCATACTTTCTGTGCGACTGTGTGCATCACGTGACCATACTTTCTGTGCGACTGTGTACATCACGTGACCATACTTTCTGTGCGACTGTGTACATCACGTGACCATACTTTCTGTGCGACTGTGTACATCACATGACCATACTTTCTGTGCGACTGTGTACATCACATGACCATACTTTCTGTGCGACTATGTACATCATATGACCATACTTTCTGTGCGACTATGTACATCACGTAACCATACTTTCTATGCGACTGTGTACATCAAGTGACCATACTTTCTGTGCGACTGTGTACATCACATGACCATACTTTCTGTGCGACT
>BLKM01000169.1:0-10229 GCA_013340265.1 Coptotermes formosanus | reverse complement strand
AGGAACGTGCTGCAGCATCAAACTGAACCAAATTCAATTACACTGAAGATGGTGGCAACGCAGGAGAAATTTCGCGCAACGCAGTCTTTTTGGGAAACCTTATAGTCGCTCAGCGAGTCAAAAAAATTCTCCTTTCGCTACGCCAACTTAATGCCAAAGGTCAACTTCAGCCTAGAACAGGCCGTGAAAGTTCTAAGGGACAGTATAAGTGTAGCTCTACCCTTTCGTCAGCCTCGGCACGAGAAGGGGATGGGGTGGCTAGCTTCACGCCCCGGCCGCTTTACCACCAGGAAAGAGACCCGATATCCATCGTACAGGAGGCTGGGTGGGCCCCAGGGCCGGTCTGGACGGGTGCGGAAAATCTCGCTGCCACCGGGATTCGAACCCCGGACCGCCCAGCCCGTAGCGACTCGCTATACCGACTGCGCTATCCCGGCCCACTTGTAACCTAATATTCATAACCGCATTTACAACAGCCTCCCCAAAGTCAAGTGTAACACAAAGTGTCACACCGACGCCGTGAGGGGCTCTCAGCTCACCGTCCGACGTCCAAGCTGCAAGACCGCCTGTCGCCTGCTAGCGGAAGCTGCTGTTGTGCAGTTATTCGCATTTAGTCTTTCCTTCCGTCCACTGAATCATAACACGGGATGTCGTAGTGTTAGCACGAAGTGAGACACCAGAACTGCCTGCAGGTGAGAACTCTCCTGAGTTTGCCGGCTATACCAAGTCACAGGAAAAGCCGTCTCATCCGCAGCGCATTTCTCGCCAGTCCTCTAGTACCGTAGACTCTCGAACGAACGGACTAATAAGGGGAGTTGGTGGTCCGGCAATGCCGATTGTCCGCTACTTCCGAACTGTGTTTGTATACGTACATATATACAGATTAAAAAGCCGCCAAAACAGTAATACAGTACTGTATATATAACACTAATTCATACACACAATACCGTACACAAATATGATTTAACCTGGTAGTGAATTTTGT
Source organism: Coptotermes formosanus (assembly GCA_013340265.1). Lineage (NCBI taxonomy): Eukaryota > Metazoa > Arthropoda > Insecta > Blattodea > Rhinotermitidae > Coptotermes > Coptotermes formosanus. The sequence goes on along the minus strand of BLKM01000169.1, from coordinate 9,244 downwards.
TTGGAATTTAATAAAATCTAGACAAACGTGATAAATCTACCGCCCAGGTTATGAAAAGAGCAGTACGCTACTACGTACCTCCACGCGAGTGTCAGCAAAGAATAATGGCGCGTCCGTGTCTGCCACGTAGCGGCCGCTTCACTAATTAACAGGCAAGACCGCTAATTTCACACATTCCCACTGCGGAACAAAATTTCCGAACCAACAGATTTCGTCCGTTATTTCCGAAATCCGGACATGAGGGTTCCGTTAATTGTAGGGTGTACAGAAATTTTGATCACGTAATGCTGACAGTAATAACCACTACCGAAAAGAGAGGGGGGATCGTTCGTAGGGACCATGGCGGCTTTGAGAACAGTAACCCACAGGCACAGTGTGGGACGGACGCTTCGAGGGCCGTACGGCTTGGATCTGTTTCCCCCGCGCCGCTATAGAATTTAATATTGAGCTCATTAATTCACTGATGGAGGCAGGAGGTGAGACAAAGATGAGAAGTAAAGGAGAAGTAATGAGGTAGGAGAAAACCAATAAACTCCATAACTAACTCCATGGAGCAGAGGCCTTCTTGAGAAGCTAACAGTTTCTCAGCTACTCAAGAAATTCCCCGCATTTTATAGAACCCGGACGTTCATTACCGCATTCACAAGAGCCCGCCACCTGTCCCTACCCTGAGACATCTCAATCCAGTCCACGCCCCATCCCACTTCTTGAAGATCTATTTTAATATTATCCTCCCATCTACGCTTATGTTCCAAAACTCATATCCCTTTTCCGTAGCTGGGGTCGTACCAAAGAATCGGTCCAGATCCGAGGGTTTGTAGGCTGTTTCTTAACATCACAATTCTTTACGGAGAGGACTTGTTAGCACCTTGCCCAACCACCAAGCTGGAGGACCACCCCTTGTCGACTTTCCGCGACTGCTTATTCAATGTATTCGCAGCTACCCTCCATAACTGGAGGCCGTTCCTCCATCCGCAACCTGCGGACGCGCCATGCCGTGGTGACAGGGACCCACTTAACACGGTGACATGGACCCACTTAACACGGGATCTGTTTCCCCTGCGTCACTACAGAATCTAATATTGATCTCATTAATTCACTGGTGGAGGCAGGAGATGAACACGGATGAGAAGCAAAGGAGAAGTAATGAGGCAGAAGAAAACCAGTAAACTGCGAATTAAAAGAAAATGTTATTCTCACCGTCATCCATGATGGCTGTTGTAACGTTCTTCCCTGTGACGCCTTGAGCCCAGGCGGCTTCTACATTAAGGTCGAGTTTGGCTTTCCCACCGTTCTGACCGGTGTTCTTCAGGTACCATTGGAATGGGAAGTAGGGGTCGCTTGGGTCCTGCTGCGGCCTCATATGGTGCACCAGGTTCTCTACACGCAACGGCTTATAGCCCCGCTTTACCCGTTTGAAGCCCGTCTGCTGCACAGCCAGCTGTACCTATAAGACAAAGGTCAAAGGTAAAAATTAAATTACAGTGCTGTAGCCGTCCACTTCAATCGTGCAGGCTCACGGCGGAAATTTGCACAGTTCTCTTATGTTAACATGAGGATTGTCTGGGACCCGTAAGGCTGTGTGAATTGTGGCGAGTTTAGCGATGTCAGGCCGGTACGTATCAAAAACGAAACCGAAGGACGGCCTTCATAACTGGGGAACATCGTACCCCATCTTCCTCAGCAGACTTCAGACCAAATTTCGGCGTGTGGGTCATGGTGCTATCCAATCCGAAGGGTTCATGCCATCAAAACAATGACCAGTGGGGCATAACTAATGACAGTTTTTACTGCTTCGCGTCTGCGGTGCCCGCGACGGACAGCGAGTGTTACGGCAGATGGGGACGTCACCTGCCACAGTGCGTCACATTGCAGACACTCACTGCCGTAAGAAAACCAAATACCAGGGTCTGTTCAGTTTGTAACTTTCCTCAAATGTCTGATGATATGACCTTCAAGAACGTGCAGTATTTCTAAAGTATTCCTGGGGAAACCAGATGGAAGAAGAAAAGCGGGAAGACCAAAATTACGGTGGTTAGACTGTATTGAGAATGATCTGAAATCGATTCATGTCAAAGAGATGGAGGAAGAAAGCAGAAGACATCCGTATGGGCTGTCATTCTGAAGGAGGCACTGGTTACACTGTAAGGACCGCGTGCCAATGAAAAAGATTATTATTATTATTATTATTACTACTATTGTTATTATTATGGAGGAGAAGATGAAGAACAAGATGATGATGATGATGATGATGATGATGATGATGATGATGATGATGATGATGATGATGATGATGATGATGATGATGATGGTGATGATGGAGGAGGAGGACGAGAAGGAGAAGAAGAAGGAAAGCCTTTCTCAAGGCTGACACTGTGTGGGTGTTAAACGGGTTCAGTGGCATCACTGACGTCGCAGTAAGTTTAAGGACGATCTGTACGGCTTCAATGTAGGCGGCAGCCAAACCGCGAACGCCAGTGTTACACATTAGATGAAGTCTGCGAAGCAATTAGGAAAACAATGCGTAAGGTTCGCTTTGTAACATTTACAAATGTAAGTTGACTTTATTCCTAAGAATTATACTGGGAGCGAGGCGGTCAGGTTCCACGCATTTCTAGCTGCGCTACTAGACACATTTTGTTAGCTAGCTAAACGCTCTAGATGCAAAAATATTATCCTGTAATATTCCAGAGTATGTCCTTCGCTTTTTTGACATGCGGCATGGAGAAAACTTCATAAATTTCTTCTTAACACACGCCACATGTAGCCGGTTGGCAAGTGATTGTATATTTTAGCAGTGTTTGGAATTCCACCTGACCACAGATGTTTCCACAAATATTACCTTCTTGTGAAATGTGACACCGTGTTGTTTGGTAAAAATTTACAGATATATTGACGGAAGGATCTCAGCCTTCTGCGTAGACGAGTAAACTTATATGGGGAGGACATTCCACACAATCTGCTACTTTGAACATATTATTATTATTATTATTATTATTATTATTTCTTACTGCAGTTGGGTTTTCACCCGGTGGCAGTAGTCTGACACCAGTACAGACACCACACTATAACTTTCCGAAACGTCGATAAATTCATACCCTTCGTAACGGGTGCACAATATTACATGCAGGGATGGACTGAAGAATAACAGATAAAGTATACGCAGCACCGAACAGTAGGCCGGGGCTTTCCCCCGTGGGGTAAGGTCACTGAGCCATGATGCTCTCTACTCATCTTCATCCAGTGCTGAAGTTAAGAAAGCCTGGAGCTATCCGTCTACTCCCCCTCATACGTTTCCACGGAGCGTTGCTTCATCAATACACACGGACCATTTTCACTGTACCCTACTACGCACACGAGCGACCTAATTCCCCTATCTCGGACTTTGCTGCCTGTGACAGTCGCCTGGCTGTACTTTCAGTTTTCCTTTCATGTGCGGTGACCTTATACACAGGTCACGTTGCTTGTGTCACATTTCACTGTACAACAGGGTTTCATATGCATTACAGTCGAACTCCAATACTGGAACTGGGCGTATGTTAACCATTTAAAGACGAAGCGTATCTGTTTTATATAAGGACTCAGTGCGTACCGCGCTGTAAACACTCTCCACTTCGGTTATAAAAACCAATCTCTTAATGTTTTATAAGGCAAAAGTTGCTGTTTGTTCTGAGATCCACACAAAACACATAAACGCAATGTGGGCACCACGTAGAATTTTTTAATGTTAAACCTGGTCGTACGTAAGGTTACCGCTAGGCTTTAAAAGGTTAAAGACGAAGCGTATCTGTTTTATATAAGGACTCAGCGCGTACCGCGCTGTAAACACTCTCCACTTCGGTTATAAAAACCAATCTCTTAATGTTTTATAAGGCAAAAGTTGCTGTTTGTTCTGAGACCCACACAAAACACATAAACGCAATGTGGGCACCACGTAGAATTTTTTAATGTTAAACCTGGTGGTACGTAAAGTTACCGCTAGGCTTCAAAAGGTTAAAGGAAACATCCACCCTGCTAGTCAAAAGAGTCTTCGTATTTCGTGGAATTCGTAGTTTCATTACCCTGTTCAGAAGAGCTCAGAACATTCGCAATATCAACACTCAAAGTAAACTAATAAATACAGAAGTTAGGAATTGTCCGTGCAGCCAAAATCTTTTGATTCTTTGTGCTGCCATCGGCCTTCCCACCAAACACGCACTGTGTAAACATACACTGTTAGATTTCTCCCTGCCCCAGCAACGTGTTTACAATTGTTATTACGTTATTGTTAATACGTCACGCGGGGAGATTTAGAATCGATGTGCGAAGATTTTCGGCCTCAGCTAGCACCTCAAAAAGAACATATCCTGCCTCAATTACAAAGAACAATCATAGCGACTGATCAGTAATGTACGCGGGTATTCCAGTAGGGTGTCCGTTAATTTGCCCGACATTAACCGAAACCAGAGTGGGTGACATTTTATTAAAGACCTCAAGGGTGGAATTTGACGAAAAAACCGTCCGCTGGGAGTAGGTCACGACAACCTCGCTCAACCCGTAGCTCGCGAGCAACGTGTAGACCGCAAGACATTGTTCTCGGCGGAGACGTTTTTAATAAAACAACTTATTTTTAATCTTCTCCTGGCAAAGCCGAAAACCGCCGAAGCAAATCGAAAAACTTATGAGCTCCTCATTTATGGAAATATTCACTATATTAATAATTAATTTTGTAAAAATGTGCTAAAAATACCGACACGTTAGCCCACTGTGTGCAATTAAACTTCTTATACATTTTTACGCACGTTCGAAAAATTGAGAAAAGCAATTATTAGTGTCGTCATGTCCGTCCGTCTGTCCGCATGGAACACGCCGGCTGTCACTGGACAGATCTTCATGAAATTTGATATTACAATATTTTTCGAAAATCTGTCGAGAAAATTCAAGTTTCATTAAAATCTGACAAGAATAACGGGCACTTCACATGCAGACCTACGCATATTTACGATAACTGGCCTACTTCGCTCAGTTCTTCTTACAATAAGGAAAATTTCAGACAAAAGTTGTTGAGAAAATCAAAACACACATTTTATGTTCAATGACGTTTCTCCGAAAATCGTGACGTTTATGAGATAATGTGGAAAAATATGGTACAGCCGGACAGGCCACAGATGACAATATAATACGGCGCATGCGCGTTGCATGCTGGATAACTAAGGCTACAGACACACACTCAGAATGTATAATGCATATTGCTCCGTAAGTGACTAGTTCCGTCCGGTCTTTTAAAATGTTTTATTGCGACACTTACAAAAACTGTTTACAGTCTGTTTATACAAACTGTACGCGTACAGAAGGCCATGAGCAAATGAACACTATTTTGTTTCAATGCAGCATATACATATATATATATATATATACATATATAACGTGTAAAAAGAGTGAAAATTAGCTGGAATAGAGTTTCATTCAAAAACCGTTACGTATAATTTGCATTGTTTGTCGGCCAAATAAATTTACCATAAAAGCACTGTTGTGCAACATTCAGTATTTTTGTATATTTTAAAGTGATGTGTAACTCAACAACAACAACAACAACAACAACAACAACAACAACAACACACACACACACACACAATGCATTCTTGGTCCCACTGCAACGATGGTTACGCGAACGCACCACAATGTTACATTATACGTACCCTATTTGTTCTTAGTATTATCACTGTGCTTTTAGTGCGCGTGACGTGTAGAAAAAGGCACGGGCAAAACTAGTAATGCAATTATACTTTCGTTTCGCAGTCGTTCCCTCTTCTACCTGTTCACAGCAGGTTCGAGGTTGTTTACTTTCATTCGATCACATTCAGACACACACCACAGTCGGTAGGACTCCTCTGGACGAGGGATCGGCCGGTCGCGGAGACCTCTACCTGACAACACAAACATTGTACAAGAGACAAACATCCATGCCCCCCGTGGGATTCGAACCCACGATCCCAGCACGCGCTCGGCCGCAGACCTACGCCTTAGACCGCACGGCCACTGGGGCCGGCAATGCCATTACCGTACACCTCTTTATTCTGCGCGTTGAGTTTCACATTGGCCGCATGCAGACCATGTTTCGTCGAAGTCGTTCGCAACACATGTAGGTGTTAGCAGCCCAGCTGTGTTCCATGTGGACGGACGGACGGGCACGATGCAGTTAATAGCCGCTTTTCGTAACCTTTTGCGAACGCGCCTAACAAATAGATGAAGCAGCTAAATGAAATTAGTCGTGCGACTGAACGACCAGCAAACCAATTAGCTAACCAATCAATCAGTGCACCATTCACTTCCGTACGGACACCCAGTTCAGTCTGCTTACAGGATCCTTCGTAAATCAGCTAGCTCTGATGCTACCTGTCTGTGTAAATGGCAGCTGAGTTTTGAGATCGGATATTTACCCAACAAGCCGATCCCAGTGGCCGCGCGGTCTAACGCGTAGGTCTGCGGCCGAGCGCTTGCTGGGATCGTGGGTTAGAATCCCACCGGGGGCATGGATGTTTGTCTTGTACAGTGTTTGTGTTGTCAGGTAGAGGTCTCTGCGACGGGCCGATCCCTCGTCCAGAGGAGTCCTACCGACTATGGTGTGTGCCTGAGTGTGATCAAGTGAAAATTTGAAAAACCCTGGACACGTACTGTGAACAAGTAGGTAGAAGAAAGAAAGAAAGAAAGAAAGAAAAAGAAAGAAACAAAGAAAGATATTTACCCAACAAAACAGCAGAGCATCGATTTGTTTTCTTGCCTACTGAAACTACGTATTCCGAATAAATAGCCTGCATTCACTGCGTTCACAGTACATGTTTGCGCAAGCATAGATGACACATGCATCATATTGCAACAGAGTAAACACAGCTTATCAGCTAAACACCGGTATTTGCTGTGCGAGTCATATCGGCACCCATCCGCGCCATTCATGAGAAACCTTCCTGGCCGACCAAGCACGGTACTTCCCCAAGTCAACTCAACACAATGCAGCAGGTTTGTGCACTGGTATTAATCTGTACTTCTATTCTGGAGGCGCCCGGTTTGAACCCCGGCCGGGATACCAACTATGCCGAGGTTTTGTTATTTTACTCAGTCACCACAGTAAAATTACGGGATAATACGTCGGCGTTGTGACGGCCCCTTCCTGTAACATCCTTTGCCATTCGTCGACAGTCGTACCATATTCTGTGACGCCAAGAGTCATTCATGACCCTAAAACTGAGTAATACGTATTCAAAAATGCCGCTACATTATTAAAAGTGTTGTGCTTTTAGAATGTGAAACAGAACAGTGGTCTGTCCCATATTTTCTTTCAATTTGTATTTTATGGCGACAATTGAAGAAAACTTGGAGATATGAAAGTGAAATCTGGAAGAGTGTTACTTCACAATCACGTCTGTACCTCACGTATAAAATATCGTTTGTAAGTCAAAAACTGCAAATATGGCGGTGGTCCGAAACTTTGTGATTATATCAGACACCTGTAACGTACGCAGGTTCGGTACTTAGGCATGCTGGCGTTCACAAACATACAGTAACAACCGTACAGCGGTATGTCTTTTACGTTGGAATTTTTAGAAGAAACAGGATTACTTAGTTTGCTACATGTTTGCCCCTGTCGTACTCGGTTTAATTGCTTCTAAAAAATAAATCCTGTTTTTACTCATTCAGTTGAACGGGATACTTCAGGATCACATTTCTGAAGCCATTTCACTCAGAAATGTCCTCGAAATTTGGGTTATATTCTGGGTGTTCACACAGCATTAACCTTTTAAAGCCTAGCTGTAACTTTACGTGCCGCCAGGTTTAACATTAAAAAATTCTACGTGGTGCCCACATTGCGTTTATGTGTTTTGTACGGATCTCAGAACAAACAGCAACATCTGCCTTATAAAACATTAACCCTTTAAAGACGGAACATATCTGATTTATATAAGGACTCAGTGCGTACCGCGCTGTAAACACTCTCCACTTCGGTTATAAAAACCAGCCTCTTAATGTTTTATAAGGCAAAAGTTGCTGTTTGTTCTGAGATCCGTACAAAACACATAAACGCAATGTGGGCACCACGTAGAATTTTTTAATCTTAAACCTGGCGGTACGTAAAGTTACCGTCAGGCTTTGAAAGGTTAAGAGAATGGTTTTTATAACCGAAGTGGAAAGTGTTTACTGCGCGGTACGCACTGAGTCTTTATATTAGAATGCGTTTCTTCTTTAAAGGATTAAATACGCTAATTTCGGGAACAACTCAGCAGACAGAGCTAAGTTCTTTCATTAACAGTTTCCTACACAGTACAGGTCCTTTTGTGATCAGCCTCGAAGCGCATTCTGATTCATTTTGATACCGAGGGTGTAATTGTGCTAGCAACTAGAGTGGCTTTTATTTGTTACATATTCTGAAAATGTTACGAAATATTTCATGTGTCACGTGAGGTTCTCGCAGTGATGCTAACGAAAAGTCGAATCTTCTAGGATATCAGGCCTTGTAGACTGCTACGTAAGTACCAATGTTTCACAGCAGCTTACTGCCACCATCTTCAGGGCAGCCTAAATTAAATTGACAGCAAAATTCCGAAACGTCGGTACATATATACCAAACTACGCGGTGTCATACACTAGAATATCAGGGGCTGCGAAGCAGTTCGTTTCCTAAAGGCAAAGTTCACCCCAGAGCAGGCAATGAAGGCCTAGCCGGGGAGAAGAGTAGAGGTACAGCTCCATTCTTTCTTCAACCTCGGCACTAGATGTGGGTGGGTGGGTGGTGAATGCCACGCCCCGGTCGCTTTACCCCGGGAATTAGCCGGTATCCATTGCGCAGGAGGCTAGATTGGAAACAGAAGCGGTCTGGACGGGTGAGGAAAATCTCGCCCCCACCGGGATTCGATCCCCGGACCGTCCAGCCCGTAGCGAGTCGCTTTACCGACTGAGCTATCGCGGCCCACAGCGATGCGTAAGAAAGAAGGTTATATGAAGTCCGGTTCTGTACGCATGTGCGAGCAGGTATTCTCATGTTGAAGAACTAACTTAACCGAAGCCAGCTTAGTTCTGTGTGTATCTTTCTGGAATTTACACCATCCGTAGTTCCCGTAACAATGCAAATTGGACCCATGTTCTTGTGACACTTGTAAATAAAAACGCTCCAAAAACAAACTCCTAATGCACTGATGTTTATTTAACCCTTTAAAGACGAAGCGTATCTGTTTTATATAAGGACTCAGTGCGTACCGCGCTGTAAACACTC
>BLKM01000168.1:13413-24076 GCA_013340265.1 Coptotermes formosanus | reverse complement strand
AGTTTATGGATTTCAGACCGAATAATCCTACCCCCTGCTTTAATCAACTCTGCTGGAATCTGATCAATACCTGGTGATTTGTGGCTTTTTAGTTTTCCAATAGCCATCTCAACCTCAAAGGCACTGGGCTCAGGCACTAGTGGCTCTGCTGTGTGTACTTCAATCTGCCTAACATCATTAACACCGTGTATATTCAACAGCTGGGAGAAATGATTCCTCCACCTAGCCAAAATACTGTGGGAGTCTGCAACCAGGTCACCCTTCTCATCCCTTACTACATTACTTCTAGGCTGGTACCCCCTCTTAAACTCATTGATACCCCTATACAAGTCTCTTATATTCTTGTTCTTACTGTTTGTTTCAATTTCATTAATTTTAGCTTTCAGATATTCCTTCTTTTTGTGCCTGAAATGTCTACTAGCTTCACGTCTTACGTTGTGCAGATTATCTCCATTATTTTGGTTTGGATTCTGTAACCACTGAATTTTAGCCTGCTTCCTTTTATCTAAAAATTCTGCACATTCTGCATCAAACCATGGTTTATGCTGCTTCCGTTCGTGTAGACCTAGACTCTCTTGAGCCGAGATTTTGATATTCTCTTTAATGTTTTCCCAAGCCCTATTCATGTCCTCACTAACATTTAAGTTTTCCAGAGCTGCAAACCTCTTTGAGATCTTAAGCTGATACTGTTTCCTAACCTCTAGTTCACTTAGCTTCTTGAGATTAAATCTCTCTACATCAAACTTCTGTGCTGCTTGTTTACTTACTGCCAGTCTTTCCCTAACTTTCGCAACCACCAGATAGTGATCAGTATCACAGTCAGCTCCCCTGAAAGATCGCACATCGAGTATACTGGAATGCCGTCTCCTATCTATCAATATGTGATCGATCTGATTGTGAGTCTTCCCATCAGGAGAGGTCCAGGTGTATTTATGAATATTTCGGTGCGGAAACATAGTGCTCTTAACAACTAGATTCTTTGATGTGGCAAAGTTTACTACTCTAACACCATTATCGTTGCTATCCTGATGTAAACTCTCATTCCAAATAGTCGGTTTGAAAATATCCTCTCTCCCCACTTTTGCATTAAAATCTCCTAACAGAATTTTCATATGGTATTTAGGAAAATGATCAAAAACCCCTTCTAATTCCTCATAGAAGCTGTCCTTTGAATCATCACCCTTCTCTTCCGTTGGTGCATGCGCATTCAGAACAATGATATTACACCAGCGGCCTCTCAGCACTATGTATGACATCCTAGCACTAACAAACTCCACTCTCTTGATTGCTGATACCATTCTCTGGTGCACAAAAAAACCTGTTCCCAATTGATGATTTTCCTGCCCTTTGCCATAGAAAAAAGTATACTCCCCGGCTCTTACAGTCCCTTCTTTGTCCCACCTAACCTCCTGTACACCCACTAAATCTAACTTGTACTTAGCTAATTCCCTGGCCACTGTCATAAGTGACCCTGGCCTATACATGCTCCTCACATTCCATGTTCCAAAACTCATATCCTTTTTCCGTAGCTGGGGTCGTACCAAAGAATCGGTCCAGGTCCGAGGCTTTGTAGGCTGTTTCGTAACATCATAATTTTTTACGGTGAGGAGTTGTTAGCACCTCGCCCAACCCCCAAGCTGGAGGACCACCCCTTGTCGGCTGTCCGCGACTGCTTATTCAATGTATTCGCAGCTACCCTCCATACCTGGAGGCCGTTCCTCCATCCGCAACCCGAGGACGCGCCATGCCGTGGTGACAGGGACCCACTGAACATGGGAAATAGATTTTGGGTAATTAAAATGACACTGATATTACGGTGATGACTACCTCTTGTAAATAATGCGCAAACATCTTTGGAATAGACATCGTTTAATAAGTCGTCAAGAATAATGATACATGGTTCACCCTTGGCGTTATTAAAGTTTTCTGGTACCCCTTCGTGAAACTTAATGTTTTTACTGTCTAACCCTAATAACTGTTGGTGTGGAACTGCTGCTTTTTCGCTGTAACACCAGATTATACCTCCTCTAAATGTAGGTTCAGTGCATAGTGTTTTAAGATTTTGAAGAAATTTTATACAAAACGTTGACTTTCCAGATCCCGTTGGTCCGCTAATTATACACGTGAAAGGGTGTTGCAGCCTGAGGGTTCTGTACATGACTAATCATCCTCATAGTGTGAGCGCTCCGTTTTATACCCAAAAGGCAGGGATGTATTGTCATTTAAACATCTTCGTTTAAGGAACAAGAGTCTATATATCTTATTCTCAGGTTCGGTTACTATAGTCACTCCGCCTTGACCTTTTTTGCGCTTAATCTTTTTTTCAGTGTGCACTACTATTTCACGTTTCTCCCCCTCCTTACCCTCCTATATCATATTTTTAATGATATCAAAATTTACGAGATTGTATGCCGAATAATTTAGAGTTATACCTCGAACCTTACATACCGTTTTGCCGCTCACAAGTCTATAGGCATAGAACTTCGGTCCTCCACTTACAAACTCCTCAATGTATTCCCCGGGTTGCAACTCGTTTGTCATATCGCCTAACTTATCTCCACATTCCACTAGAGGCGCTTCAGTTTCCTTCTGTACGTATATCACAGAATCTGTGTCACTGTACATAGCTCCAACCCCTAATCTATCCAAGTAGGAATATGGTTTTAATCGCGCGCCAGCTGTGACGTAAGCACCAATTCACTGGAATATTTTCGTCTTCACTGATACGCCATGTTACCCATACAACGTCATCGCTTGCAAATAACAGATGTGTGACCTCAACCCCTGGTGTGGCTAGGAACTTACACAGTTCGTGCGGATCTGCTATCATCTTTGATTTTGTTCTGTTGTTGCGTTCCGTTAATTTACCCCAAAATGAATTAAGACACAGTTTAGCTAAGGCCCGCTTTGAGGCGTTTAGTTTAATGGCGTCTTTATCCAACATGATTCCGTCGTTGACAAAGAACGATTGAACGTACTGATCCTCGTCTATAGGGGTTCGAACCCAGGACGGATAGCCACTGGCCTCGGCCTTCAATTTCAAGAACGTGTTTATATAATGCACAAACAGTCCACCGTTACCTGTCTCACAGTCGTACTGTGTCACGACATATTCGTAAACTTCAAATATCTCTATCACCTCATAACCTTTTTGCACAGCAAGTCTAACCTCGTCCATCACCCATGTTCCTATTAATGCTCTTTCGGCAACAGTCTCGTGTGTGCAGTCATCCATGTTTTGCTTCATGGCGCACGATTTACACAAGCAAAAAAATAGTTTGCTGTTACAGCTGAACGGTAGTACGGGATGGTACAGGTGCTTTGGAGGTAAAATAGAACACTTAACAGACCCTCCTTTTGCAACATAGATTGTATGTCACGGCATTCCTCTCCTACATGGACTGTAGGATGGCCTACAGGAAACTTAAAGTACTTACACACCCAGGGGTAGAGACTCATAACGTCCACATATTGGATCGTTTCACCGTCCTTAATCTTGTAGTGTAGTCGAATATCTTCAGTTCGACCCCCATACAGGGCATCTCTAGTATTTAGAGGGCTGAGTTGAACGATTGGGAGCGTTTCCAATTCTGGATGTTTCTTCAAGATGTCTCTATCAAAATCACATTCCCATTGCATCTCCACTTTATACCCTGCTTGAGTAATAGCTCCTACTCTATTCATAGTACGCTCGCAACGTTCAGCTAACGTATCTTCATGTATTGTGGGCACGTCACGTAATATTTGACAGCGGGGACACCCGTACCAATGGCATCCGTTAAATTTGTACACCGTTCGTGTCTGATCACAATACCCGTCAACCTTCAGGTCAGGCAACTCGGGCAATCTGTTTTCACGACCGTTTCTTCCGTGCCTAATTGAACACGTGTCCGTTTGTTGCCTATATGCCAACCATATTAATGCTTTCCTGCTTTGGGGCGTGTTATTTGCATACCCTCCGCTTGGAATTAGTCCTATTGTGTCCGGTTTGTGGATCCGTTTACAAAACACCTTATTACAGGTTGAAGCAATAGTTACAGCCTCCAAGAACACTTCAATGTTACCTATCTCTAGAAAATTACGACGAAAAATCTGGCACGCTTGGCGCAGAACAGTGACGTCATCTTGGCAATACATTTCCAACACGTGTTTATTATCAAACATGATGTCCTTTTGACCCTCGTACCACTCCAAGAACTCTTGTCGCTCCGAATGCGACATTGTATCAACACCATAGTACGAGATGTCTGGCATATCTCCAACATAATTCAGATTTTTGGTCGTGTTAAAATAATGTGGATACCACGACTTACGAGACGTAAGACCAAATGCGTTAGGTAATTTGCGTAAGGGAAACGGTAGGTATTTGAGGCTATCTAGGAATGTGATATGTTCTACCTTCATACACATGATCTTTAAGCCTGTCATTATTAATTCCGGTTGCCACTTGAGAAATATAGCCCTATTAAGGATGAAATGAATATCAAAGGCTTTGGCATTATGCGCTATTGCAATCACATGTTTTGCCCATGGGCGCGGTTCGCATAGATATGCCAACATGTCTCCGACAGGATCCTCCCGAAAGGAATGTTGTCTTACGCCACAACGTTCACAGTCTACACTTGCATCAGGTTCATTTTCGCACATAGCGCAGAATTGTTGCACACAAACCAAATTTGGAACGTGTCGTGTGGTAGATTGCGTGTATTCGGTGTCCTGTGTGGTCTCAAAGTCATAGAAAACAAACAATATATTGTGAATGGACCGCGGTTTATTCTGTAATGGGGCCATAAAGCATAGATGACCTATGTCTCTCATTGATGCACAATTTTTACAATATACTTTGTTACATTCATGCTTAGAATCTGTCATGATTGCACACACGACGTACAACACCGTTTGCTTTCGCATACTGTTTTCGTACTTCCTCCTGGTTTAATGATTTTATGATTATTGTAACACGTTCTACTACGAAAATGTCTGTTACACTCGTAACATGGAATGCGTTGGTCTCCGTAGGGAATGCATGGGGGAACAGACATACAGTCACTACAAGAGACGTCGCACTTATGTGTTACGCCTCGTTAACATCCTTTATTACAACCGTTACACACGTATCGTTGTGCCATTGCTCCCGTAAGATTAGTAATCACGTGATTATGACGATTAACATCATCGTATAGAAGATTTATTCGCGTGCTTGCATTCACTTGTCCGTCAAACATGATGTTCTCACACTGTAACCCTGAATACACTACAATCCTATATTGAGAAAGATGTTCTTGAAACTTTGTGAGTTCTGGTATCCCACCACAATCCCTTAGTTCGATACCCGTTTCTCGTATCAGAGCGTTAACAGCAGGGAATATTTTCATTCCGCGTCTATACGATTTGTAGTTTGGATCGTTCTTTATTCTGGCAATGGCTATAACAAGTGCATGTGCCAGACAGTTTTCAGAGGCCTTCACTTCTATTATACTACGTTTAAGATGGGCCATAACGGAAATTTGGCGTCCTTTGGTTGTAACACGCCCAAACCCCACAGGCATCCTAACAGAATGTATGTTAATGACCAACCTATCTAGTGCGTTGAAATGCGCATTTGACAGCGTTACCTTTTCTAACACACTCCAAACAACGTCTCCAGATAACTGATCTTTACGCCTGAAACTGATACCTATCGGTTTATCATTCTGATTCACTTCATTATGAATGCTAATACCTACCATATCAGAATCATTACTATTCCTTAATGAATACTCGAAAAGTTCGGTCATACTATTTAGGAAATGAGTTACGGGATCTATACCATCCTCTTCGGGTGGGGGAGCTAGACGTACGGTAAGCTGTGTTCCCACCGTATTGAAGCGCCTATATTCTCTATTACTTTCGTCTTCCACCGTGAATAGCTGACTCATTGTTTTCCTACAACGAAAAATTTGATATAAAGACTTGCATAACAATACCTACTGATTTGTAACATCTAACCATATACTCACCTCTCTTAATTATAATGTGAACGCAGTCTACCGCACTAACAAACAGATTACATTACGCACTATATATATAGTCCTCAAGTATGACGTTAATATTTTTTATTCATCTGCTTCTTGTTTTGTTCTTTTTGCTACCCACTCAGCTCCGTTGCAGACACGGATTTCGTTCGAAGGGCATTACATCAGCTAACCAGATCAACTAACTGCAAGGTGTGTAGAGCTTCTTTTTCATACACGTATTATAAATGTTTCCTCTTACATTCACTTAGGTCTTTATATGCTTTCATTCCTTTACAGATGGCATCCTTAGAAGAGCGTTTTAATCAACTAGCTGACCAATGCTCCGTGCCAGCTAATATTTTTATGTTAAACAAACCTATGCGCGTACTATTGATAACGCACGAGGTACATTTGGATGGCCCACGTACAGTCCTCCATTTAGATATGGGGGAAAATACTATGGCTAGAATATTTGTTCCAAAACCTCTTGCAGACGTCTTTTCAGTTGAAGACTTCTGGATAATCAACACCGGAACGAGACTCTATGATGTTTCAGTAATTCTACATCCACTCTACCAAACACATAATACGTTCCATCTTTCACGTGTTGTGTAAATGTTCAAGGATATGATATCACATGTTAATAAAGGTCACCCATCAGATTAATAGGATTCTTTCTTTTGTTACATTGCGCTTGCGCAGCACTCCTGCCGTATATAAATAACGTCGCACCAGTTTACGTCCAACATATCACCTCCACACGTAAGCAACTAACGTTTTCATCACTTACTCTGATCGAACTGAAAGGTAAGCTTCACATACAATGATTTGTTTTTCTACACTGATATAGTTTTCACATTTTCTGAATTTTTCAGATGACCTGTTTAGAAGATAGATTCAATGCTCTTGCACCTTTCCTATTTGTTCCATCCGACATATTAATAATCAATAAAGAGTACCTTATTGACCTAATGCGCTTCCAAACTATAGATGGGTACAGAAGGGTTCTGATGTATTTGTCCTTAGGGATCGATGCTGTGGCACGAATACTACTACCTCTTTCCATAACTCCTATCTTTTCCCTATCTGACATCAGTTTAATAAACCAAGGTTCGGTTCATTACTCGTTATATCTACGCAGACAACCCGACAGCCTTGCACTCACTCTGCTCTATTATTTTCAGTATCATGCAGCTTAAAGGACGCTCGTTCAATGGTTCCCAGCGATACATGCTAATGGCACGTCATCTTGAGAGAGCAAGCAGGCAATGCTCTTTGGTTTCCGCAATTTTCACTTTATACCTCTCCTTTTCGTTACACATTGTTCCTTTTGCTTTGGGAGCTGTTTCAACATCATATATGTTGCTTCATCACGGGATCACTCATTTACTTTTCGGCAGGGGTTTACAAAAATTATAAAGGCGTTACAATGTATATATGTATGACCGACACACCCGTGAATAGACTAATATTTCAATTGGCTGACAACATCATTCCAAATTTTTCAGTGGGAGATTTCACATTTCGATATTCACGTTCGTTTATTGATGATGAGGATATTTATATATACGAAGTAACTAGGGGGACCGATTTCCGTGTTCAGTTTCTCATTATCGGAGTGGATGTGTCGGCCCCAACTGGTGTTCTCTGTAGCGTCGATTTCATTCATTTTGTCTGGAATCATTTTGAATTTATATCTCATAAGCGCTTAGCACTTACGCTCATACCATCCGGCTTTACAGAGGGTACTCCCATATTACTCGGATTAAAATATTACAGGGCACTTAGTGATGGGTGGAAGGATGGGTCAAATTGTACCGCATGCATGATGGACTACCGTCAACATGTACGCGATGACGTTGGCTGCCTTCTACGTAGCACCTGTCGCTGTAATGCTTGCTTACGTCAGCCGCCTAAATTATTTGATCTAGCACAACATGTTTACTCTAAAATGCTTTATAATTTGGACCAATTCATGATTACTCAAGATACTACCTATGATCAATATATTTACGCCGCACAATCCACAGTAGTACAATATACCCAGCTCCTTCAGTCAGCCTACCCGAACATTACTCTTCACTGCCGATTTGATATCTTAACTCACCGCCTTCATTCAAAGTGTCCCGGGAAAGGTTCGTGGAACGGCTGCTTATATCGTACATTTTCGTGTGTGGGTGACGCACTTTCGGCATTGTACCATGATGAACACATATACTGGTGTGATTATTGTTAAAAAAGGCCTCTTCTTCCCATTCGTCTGCCCTGGTCCTGCTCACAGATCACATTAGCCTACCTCTTTGATTTCAAAACAGCTCTAATATCATATAGTTCCTCAGTATTACCTACAGATGTCGCTCTGTTACCCTTTTGTTCCTTATTCTTAATTTCAGATGTCACTCTTTCCACAGAGCATCGGTCAGGCTCACCCCTCTTTTCGCATCCCGTCTTCTTCCTCGTCCTCCATCGTTTCCCTACTGTCTGCACGCGCTCTCACGGAACGAGGTCTCGGGGTCACCGTTTATCAACATTATGGATTCAGACTACATCTGACGTGGAGGAATACAGTGAGACGGATGGAGAGGAAGCGATGGGGCATTGAACGACGATTCCCAACATTGGCAGTCATCAACAACTTCTGCGATGAACTCATGTCTCTACAGGATATCGCCACATGCATCTTGCTCCATCAATCCGCGGACTCCTTCCTATACCAAAAGGCACATCTCTGTTTCAACCGTACCTCTCGTCCTTCCCTTCACGTTAACTGTCCTGTTACATTACCCCCCCCATATAAGATATCATATATCAGACTACATTCTTTCAACGAAATGTTCTTGTTTGATTCAGAGTGCCCCACATCTAGTACCATGGTACTCCAAATATGAAACTTCAGATTCAGTTTCAGATTCCAACTAGTCATATTTTCAGACATAATGGCGCTCTTTCTTACGTTACTGACGCTCTCTTTTCAACTTGCGCATCATCTACTTCTGTTTTTGGAGGTCTTTTCTATTATCCATTATGCAATGGTTCATACAACTTGCCAATCATCAGTTTAATACATACATTACCATTCTATTTCCAGACTTCTTTTCCTCATACAAAACACAATGTCTCACTTCAACGAGAGTGATGGGCAAGCACATTCTGCCTCCTGTTTACTTCGCACTTTATCGCTTCGCTCACCCTCCATCATCCACAGGCTACAAGTACGAAGTCTAACAGGTCAGAGTCTCAACATTCGCGTGCATCAGCATTATGGCTACAGGCTTCACGCAACTTGGAACAAATTACCGACAAAACACCAACCTCACAATGATCTTTGTGCTATTGAGCGTCGATTCCCCACATACGCTTCCATGGAGCATTTTTGCACTGGTCTACAAACTCTTGAGGGGTTGTGCACATGCATAACTGATCGATGGTATGATAACTCCCTTTTTGATAAATCACACTTCTGCTCCTTACAACCATGCTTCCCAAATCAACTTGATGAACTTACAACACCTGCTCAGTTACGTCGACACCTCCAAGAGTATTGTAAATTCGACAGGTGTACTTCTTATTACTTTACAATAGCGCCTGCCACATACACGCTACCCTGGCAGATACCCAATATTCCCATAAATACACCACCTCCTTCCCCACACTCTTCCAATGATTCCAATTCTACTTGTTGGGGGTGTACCGAATCCTTAGAAGACTCAGATTAATAAAACACATAAAACCTTATTGTATGCTGACCATTAACATCTCGGTCATAATCGCAGCTATTGCTTTTGACAATAAATTACGTCATATTTTGCAACCTTCTTATTACATTGCATAGTGCACTCCTTTACTCACACTCTACTGCATTGCAGTATCACATGAGCGTTACGTCATCCTATACTCATTCCTTCTAATAATCCCAACCCTCCCACCCATCACGTGACCTCCACCAATCACAACACTCCCAGTCGTCACGTGACTAATCCTCCAAACGTTTTCACTCTCTGCACAGCATCCCACATCGTCAGTCATCTTACTGCCTCCGGATCGAACGGACGTCTCCACGCACCACTCTCTCACACTTTTCCCTCCAAAAACTTTACATCGGCACTGTCTCTTTTCAAAAACGCCACTTCGGTCACTCGTGCTTGTTACTTGATGCTGAACAACACCACCAATCTTCACGGCGGCACTACTACGAAGAAGGCAACTCTCCATTTTCCTGATTACCAAACTCCACGGTGGCTATCCTTTCTCCAAGTGAGGTCAGCAATTTTGCAAAAAGTAGGGTTTCATTTGACTACGTGCAGATGGGTACTTTAAAACCCCTACTTCCAAAATTACTAACCTCACTTACAACAGTGACACCCCTGCTTCCAACATTTCTAACCTCACTTATTACCAATCCCCACGGTGGCTATCCTTTGACTCCGTGCAGATTGGTACTTCTATTTACACCCCTACTTTCAACATTTCCAACCTCACTTCTTACACCCCTGCTTCTTTTCCAAAATTACCAATCCCCACGGCGGAACGCGCCAACGCCTACGCCCACCCCCGCCCATACACATGTTTCGAGTTACTTTCATTATGCCTTCTTCATGGTAATATGTCTCCATGCCCCCATACACCAAATAGCTTCAACACCTGATACAGCATCATCTAACAACCAC
>BLKM01000167.1:585610-741966 GCA_013340265.1 Coptotermes formosanus | reverse complement strand
TAATGCTTTCAAAAATAAGTGCATCTAGCTTTCAGAGTGTGGGGTTCATGTGTATTTCATGTACTCCCCGTGACATTGGGCAATGCAATTACTCTGAACTTAAAGAACGCATTTAGAACGTACTCACTAAATCCTGCAACAACAATCAGTAAACTGCAGACACCACATTCACGGATTATACAAGGACTGCTGACTTTACAGAGGTAAATGCTGGCGCAAAAAACATTCAGTGCTGCATTTGGTCTGAATCTAGAGCATTATGCAGCCAAGCTGTGATCATAACATCACTGTCACAATACATAAGCAGCCATCTCACATCAACAGTGGTGCACTTGTTGCCAGGGCAACTAAATTTAGGCAGTATTCATGGGAACATGCCGTGACTAATATGAGAGCTAGGGGCTGTTACAGATTACAATCCACTCACCTCCTATTGTTCTGACACTGTTCTGCAGGGCCTGCTTCTTTCACCACATCAGTGACCTGTAACAAGAAAAACAAATGCGTAATGCAAACGTTACTTCCTGCAACCCTCTGGAAACTAAAATGAAGTGTACCTGTCATGCAGTGAGATGGTCAAAATGCCCACTATCAGGTTACTAATCCCACTGAACTCTACAGCTGCAAATTTGCAGTGGCCAGGCAGAGGAGACAGTGGCCCCCACCTAGCTAGCTGCACACCATTACACCACAGAAGACAGCTACCTTCACTTTCAGCACTACCTTATATGAATTATTCAGAATAATGATTTAATTTCCTCCTTTTCAATTTTCAATATAAAATGTTACTCATATCCATTCCTGTAATGTGTCACTGAAGAAGTTTCCACAGGGCTGTACATTAAGAAACAAATATGGCAGACAACTAATCGTTCGTATACCTGTATATATGATTCCAATTTAAAATAAGCTTACACATGATATCTGATTCCAGACGAAGTCAAAAATATTGTAGGCAGCCTGGGTAAAATGTGGTTGCTGATCAATACTGATAATGCATTTTATGCTTCAGAACAATATGAATTCTCAGACCAAAGAAAATAAAGTTTCTTAATATACAACCTACTTACATATATCTGTACCTATGCACGTATTGAGAATCCATATTAAATCCTTGCCATTTTACAAAAGCGTGCTTGTTATAAGACTGTTACTTCCCCATCAAAGTGTAATTTTATTGACAAATGATCATGACAGGAAATAAAACGGGTGTTTTTTATGTCACTGGCCATGCCTTGAGCACCCAAATGTTGTCCTGGATCTTTGGTAAGGAGCTGAGTGTAAAAAGAAAATAATTCATTAATTTACGCTTCACTCACATCAGTTGTGTCCCTCAAAACTGTTGCAGGTTTGTACACGAACTAACTATAAGTAGAATAAAATGTTCTCAGGCTAGCAGCCACATCAGATTGCTTAATGGTGAGTAAACCAATGTTTCAAGGACCCTCTCCGTCCTCATCATCCCTCATGACAAGGGCGGAGATATTCCAGAGGTACGGAGTTGGTGTATTCAGACTGGTAGTGCTGATGCAGTCACATCACATACGTGATTGCATACAATTACAGGGCAACAATTGACACCACAAACCTTTCTGCTGGGTGAAACATGCAGAGTATCAGAACAGAGAGGACAAAGATATTTCAATGCCAAATACCATTATCTGTGTTCCGTACAAATGGAAACACACAGTAAAGTGCAACATGTTAAGTATACTGGGCCATAGAATACAAATTTGAGTCGCAGTGAATTATGCAGAATGAACCACTGACCCAACAACTATGCTATATGAGGATACTACTGTGACAAATGTATAACAATTTGTTCCTCCATTTTGGCATCTTTTTGCATGGTGGTAAATGCAGTGTGTTGAAGCATATCTTGACAACTCCAGGATCTGAGAAATGTCTCAGTAACCTCCATATCTTATATCCTTTCATGACATCATACTCGTGTATAAGTTCATAAGAACACAGTTTCTCGGTTCACACTAACCTAAAGTCTACACAGGATAAACACATCACATAATAGTGTAACTGAACATCTGTTATTAAAAGCTATTGTTTCAAAGCTTTTGTAAGTGCACCAACTCTCACAATTATATGCAAATACCAGACAGTACGCTAGTGATTACATGTCACCAATATAGACATCAGTTACTCTATGTATATATAAATCAGAATCCTGGACTTCCACAATTAAGAAAATACTGTAAAAGACATTATAGACATTATGAAATAATTTGATGAAACAAGCACAATTCAACTGAACCCACAGAGATTCAATGCAAGTTCTGGAAATATTTTGATGGTTGGGGGAAGATGTGGAAGCTCTTTGAAATTCAGTGTTAGAATGATGTTAGGCAAGTGCATGTATCGTACCACATGTCACCAAAACACCAATCTCAGATAAACATCACACAAAGCAGCATAATCACTAGCACCTACACACACAAACCTTAATATTCACTCAAATGGCAATAAAATCACTGTCCTTAAGTTGGGAAAAGCACTGCAGTCACAAGACTAACAGAATACAACTACCTTTAACATCACCTCAACAAACAATACTCCATTAAAAATGAGATGTATATGACATTATTGTCATAAATGCAGGTTTTCTCAGTCAAAAGACAACTTTCCTATTTAACAAGTGAGCTACATATTGTGGCTACTGTTAGCAACCATCATCAGGCCAATACCGTGAACATATATATGTAAAAAAATTTGCAACATTGCAATTGTATTAGTACTGGACAATCTTTGTATGTACTCAACTCACCTTCATTTCCTCAATCGTTGCCGTTACTGTGAACTGCCTCTCTGTTGTTGTTCCATCTTCCGACTCTTCCTCCTGATGAAAGAAATAAGAATTCATCAAACAATGAATCATGCATAAAATGCAACATAACATGAGATATACAGCTTCCATGACACCACGCTCACACTACGTCGAAACTACAAATGAAGTACTAGGCCTGATCATGACTTATAATTAACAACTACCAAGAATTACTGACATAAGTGTATCCACATTTTATTGTCCCACATGCATGCTACATGACCCTCAACAAGGTACTTCACATGAGCTGTGGAAGATGATTTAGTTTCATTGCATAAAAAAAGTAAATATAAATCATGATTATGTACACACACACAAGCATTGTGTGTGTGTGTGTGGAGAGTCTACTCATGGGTCAGCAGTCCCACAGCCTGAATTTCAACATAAATTCAAAGCGGCTTCTTGTGAGCATAAGTGTACAGCTGTAACTCATGACTGTACTTACTGCATTTACTTGAATGAGTGTGAGGAAGATGAACGCACAGGCTGTGAAGATAGAGACAGTGACACTGCTTGGCAAAGGTAGATAGAATCTGACATGCTCTGTGTATTAAGTGTATGAAATAGTAAAATATATTTTCATAACAGAAATTTCATATTTTGGGGGTTGTCTTAGATTAGGGTTATCTTTGATTCAGGTAAATACAGTACGTCTGAGTCATCAAGTCACGGATACAGGCACTTGTCATAAATACAGGACAGGGTGAT
The DNA here is from genome assembly GCA_013340265.1 of Coptotermes formosanus. Classification (NCBI taxonomy): domain Eukaryota; kingdom Metazoa; phylum Arthropoda; class Insecta; order Blattodea; family Rhinotermitidae; genus Coptotermes; species Coptotermes formosanus. Next base: position 738,419 of record BLKM01000167.1, on the reverse strand, counting down.
GCAACTATCATTCTCATATTCCAGTGATAATAGGACCTAAAAAATCTGCACAGAATATGTAGATGGACAGTCTTACCGGTATCATATCCACAACATTCCATCGCAGGTCCTCTGTCTTGAGCTCCACTACATGCCATCCCAGATCTTCGAATTCCTGGGAAAGGAAATAACAAGGCACTGAGTTAAGAGGGCAAGAAATCTTTAAATATAAATGTACCAAACGAATCTTCAATCTCAACTTGGTCAGGATTTGCAAATTCTAAATTAAATTAAATAAATTAAATAAATTAAAACCCATACGCAAATGATTGTACAGTATGTGAACAATCCGTATTCAAAGTCTGGCAGCCCAAATTTTCACTCTTATTTATCAGTGCTTATTTATAGCAACTATCCATTTACACTTTCTGTAACTTCCCTTTCAAGCGTACTTTATTTATTTTACTTTATGTACCACCAAGTTTAAAAATAAAAATTTGATGTTCTGCACACATGCTGCATTTGTCTGAATGTCTCTCAGAAGAATCAGAAATTACGTCCCTACTAAGCATCAAATATTACTTTCACACCTAAAATGTGTACACTGCATGTCACAAACTGAATCTATGAACACAATTCATGTTACTTTTCGCCCTTAAAGGACACGTCAGTCATGTAACTTGTTACCGCACTATGTTTCACTAATAAAATGACATATGCCTTTTGCTGAGTGCAAATGCAAAAGCAGCCTACACTGCCTCCACAATAACTTCGGTTTTAAATTGAATATTTCATCATCCTAACATAAAGTAGCTGCCTATATTATGGGAAACTCATACTATTTGCAACTTTGCGTACTACCAAACATTGCCCAAGATAGATTATGTGCCCTTCTCATATCAATCAACATACGGAGGCAATAAAGTGAGCTGTTAGTTCAAGTTTGTACGTGTCCATATAAACACAGCTTGGTCAGACACACATATAACGAAATGCCACACCGAGAATAGGGTCACTTTTTACTTACCTCGCAACTTCGAGCAGACGTATTTTTCTTTCTTCTTTTTACGCACGGAATCAGACACTTCAAAACACCTACACAGAAAACAAAAACAGGTTATTTCAGCTGACACAAATTTTTACTACACATGGTATGGCTACATATCTCAGGTTTTTATTAAGTCCATCAACAGACGTACTACGACAAAATACAGCGTACAGAAGATACTCACTTGTAACAATGCATTATGACAACACATACAGTGATACTGTTCCTTTGAGATGTCACTATTCGTGAATAATAAAAATAATATGCATTACAGTCGATTTTAGGCCATACTCAGGCCGAATAAGTAAGCAACATACTCTGTCAGACTTCTTCTAATAGTCGCACTAACTATTATTTCACTAAGAACCAAAAACATTTATCCACCATTTTCTTAATGAAAAGTTTGGTAAACACCAATATTTCTATGTATTATGCACATTAATGCCACAGCTTACCTTTCAAGAAAACCATTGTTTGTATTTGCACGGCCACACTCTCCAACATCTGCTACCGCAACTTAACAGTTTGTGTATTTGGAAGACTATTTAATACCTCGACGACCACAAATCATAAAACACGCCACTGCCTTCCACCAATCAGCACACTCGTTCAGATAGGCACTGTGTTGGGGGCCTTCTATATGCGGGCGTACTGTGCTTCCCGCATGTAAGAAATTGAGAAAAACCGGTAAGGCGTAAACAAATATGTACTTCACACCGTCATAATTGGAGGTGGCATTGTGCTACTACCTGAGGCAGTAAGGGTGCTTCAGAGTACGATAAAAGGTAAAGTTCTGCCTAGAACACTCCAATGCATCTTCATTGGGTATAGAGGTAACACGCATCAGAGACATCTCACAGCCGACACTATGAACTAACAGCAAGTATTTCCTATTTCACACCAACAGGTGTCAGTAGTGTATGAATCTCTTGCACAGAGATTGGTGTGCATAACAGCCATCTTCTTTGTCCTCGAAGGTTAAGTGTCAGGTCGGTAATTTCGTTGTGGAAGTTTGGAATTCATTGTGAACATTAAGTTAGTTGAGCATGTGCTGACTGTAACCTAAATAATGTTTTGTGTGTAATTGTATATATAATTATATGTGTACATATATATATTTATATATCAATGTTGCGTTCCTTCCAGGACGTAACCCCACTAGGTCACGTGGTGTTTGAAGAGCAGTATGTGTTTGGAAAGAAAGTTAGAGTTTTATTGTGGAAGTTTCAAATTTATTGTGAACGTAAGTTTGTTATTGGTGTGTGGACCGTAACCTAAATCATGTTATGTATCTAATTATACACGTACATGAATGTTGCTTTTCGCCCATGGCATAACGAGCCAGGCCACGTGGTGTGTTAAGGGCAGGGTGTGGAAAGGAACATTTGAGTTTTATTGTGTAAGTATCGAATTTATTGTGAACCTAAGTTTGTTTCGCATGTGTTGCCCGTAATCTGAATTATATGTATATGAATGTTGTTGTTCTTCCATGGCATAACGCAGCTAGGCCACGTGGTGCTTTGAATGTAACGCGAACCGTGTTGTTATGTATTTAATTGTCTTTATAGATGTTGTGTTGTGTTTGCAGTGCACAATGGTGAAGTGTTATGCGTTAGGGTGCACGTCCTCGTACGGAAATAAAATAGGAGTTCTCTTCAGATTTCCAAAGGATGCAAAGCGGTATGTTCGTGAAATGCAAGAACATTTTTAATTACTGTAACTGTAACTTTAACTACTCTAAATACAACGAAATTCGACTTTTCATTGTCCTCTAAATACTGAAACCTCTCAGGACACCTTCTAAATATAATTTCGGACAACTTGACCACATTATGAAGTTTCTTGTGGTATGTTCTGTTACTTTATATGTAATGGCTTCATTTGCTCGGTATTTAACTACAAACTGCATCATAATGAATATCTGTGAATTAAACACGTTGAAATCGCATGCCCCATTCCTGGATTGGACGCAATACATTTGGTACAGGATATGAGGTGCTTAAGGTGGTGAGAATTCATACAAGGGTTGGGTTAGGATGCCGTATAGTCTGGTAAATGCTTATGAATGTTTTGGAAGAGCATTCTGTGTGTATCTTCACAGCCCTTCAGAAGGTAGAGAGACTATGTCCTGAACAAAACCACGGCACCAACTAATCATAGTATGCAGTCCATAACCCAGAAGACTATAATTTTGAATCTTAATATGTTGCATGTTTCGTGCTTTGTATCACTATTACAAACCAACCGATACACCTAGTAGGCAATAAGTATTCTGTATTGTTTTGCATTATGTTTTGATCTGAGCAGAAGTATTTCGGAGCAAATATAGTGTATAATGTATAATAAATTGGCTAACAAGTGTATTTAGTTGGTTTGTAATAATTTCAAACTTTGCAATTTTTTAGTGCCAACTGATTGGCCGGGGCGAGGGGATAAGCGCATGATAAGACAGGAGGCCACTTTAATGATGTCATGCTACATATTTCCACAAGTTAACACTAGGCGTGTTCTTTAACCGCTGCCAGTTTGCTATGCCAGCCTCGATTTACGCAGTCAGGTTCTACATATGGCACTTTACTTTTACGTTTCCACGGAGTTGCCAATCTGTACTTTTATTAATCTGTGTCCACACATGCAAACAACTTCAACTGCAACTTTATTAGCATTCTAAAACATCAATATACAGGAGTTCATCCATTGGATATAGAAAGAGTCAAGAATGAAGAATAAATACGTCGGCTCCATGTAACAGAAAGCCAGTCCTTAAGAGAACGCAGTCAAAAATAAATAATAAAAAAAGCAGTCCCATTACAGGCCTGGACAGGCCCACAGGGTTCCAGGAGGTTGAGGCTCCCAGATTTCTAGACAATCGGCACATGAAGGTGGTAAGGTTGTCAGCCCTACGCACCGGCCACGTTTACCCCCCAGGAAATATTCCTGGTACTCATTTCCGTTAGAGGCTGAGTCGACCCCAGGGCCATAGTGCGACCGACAGGATTATGCCAATGAAAAATTCCACTGACACCATCGGGAATCGAACCCGCGACCTGCCGGTTTGTAGCACAGTGCCTCAACCAACTGCGCCACCGCGGCCCCCAAAAATAATAATACAAAAAATAAATAATACAAAGTACAAAATTAGAACAGAAATTACAGTTAAATAAATAAATAAAAATGGGTACAGGTACAAAATACAAGTAAATTACAACATAATATGCAAACATGCGAATTTTTACAGTTGATAAGTTTAAAACTGATGAAAGGTAAAAACACACTGTACACTATATAAATCGTACAATGTAAGGAGAACAGTAATATAACACAATAAAGTACGATATTACTGGTTGTAAAAAATACAGTGTACATTGAATATAGTAGAGTCGATAATAATTATGCTTTATAATTAAAATATTCGTCCAATGTATAGAATGAATGTTGGCGAAGAAACCTTTGCAGAGAAGATTTAAATTTCTTAATATTCTGAGACAAATCCTTTATTTCTTGCGGAAGGCTGTTGTATACCTTGATACTCATATACAAAGGACCTTTTTGATAAACCGTCAACTGTGATAGAGGTTGAAAAAAATCAGAATTATTTCTGGTATTGATGCTGTGTACCTCAGAATTCAACCTAAACTGATTATTATTGGCCACAAAAGGGACAAGAGCAAATATATACTGTGATATCAAAAGTAATATATTTAATGTTTGAAAAAATTCCCTACATGATCCCTGAATCCTATACCGACAATAATTCTCTTTTGTAATTTGAATATACTATTACTATATGATTAATTTCCCCAAAAGATTATACTGTAATTAATAACAGAATGGAAATAAGAATGGTAAACCACTCTTAAGGTATCCTGCAACACAAAGGGTTTAATGGCTCTAAGTATGAAACAAGCTACACTTAATATTGGTTTAATCATTTTGATATCAATTTCCAAGTTAGTGTATTATCAATCATTATTCCTAAAACATTATATGAATAATATTGGATTTTATATTGATATCACTATCAACACTAAAAGGAATATGTGAGCTATTCTTAGTTATAAATTGCATGAAATTAGTTTTCTCAAAATTCAATGTTAGCAAATTTACTTTAAACCAGTTATTTATATCTGTAAACTTTGTGGGAACATCCCACTGCCTGCAGAGCGGCCCTTTACAGGGCCACAGAAATACACACCACACTGCTAGTGGAAGTCACTACTTCCGAACCTCATCACAACACAGCACAGAGGGCAATGACCGACCTGCATCCATAGTCGTTCTTCCCCACTCTGGCAACAATGTCCTGCCCGCTAGCCAGTGGCATCGTGATTCGCCAACACACGAGCTCCGCCCACTCAGCTGTCCAGGAGGATAAAAGAAGCCGCCCGGAACAGCCAGCAGTGTGTGTGTCTGTCGTTTGTACCAGCCGCATCAAGACTCATCAAGAGCAAGCTATCCGTGCATAACAGTCCAGCACTGTACAACCTGCATCGGTTGATTATATTATATTACAGCATATTAAAATTTACTGTTGAGTTGGTTTGGTCATTGAAGCAGCACTACGATATACCCGCTTCTTGTGAACCTATCCTACAACCTACCAACTCCTCTATAACTTCGCATTGATATCTTGGACAAAGTTAGTAGGATTAGAGCTGGTAATGAGTAGACTTGTATCATCCACAAAAAGAAATAATTTGGGTTTAGAGCTAGTAATGGGTAGACTTGTATCATCCACAAAAGGAACTAATTTGGATTTATTGTTATCATCTTTAGCATGTGTTATTTTTGTGATACCGTTAATATAAAGCAGGAACAACAAAGGGCCAAGCATCGAACCCTGTGGAGCACCATGCCGTATTATTCCCCAGCTAGAACATAATTTATGTTGATTATTTTCTAATATAACCCTTTGATACCCATCATGTAAATAAGAATTACTTAGTGAGTAAAATGTTCCTGTTATACCATAGAACTTCAATTTTGACAGCAGGATCTTGTGGTTAATGCAGTCAAAGACCTTAACAAGGTCACAAAACACAACCCCAATTAAGCTTTTCTTATTTAGAGCATTTAAAATTGCTGAAATAAGGTTATAAGAAGCTATTTCAGTTGATGATTTACATCTGAAGCTGAATTGTTCCTTTACTAGTATATTTTTATTATTTATGTGTTCCAACGATCGTATATATATATAACATTTCAAAGACCTTCGAAAATGAAGGCAGACGTGATATGGGTCTGTAGTTGGCTATGTTATTTTCATCACCTTTTTTATGAAGAGCTTTTATCTCAGAATATTTTAAACATGAAGGGAAGAATCCTGTTCCCAGTACTTTATTACAGATAAAATTAAGAGGAGAACTAATATAAGGAGCACTAATTTTTAATAATCTTGTTGATATTTCATCATAACCATATGAATTTTTAGTATTTAGGGAATTAATAATTTTTTCTATTTCCTGGGTTGATATTTTCCTATATTTTATATATGGTAATGTATCATCAAACAATTTTGAAAAGTAATGTAAGGGACTTGTGTCTATGTCTTTATCATGATTATTACTGTTTTTAATGTTTAAAGTTTATCCGCTATTGCAAGGACACAATTGTTAAAAGAATCAGAAATATCTTGGTAACAGTAACTTCTATTACTGCCACTATTAGAAAAAGAAGTATCTTCTTTTTCACCCTATCCACACACTGTTTCCAAACTTTAGAAAAACTTATTTAAAAACAGTTCGCCGACCATATTCGCGGATCGTCGGCAAAGAGTCGACAAACACGGTTTCGCGTCCACATATGCTACTTTAGTTGAAAACATCATGTCGTACAGTGAATTTGTGGCTGGGGTTTGTACTGTCAATGTATTTCTCTTAAATGAAAGCTGTCGACAAACAAATCGGAGACGGTGGTGGACTACATACTTTCTCAATAAAGGAACTCGGTATGGAGAAAATCTTTTGGCAGATTTGAAACTAGAAAATGGGGCTGGCTTCAGAAATTTGTCAGAATGACACCTTTGGATTTTGAAGTATTCCTACAAATAATTTGTTCCAAGTTATCAGGAACAGAGACAAAGTATTGAGCGGCGATTCCTCCGTCCATTAGATTAGCTTAGCTTAGATACTTAGCTACAGGCAAATCTTTTACTAAGAGCCTTCTTCACAGAACTCCTGCTTCTCTTGGAATCTCCAGGTTTCTTAGGTCCTCTGCAAAACTGCGTTTTCAACGCCTGTATTTTCTTCTCTACCTTCACCACAATAACACCATATTTTGTAGCCAGAGTATCACACGCATCAGCTTTGTTTCCCTTTGCCTTATCTAACCTAACCTAACCTAACCTAGCTGTCATCCTCAGGGCGTTCGTCACAAAGGAATATAAGATCCTGTTATTGGACAGTTTGGGTTCGAGTCCTAAACATAGTCCTGGTAGGCATTCTACTTTATTTCGCGATGATAATTAGAGCATTTGGTGTAGGAAGACACAGCCACAGAGAAGGGTCTGACATACAGCTATGAAATATATAGGGGGCGCTGCAAGGCCCAAAAAAGAAAAAGAAGAGAAAATAGCTAAGAAAAAATGTTAGCTTTTGTCCATTGTCAGGTTTTTAGAAGTTTAGGAAGCTGGAGTTTTATTGAGATATACTACACTTGACAGTTTTACACCCATAAATTCTCAGTGGGAAAGCTACCATCCGTCTTGCTCTAGATAACCGTGGACTGGACGCTAATTTCGAAGGCGGGGTGTCTAAAGTTAAGTCAGAGACATCCAGCGCGGGCTTATTTTGACCAATTAGGTTAGAGGTATTTATAAAGATTTGAATTCGGCCTATGGGATTTTTCCAACTTTGCATTTCAGCCATGTCTTGTAAAACAGATGCACTGAACAAGCAAATGCCTGGTCAAATACACACTCAACATGGCAACAAATCAGATGCCCAACACAAACAAGCATGCACTCCACAGCCAGATTAAAATAAATGCTATAACCATGACACCACATATGCGTGTGCAGGTTTGACATGGAGCAAAAAATGCCAAGATTCTATCCCTCCTTGTGAACAGGTCACATCTGTAGTCATAATTTGGGTTACTTATCACGTAATATTCCTACTTTCGTACGTCAGACGAAACTGCGCTTTATTACGCTTAAATGCAACTTTCACACATTTGTAATAACGATAAAATCCCCTTGCGCTCTGTTAATAATAAACCTAGAACCACGCAAATAACGGCAACCTACACCAATATCTCAAACGTACTCCACACGACATACGATAATTCCGCAACATCATTCCGACTTCCTTCGCGTCATACAATTTGCCTCTGAGCGCTGCCTGTCACTAACGCGCAAATATGCCGCTTGTGGCGCCACAGTATATCGTTTCCAGGTGTCAATTGAAGGTGCACCGGGTTGTCTGCGTGGTTTTGAGCACAGCACATATAGAGAGCTAGAAAGTAGCTGTGGGTGTAATGCAGTGTGCGGGCATTGATTGATAGCAGGTGAGCTGTGAATTATTGCGGATGAGTGGAGTTGTATGTGTTACGACTTGCGACGGTTGGGGGTAAGTGACGTAAGGACAGTGCAGGGCTGCAGCGTTGAATAATTTTACAAATACAGTCTTTTGGTCATCTCGAGATAGTAATTGGTCAATGATGTTATGGTTGTCGCTAGTACCAAAGGCTCTTGTGGCTGGAAATTGGTTGAAAAGAATGCGCACTGTTATAGGTAAGGTGGATACATTTGCTAATTCATTCACCACACTACCTTTCAGAAAAATCCCCATATAAATAAAGGTAAAGAACTTGCGGTTAGAAGTTTAAATACCATATGTCAGGAAGTTATGTCTCATTCCGTTTTCTCCTCTGCTCATCCGTCAGTTCTAAATTTCAGATTCTGGCCCTTCATAAGTAGAGAGTCAGAGAGTGGACATAAATTTGAGGAAAACTGTTAAAACCCATTCAGTAACCTGTTTCACGATTGCCATCATCAGCTTACTGGGCTGTGCATAAGGGAAGCAACTGCTGAATTTCTTTCTTCAAAGTTGCCCTGAACACTGCATCGAGGCCTAAAGTGGTTAACTGTACATGTCAGTAATGTGCATACCGTAGGACCGTAATGGAATGGAACAATTTGGTGTCATTATGTAGACGTAAGGAGGTCTGTGCAAGCCAACACCTTTAAATGTTTATGTCTCATAAGATTATCTCTAGGTCACATAAAATAAGTACACCCACACACACACATTAAAATGTTGTACATTTCAGTAGGGGATTGGAAAACATGTGTGTAGTACTTCTTGCCTTTTGCTTTGTGCGAGGCTTGGGTTAGAGATTTGGGTCAGCTCTCTGTGTAAAACCACATTTTTCTTCTCTGCTTAAAAACAGAGCAACTGCAAACACCGATAAGGATACTGACAATAGTACTGGCAATCTGGTTGAACTTCTGCCACAAACCATGCATAACACATATTCTGTGCCTCCCTTCTGCTTCATGCGTGTTGGCAGCACTCTGTTCGGGAGTAGACCTCAAACTTCAAGTGTTTCGTTCAGTTGGTTTCACTATAGATAATTCAAAACTGTGCATGTTATCCAGTAGACATTGCATTGTTGTTTGAGTACAGTCTATTACCAGAGGACTCTTTTTTTGGCATAATAAAGTGAAAGTAATGAGTGATAATTCTTTGATGTGTACCAAAAACGTGCCATACATAGTTTGGCACATTGGTGCTGGATTGCTTTTCAGTCGCTTCATGTAAAGATACATTATATTTGCATCATGGCATTATTTGTGTTGAACTAACCAGGGTCTGTGATTCTCCCACAGGGAACAGTACTGAGTGAACACAAACTGAAATTTCAGAGACTTCCACCATGCGCCACGGTTGTCCGCTTCTGGTAATGCATTTCTCAATCAACCATTCAGTCCTGTAACAACATGGCTCGGGTGAGATACACTATTGAACAACGTGTGTATTTAGTGCTGCTTTATTTCAAATATGAGTCTGCTGGAAAATGTCGCAGAAAGTTTCGGTGCCAGTTTCCAGGAGAACCAGTTCCAAGTAAACAAAGTATACACAACTTGGTCAATAAGTTGAAAAGAACAGGATCACTGGTAGACAAAAAGCCACACAGGAAACGAACTGTGCTGACCGAAGACAAACTGGACAATATTGGGGCTAGACTTGAGGCCTCACCAAGAAAATCTCTTAGACGAATAGCTCAGGAGACGAGGGTTTCAGAAACATCTGCACGAACGGCCAAAAAATTGTTAAAACTGTGAAGAATAAAGATATAACATGCGCCACAAGATTTAAACAATTTCTGGGGAAGAACACAGAGAGTTAACAACAATGTGTTCTGCAGGTATACTGAGTGCATTCTGTCAGTAGGACAACAATTTTAGCAACTGCTGTAGCACTGGTGAATTTATTACACTTTCTGAAGTAATATAACAGTCCATCTCCTACCATTGGCTGTCACCATTCACTGTCACTGTCTGTCACCCTTCTGGTTGTTGTGGTTTGACCACGTTATAAAACTTGTGCAGTCCACCCTGATGAGCACACATTACAGGATTTTGCTGTACTTCACATACGCACATGCAGGGGTGAACACACACAGAAGAATACAGAAGTTGTTGACAAAGCAGTTAAAAACCACGACAGTTTTAAACTGATTCATTTTACCATGCATTTGGTACACAATACTGAATGAAGTACCATCATAATAAAACTTCCACTGTATCACGTACACCTGTTTTATTATCTTCTACACATTGTAGGTACCTTTATAGCCATCTTGAGGGACAAGACACAGCAAACATACAAAAATATTTATTCCATATGGCTACATATAGTTTATAGCAAGGGGAACTACAGTGCAACTGCTGCTGCTGCTACTACTACTACTACTACTACTACTACTACTACTACTACTGCTGCTGCTGCTGCTGCTGCTGCTGCTGCTGCTTTTTCTTCTTCCTCTTCCTCCTCCTCCTCTTCTTCTTCTTCTTCTTCTTCTTCTTCTATTTCTTCTTCAGGGCCCGTCAGCAGATGCCCCGAATGCACCTCAGCCTTAGGCTTATTGTGCAGAACTTGAACATGTCACTGATGCAGCTCACGCAGGTTGCCTGTAAGAAATAATATTCATGTACATTATGTGCGCACACGGTGACCATGAACGGCATTTTAAGAGACTTCTAAAGAAAGGAGACTTGTAACTGACTGAAACTAACCTATCGTAGCTGGATGCAGAAATAAAAAGCCATCAAATAAGGAAAAAGTGTTATATTTTATTAATGGACTCCTCAACAAGGCCGTAGTGCCTGGCGTTCCTAACAGAAAGTTGTAGCTGCATTCTTGCACACAGTGAGCATTGTTGCTATCATACTTTTGACTTTACAAATAAAGACATTGGCTCTTGCCTGTGTTGCCTCTTAAAGCACAGCTCCTATACCATGTCCAGCCTACCACCCCTGATTATAGTCATTATGTAAGTCGGTGTATGTACCTGTGGATACTTCATACCTCTGGCATATTTGTGTATCACAGGTGTCTTGAATGCATAATTGTTAAAGTACTATAAAGGTAAAACTCTTACAATAGCCATTAGCATTTGAATTGCATTGCCATTTTCATGCAACATGCTGAGTGGATACCAGATGGGTGTAAGTTCTGTAACACAAACATATCTATGGACTGACCAGTATTCTCAGGTGTAAATCATATGGACAAAACTGACAGCTCAAAGAACACTCATTGCTATGTCGACAGTTTCCAGAATAATTATGTATACAAGACAACTGCATTGTACAAATATTCCTGATATTAATCATCTCTAAGTATATACAATGGATACAGAGATGTACACAGAGGAAATCAGTGACTGTACAAGATATGCAGCCATTGTATGTTCAGTGTATGTTTTCCCTGAAGATACACATAAAAACGCCCAAAATATGTAGGATATAATAAACCAGGATTTGTTATGTAATAAAAGTGTTACTGTAATACCACTTAATTCAGTATTGCACATCAGTTGTTTGCCTGCCATTGCATAGATCACATCATACGTAACTGTTAGATGTACAATTCATATTTCTATTAAAACCCGTTATGGGTAGAAAATAGAGACATGGTTGACTAATAATCCAAAACTTGTTGTTACGCCATATTTGGTTCTTAAATTCTTTTGCCTTGCTTACAAGAAAGCTGCCATGATAGAGACACTGGTAAATTAACTTAGAAACTTGGAGTTTGGCCTTGAAAATTTTTGTTTTCTGTGACCAGAATATTGCAATTAGTAGGCAACATGAGGCCCAGAGTCAAGATGTAAGATGATTTTGTCATCACACCTCAACAATGAACCTCAAACTGTCATGTGCCAGCTTGAAGTTCTCACTAGAGACCGTCTGACATCAGAACACACCCACAGGTTAGAATAAGGAAGGAGGGCACCACAGTGACCCACGCATTTCAACCATTATCAGTCTTTTGTACAATTCCACAGGTAGAATAAAGCAAATCTGATGAGAAACAAAGGGTGCAAAGCGGGGGTGACAGGGTTACTGTAATAACCTCTTCAACCTGCAAACAGAACTTAGTGGCAAGCAGTGAGACAGACAGCAAGAAAATGGAAATCTTGCCTCTAGAAGAGGGCATACCTCAAGAAAGTTGAAAACCCTGTTAAACAAAACATTCCTGATGGCAGATTCAGACTTCATTGCCTATAATTTGAGTGCACTCTGAGAATTATGATAAAAATGCGAAGTGCTTACTCTGAATCTGTCCTCGGTCCGAAGAGTGGGTAAGTCTATCCCCCCCCCCCCCCCAATCCACCTCCAGAGCAGTGGGGGAAGAATTATCCCAATGCTTGAAGTGCTACCACTGGGCCCACAGACATTGTGCTCCGCAGGATCTGCAATGTGCATGCCTGTCCGCCTAACATGGATAATGTAACATACCACTAGTTCTCTCTCTCATGATCATATGGATTTGATATTTTTAAAATCATGCCCGCCTTCAGCACAGATATTTGTGCACTTTTTAACTATTTTTAGTACAACCATTTTGCATTGTTTTATTCATGTTCACTATTTGTACTAAAAACTGAAATAAATTCTGTACTTACCCTTTCTTTGGTCTCTTGTATTTCAAAACAGATGCTTTCCAAAAAAAAAAAATCTCATAATCAGCTATCTTACTACCTATACGACATTTGGGATGGTCACAGCAGTGGAGATTACACTGTGATTATGCAGATGACACTGTATAGTCTGGTAGGTCATTACCAACTTTCTGGAGGTAATTAATATTTTTTATTTTTTTGGTGCACAACAGCCAAACTCAGGCCTAGGCCACCTCATTGTTGAGATTTCTAGATCACACACACACACACCTGACAGGACTCCTCTGAATGAGTGATCAGCTCATTCCAGAGACCACTGCCTACACAACACACAAAAAATACAAGATGAACATCCATACCCTTAGCAGGATTTGAACTGATGATACCAGCAATAGAGTGGACGCAGACCTACACCTTAGACTGCACAGCCACTGGAATTGGTGAGGTTGTTAATGTGTGCAAGATGGATGCCAACAGTTTGATCAGGCCAAGGACACACAAAGACTACTAATACCAGAACTGCTGAAAGCAGGAGGGTGTCTAATCCAACATCAAACAGTGATACCAATTGTAAATGAATACTTGGGCATATTTTGCAGGTTCCATTTTCCTATTTTCAAAGCTGCACATAATGCCAACCTCAAAGTTACAACCCACTGAGAGCCTGGAAATGAAGTCACGACTTCAGGGTGGTAAGTAGTGTGTCATGTTCTGGCTAATTTTGCCCCCTTCCCCACATGCACACTGACACACTCACACCCACATCCATTGCAGAGAATGTTAGGTGGGCCATAATATTGGGACCCACATGGAGGTTAAACCCCCATTGCATTTGCCAGGAATCAAAGCCTGTCATTCATTACACTAGCAAACAGCTTACTTTACCAGTTGAAATATGCCAGAGACCAGAATATTTTTGAGTAAAGTTATGCTGTCCTGTTACATGCCAAGCAGGCACAGAGGGGTGGCTGACGTACAGCTCTACCCACACTCAACCCTGACACTAGGAGGGGCTGGGTGGTCAGTGCCATACCCAGCTACTTTACCCCCAGGAAAGAGACCCGGTCCTTGTTATACAGGAGGCTGGACGGGCTTTGGCACTGGTGTGGATTGGTCTGGAACATCTCGCCCCCACCAGTGTTTGAACCCCAGACTGTCTAGTCCACAGCAACTACATCAGTTGAGTAAAGAAGGGAATAAAAAAGTAACAAGACTTTGGGATTAAATGTCAAAATCAGTCACCATAAATATATACAAAGTATAACTTTATTCCCACAAGTTTTAACAACATAAATATTTTACAGGAACCCTTATGACTTCAACTGTAATGGGCAGACATTGATAATATTCACACATCATAATCCGTATAATTAGCAGTCACAACTGTTTTCAAATTAAATAAAATTTGACTACATAAGACAATGCACAATAAGAGTAATATGTTCTGGTGACACCAATGTGAAGTGACATGTAGGGATGTCGTGATAAAACTGGGTCATTATGTGGGAGACACAGCATTTTGAAATAAATTATTGGGACAACAAAAGACCAGTAAGATAAAAAGATGCACACTGGCTAAAGGAAAGGCACTTACTACTATGGATATGTCAAATTTCCTGTCCATGTGTTCCTTGGTAAAAGGTAACAGCAGGGTAAGAAAAGCCTTGACATGTGATACTGATACAAACAAAATACATGCAATATTTGCAAGCTCACTCGTGTGTACACAGAAAAATGCAACTATTGTGTCCCTTTTGGTTTCACACTACAAACCTAACAGACAACACCCAAAGATATTATGCAGTCTACTCCGCACACTGTCAATATGTACAGTAGCCTTAGCTGTTAAATCAGTGAGCAAGTTCTGCAGTAAATGTCTTTTGGGATGCGACACTGTGTTATAAGGTGAGTAAAAAGGTAAAGTTATCCCACTACAGGCCCTTAGGGTTCCAGAAAGTTGCGGCTCCCGGATTTCAAGACAATCAGCACACAAAGGTGGTAGCGTTGACAGCCCTACACACTGGCCACCTTTACCCCCTAGCAAATATTCCTGGTATTTATTTTTGTTAGAGGCTGAGTCGACCCCAGGGCCATAATGCAGCTGGAAGGATTATGTCAATGAAAAATTCCAGTGACAACCATCAGGAATCGAACCTGCAAATATATGGTGAGTGGTCTTGACATTTCTGGATCACGTTGGCTCCATCTTCAGAGTCAAGCAGCCCAACCCTGAAGATGGAGGCACTATATTCCTTTGAAACTTCACCCAAGAAAAAAGGGTCACATCCTAGAAGACTAGAATCCTAAGCAACACTGCTGTGGAAACCTCAAATGTCATGTTTCAGTACAGTTTTTGCATGTGATTTGAATTCTCACCCACAGTCCTTTTAATTACATGAGTAAACACTGATTTCACTATCTGACTTATTCCTTCTTTGAAGTTGTAGGTACTATACACAGCGATACTGACAAGAAAAGGAACCATATCGCCGGGGAATAATGGGTACTTACCTATTTGCATGTAAATTACAGCATCCTTCAGCTACTTACTGCCTGTACTTGACCAAATGATGCAACATTTTAAAATATCCCCAACACTTTGTCAGATCACATTCACATCCAACCTTAGACTGCGTAAGACAATTACAACATTAAAACAAAGTAGCTGACATTGTGCCTGCCTAAGCATTAAAATGGGTCCCCTGTGGAGCCCAACATTCTAGAAATCACATCCAGATTCATTATTCAGAATAATGACTAACAGAATTATAAAATTTAAAACCAAATAGTAATTTTGCTCAGGCCAGGCAGGATGTTATGAATAAAACAGACCTTACAGGAGAGGGCGGGAGGTTTCTGTAGAACTCAGCTCAGAATTCACAAAGTCCTCCCAGTCCATCAGATTGAGAACCATGCTAAAGTTCTGCGAAAATAAAGTGTATCCTGCAGTACATGTTAACATAAATGGACATTAAATGCTTAAAACTTCTGTCAAATCTGTCATCATTTGACACTCCTGTTTCATTAACATACATTACACAGTGGAAAACAATTTGGCATCAAATATTGTGTATACAAAGAGAAATGTAGTTAAGTACATCCCTGGGTAATATCCAACCATTTATACTGTAAAGATAAAGCACTCACAACTTGGACAGATTACCAGCATCAGATCTTTCACGTTCATCTTCATTACCATTTACATTCATATGGTAAAATTGTCCCAACTTATCCGCAATAAACTACCAAATGAATAACAATAAAATATTTATAAAACACACAGAGATTAGGCATTCTATTACATTAAACTAAAAATTGCACATACACAGCATTTGGAACACTAATTTACATCAACAGCAGTGGCAAATGCTCCAGTCTGGAGGCAGGCAGATTCAATAAGCAACTATAGATCCGTAAGCTGTACTTTCAAGCATGTGTCAGCATGGAAGAAACAGAGATTCAGGGGCAGTCAATCCATATATGCAAACTAGGTGGTTACCTACAGTGCCAAGTAGGGTGGGGTGCAAAATTTGAAAGAAAATGACAAATTAAAGAATTCAAATAGTTTTAATCCCATAGTACTTTCAGTGACGGATTGTGTGCCTCTTCAAAATAGCTAATAAAGATTTTCTTGTTTTCTACAAAAGAAAAAAATGTGCCTTTGGGATGGTAGAAGGGGGAGGGCATGTGCATGTTTTGCCTCAGGCACCCGTTTCTAGTAAGCAGTCTAGCACCGTCCCTACAAAGAATATACATGCTGGTATTGCCAGCTGCATTTTCGCATGATGCGACTTCTGCAGCAAACTGTTTGGAGGGAACACTGTATGCATCAGCATGTGTAGCCAAGTCTACAGAGTATTTGTAGTAAAAACAGCAGCACAATCATGTTTCACACACCTTACAATGATACGGAAACCAGCATTGCACCTCCTTACATGTGACCGACACATTTTAACCTTCGTCAGTCATGAATCACATTACTGCAACATTGCATGTGCACAGTGCAGCTAGCCGAGGAATGCACATGTCAATACACATGGCTGTCAGGCGTTCAGAACAGGAGATTTACACTTCCCTATTCCCAGACAATAAACAGTTACCCTCCAAATTACATACAGTTGATAGCAGTACAGAACAGGAGATTTTAAAGTTCAAATAAAGGTTAAGAAACTCGAGACACATTAAACACCAAAAATGCCCCACCATTACATGCGTTGTTTGTGAAAGATGAATATGAGTAATACAAATCCAGTAAATGTCACAGCATAACAATTAGCATTCCTACATTTGACATCTTCCAAAAGACACATGATAAAAGATGAACCTCTTGTCAGCACATTCATATCACGTTATGAACCCTTAATTTAAAATTATTTATCTATAATTTCTAAAATCCCTACAAAGTTAACCTCAACTGCACGCAAGATGTTCAAAATTAATAACTCTGTTTATTCAAATACCACACATGGCTTGTGCTAGCATATCAGGATCACTGGTACCTAACTTCATTTGGCAATGGCATAATTAAGTCATGCAAGTGATTTCTGTTGTGCAGGGAATTTTGAGCAAGTTAATATTCTGCAATGTGTAGATTTCCAAGTCAAAAAAGGATTAACAAGTTTATGAAATGCATACAAGTTCACAAAATGCATGCATATTACAACAGGTCTGGTCCAATTTCTCCTTTTTGTTTAATTCTCGGTATCGGCATAAAATGTGTGTTTCAGTTTCTTCCCACAATTCTTGTTTGAAACATTTTTTGCTCCAATAAATACTGCACCATTTACACTCAAGATGCCTGCACAAACATGGGTAGGTCTCCATGTAAGGTGTCCATTACTGATGTGCATTTTTAACCACTGCACTTCAAACTTCATAAAGAAACTGTTCCATGATCTATGAACTGTGTGACACATGGATAAAATATGGTAAAACTAATAGCCATGTTTTTGCCAATAAGCATTTCTGAAACTTTTGATTGCAAGTACACAAAAAGAAGATAACATGTCAAAAAGGAAGAAGTGGTAAAAACTAAAGTCATCAAGCAAGATATTTAGTTTACAGCGCTGGTATCGCAGTGCTTTTTACACAAATTAAATGGAGAGTAACATAATACATTTAACACTAATGTGCATGTTTTGAACTGATTACTAATACTGTGTACTCGGTAATACACACACACACACACACACACACACACACACACAACCATCAAAGCACACTTACGAGATGTATGACAATACCTGTTTGTTCACCACTCCCATATGATTCAACGAACAATTACAATGGTGAATAAACAGGGTGGACTATGATGGTGCGTATTTAAACATTATGATACAAGTTACTTACCCTGAAGATGCATTATATGTCACATGCTGGTTTTTTTTTCCCCCAAAATAAATCTATAAAAGGTTTTGAAACAAGGGTTATGGCATTACAAAATACAACTACAAGAAAAACGCAGCCTTTGCCAGGCACATACAAACTTCAGTGGAGCTTCATATCCGTAGTTTATCTCACAAAATCACAGCATATAGCATGCTGATGGTAAGCTAAAACTGGAACACATGCACGCTCTGCACACATGACACTTACAAAGTAGCACTACTTATGATCTGTAGTCTATGAAAGACCACAAAATAAGAATCACAGCATTATAACTAAAGTTTCTCTAAAACAAGATGAGGTGTCAGCCACAAACATACCATCTTCACTGGAAATCAAAATATTGCTAGACTGAAGTTAGCAATACATGTCAGCATGTCTGTCTGTCTGAGCTTAAGAAAACACATGACTAGTACAATATTACAGCAGCAATGTGTGCATTAAATGAGGTACTTTCAATGCACTGAGGATAACTGCAGTCCGTTACCAACACCTTATACATCTCAGATCTTACGTAGATCCTTGCACACTTCATTCTTAACAAATAAAGGAAGGTTAGGATTTCTCACGAGACAATCAAAATAATGAATATAAAAATCCATACAATAATATCCATATCTGTAAATGAAGTTTTATAAATTATTCCTTTCAATCCTTTGCCTTCCACAACTGATTTAGGTACACCTGCACTCAAATGAATATGGCACAGAACAAAATGAATAATTAATTTAATTAATTTAAACAGCTCATCCCTCTGTATTAACTGGCTCCCTAGCATGATGAATTTTCACATGCTTATTGTGGTTGGACTTAGTACTGGAAGCCTTTCCACAGATGTGGCAAGCGAATGGCCGAGCCCCGCTATGCACACGTAAATGTTCCTTTAGGTAATAACTACGATGAAACAGCTTCCCACAAACATTACAGCTGAACGACTTGCCAACCTCATGCTCCCGCACATGACGCAGGCAGTTATACTTACGTATGAACTGGCAACCACAGTGGTTACAAGTGTATGGCCGGACGTTGCGATGAGAGTGCATGTGTGCAGTATAATCATTACGACGAAAGAATGCGCTCTTGCACAAGGAACACTTGAAGGGCTTTGAACTGCGTGCTGCATGAGTCCACCGGTGCAACTGCAGGTTCCACTTCGTTGTGAAGTCCTTCCCACACACGTGACATGAGTACGGACGTTCGCCACTGTGCATACGCATGTGTACTGGCAGTGAACTTTTCAAGAATACATATCCACACAACTTGCACTCCACATTTTCCACTTCACGCCCACACTTCGGCACATAACGACAATCGTGTGCTTTGCGAATGTGTCTTGTCAAACTTGATGCATGAACAAAGCGCTCACTACAGTATGTGCAACACTTGGGCTTTTCCTCATGTATTTCTTTGTGCCATTCTAGCTTTTTCTTTGAGTGGAATATCTCACCACAGTGACAAATGAAATCTTTTACCTTCTTCTTGATGTTCATGTGATGTCGGTGCTTGTGCTGGATGAGGTTGCTGTACCTCCTAAATGTCTCATCACAGAGTGGGCACTTGATCGGTGCATTGCCTGTATGAGAGTTGGTATGTTCTGCGAGCTTCTGTTTTGTTACAAATGCTTTGTCACATATGGTACACTTGTGGGGCTTGATACCAAGATGTCGTTTTAAGTGTAATTCGAGGTTCTGACGTCTGTAGAAATATTTTCCACATTGCAAACATTCAAGTGGATGCGTCTGAAGATGCGACTGATATTCAGAATCACTAGTGAAGACTTCTTTGCAAGTGGCACATACATTTTTCTTTTCTTTAGGCTTCTTGTGGACCTTGTGTTCATGACCAGTCCGTAGCTTAGTACTTGTAAATACCTCAGTACACACGCTACAAGGATAGATGGTACCTGATTCTAAGTCAGGTTCATGTTTCAGCACTTCTCCTGTCTCCACTGTATCAACTGTAGCAGACGCATTCTCTGGGAGCTGCTCTCCATCTTCCATCTCCATCTTTGTCTCTGTATCTTCTTCAAGAAACACTTCCATAAACTGTGGCTTTTCTGTCTTCACACAACACTTATCATCTTCTTCTTTTATCACTTTCTTAAGTCTTGCTTTTCGCTTGTATACTTGCTTCCTTGGCTCTACTCCTGTGCTGACTTTAGCTCCACTTGCTGAAGCCATCATTTTGCTACATCCACTCTTATCATCTGAATGGACATTGCTCCTATGAACACGCCGCTCCTTGGGACAGTTGAATGGTTCCCCACATGTCCCACATTTATAAACCCTATTTTCTCTATCTTTCCTTCTCTCCTCACCACTTGTCACAGGTTTATCCTGTTTTTCAATGACACATGCTGTGGCCTCATGCTCCAGGATTACATCTGCATCAGAGCCATCTGAAAGCTCCCATTGTTCCCTAGCCAGCAGGTCATATGATGTGGACACCTCCTTCTCTCGAAATGCCTGGCACAAACATAACAAGGACTGTTTTAGACAATGGCTCAGATTCATATCAAGTACACATTCTGAAATCAAAGGAACTCTGTACTGCATGTTTACCCATTATAAGCCTATATCAACTGCTGTGGTTATGCAACATCAAATGCATTTTTGTAAGATGACCGTGAAGGATTAACTGAAACACATTTGAGAGTGGACACAGTGGAAATATACCAACAGAAGAGCATACACACCTCACAACTACATAATTTTTGTTATGAAACTTAACAAATGAATGCAATCATTTTGCCTTTACCATAGTTATAAAAATTTGGCTTTATTAGTTGAAATTTTAAAAGATCAAATGAGAATACAACAAAACACATCTTCTACAGATGAAGCTACTATAGAGGCATTTTACCATTAAAAAATTGTAATAAATATCATACAATGTGAGATCAGACAAAAAAGTATACATCTAAACTTACACTTTTACTTTTAAGTTTTTATATACAAGGCTGATGATGGTCTGGAAGGGCTGAAGTATGTAGCTTGCATATAGTACAAAAATAGATATTTGTGTTAGATGAAAATTTAACTGATTATTTGAACCCATGATATCCCAACAATATAGCAGCAGTAAAAACCACTACATGCAAACATTTAAACAACAGAAATCTGTGGAAGTCAATGAAGGAAAGATTTAAAATAGGAGACTTTACGTTCTCATTGCAACATCTGTGATGATATGGAAATTATTTTCACTTGCCACACAACAGATACTGAAACTTAACACTTTTCTGCGAAACAGAACAAATCAGATGTGCAAAATATACAAAAAATCTTTTGAAGAAATGATTTATTATATGAATTAGATAAAGAGTGCACAAATCTTGGGTGACTAAATTGGTAACATGGCACCTAATATTTGTTGGTTATCAGTATGGAACTTGCTTCATGTCACCTTTCTGGCACCTAAAATTTGAAGCGGCTCCTATATTTTTAGAATATTTCTTGTACCCCAGGATTAACCCTTTAAAGACGAAGCGTGTCTGTTTTATGTAAGAACACATCGCGTACCGCGCTGTAAACACTCTCCACTTCGGTTATAAAAACCAATCTCTTAATGTTTTATAAGGCAAAAGTTGCTGTTTGTTCTGAGATCCCTACAAAACACATAAACGCAATGTGGGCACCACGTAGAATTTTTTAATTTTAACACTGGTGGCGCGTGAAGTTACCGCTAGGCTTCAAAAGGTTAACTATTCCCTACAAACAAAACTGCAAAGCACCCCTTTGTTGTCTGCCTCTCTGGCCATGTCAGTGCATGAAACAGCATACATACAAGACTCAGTAACAGACTTTCACAAAGAAATTTGTTCCTTCAGGAACCTGAATATGCAAATCCAATGACATATTACACAGGCTGTGGTCATTAAACCATTCACATTGTGATATTCTGATATAAGACACTGTACATTGTGGCACGTGGAAGATGGAGCCAGTGTGCTCCCCAGAAACAGTGGTAAACACCTACGACGTTATAAGACATCACAATCCACAATATGGAAACACAAATCTTTACCTCTGCAAAAAACTCATAAAGTTAGATGGTATGTGACAACATATAGCCTATCAGAAATTTAATTATGTTTCAGAGTAACGTACCACCTTCAACCTTCACGGCAGAAAGGTGAATAGAGACAGTATGTTCCTCTCAATCACTGACAAATTCCTGCAGGACATCAAAGCACCACATTCCAGAACACAGCACTCTTTATAACTGCCACGGTGGGACCCTCAAATCTCATAAGGTTACAATGATATGTTAAGTCATTACTAACACTCAGAGAAAAACTTCACAATATGGTGACCACTTATTCATATTTTACCGATCCCTCTCTGCCTCTCTTAATCCTTCAATGAATTTGCTTTCATTTACACTCTCTAATTCTTATAAAAACTGCATCTGCCTCATCAGACTGGTCACACTGTACATGCATTTTGAAGCTGTTCCCTAAATTCTATGTATATTGTACATCAAGAGATTTACAAGTAAAACTCTGAAATACAGGACTCTATAAGACAGAACAGCAGAGCCTGATCAACTCACCTGAACCCACACAGAGCTCTCACTGCCCCCAACACTCTCCTGTTCTGACAGCTCTCCTCGAGGTGGCATCTTTTCATCTGTTTGGATATTCAAACTTGGCACTGGGGTTTCTTCTGGCTCTGTCTGTCTGGGATGATGAATTTTATCTTCAGGAGAGAGGGACAAACCAAGCGGCAAGGAAGCAGGAGGGTCATCTGCTGAGGCCTTGCCCCCCAGCAATGAAGGTGCATTTTCCAAGAAATGTGATGGCACAAGGATCCGAATCCCATCAATTTCAATTACACTAACAGGCTCAGACGAGTCGAGATCCAGGAACCTGTTAGAACTTTCCTCCTTTTTCTCATCAGGCTTTTCACACTTTTCTTGACACAATTCTGACATCTCTTTCACAGCAGATTCTTCTGTACTAGGTTCATCCTGTGATGGAAACTGCCTGTCAGACGTGATGTACTCATCACTGTCTGCTACACTAATGGGAGGCGACTGGATTCTCAGAGTATTCCTTAGAACACCTGACATCTGTGACACGTCCTCATTTCTTCTGTCCACATAGTCATCCTCTATACTCTCCTCAGAACCAGAATCATGTGAGTGCACCATAGGACTGACAGCCACATCATTCAGATCCTTCCTCACCCTCACATTTATAGATTCACCCTTCGGCAGTTCCTGCTGCACACTACTGGCTGCATCTTCTACCGTAATAGCCCCCTGCACATCCTTCGCCACACAAGGACTCTTCTGGTCATCATCCTCACAAAATACATCATTTGTTTGCGTTGCCACACCACTGTAAACTGTGTCAGTGCCACTAGTACTGCTGGGCACACTTGAATCTTCTTTGGGAACATCAGCTATGGTAGGTTCTTCTACCAGTTGCTGCTTTGAGCATTGTACTATTCCACTTGAAACAGAAACATTTTTATGCTGATCTGATGACACTGATCTTGGTTTGTTTACAGTGTCTTGTTCACTGTGACTGGTACTCTGTTCCTTCGCTGAGGAGAGCAAAAGGCCTCCTGAAGATGCAGGACACGAAAGTGAGGAAGGACATAAAGAACTGGAAGAGGTAGAAGGAAGAGAAACTGAAGAAGGAATTACATTGCTTGTATTCCTCAACTCTTGTGAGACATGGCCTGTTGGAAAATCACTGGCTTGATATGGAACAGCTGGAGGAACTGAAATGGCAGCAACACTGATTTGTGGCTGGGGAACATGCTGTGTGGCATAGGAGGGCACCACATGGCGAATGAAAGGCTGCTGAAATGATGGTGAAGTCACCGAGCTCAGCAATTGATACTGTTGCTGTTGCTGCTGTTGAACCACATAAGGGCTGCACATCATTTGCATGAAAGCAGCCTGATTACTAGCTGAATGATCAGCACTGGGTGCTGACAGTATGGCAGGAAATGAGATATACTGTGGGATAACAGTACTTGTGGCACAGCCATTACTACTCAGGAAATGTTGGTATGTTATGGCTGTTGTGAAGTGACTGCTGTTAGATGGGAAGCACTGAGAACCTGATATTAGTTCTCGATTGCCAGGTCCAGCAACTGATAATGTTTGATTGTCACTCTGGCTTTCTGTAGTGCCAGTGCTGTCTCCTGCTGAAATCCTGACCAACGCTGCAATCACTTGATCCTTTGGATGAGTGTCAAGATGTTTTTGTAGTGTAACGCCTTCCCGCATGTACAGCGTACACACGGGACAAGACACGGGGCTCACTCCATTCTCCATTGCAGCCTCCTTCGCTTGGTTTTACAGTCAACGAAAAAAACTTTTTTTAGTCACTAATATACTTGCGAGCACACTGACTGCTAAAAACTTCCTAAAAACTTTCTGATGCTCCAGAACAACTATCCACGATACTGTTCGACGTAACCTTCGTTCTCATCGCTGTTAAAACATTGGAATCTACACCACTATTAAAACACTAAATAACAACAATACTCCAAAACAATCATCCATAAGCTTGCTCGACGTAACCTTGGTTCTCATCGCTGTTAAAACATTCGACCGTACATTATTACTAACACACTGCATAACAACAAGCAAATAAAAACCATAACATGTCACTTCCATTGATAATCCATAAAAGTACATCCGACATAAAAAAAATTTTAATTCTAAAACTCGGTAACAGATCAAAGTTCCACATTTGTTCTCGTAATCATTATATAAATCCCACAAATACTGTAGTAACACATACTGAAGTCTAAAAAGTATGGCATGGTCACAACAACATACACAAACTCGATGGAAACAGCATCAGT
Source organism: Coptotermes formosanus (assembly GCA_013340265.1). Taxonomy (NCBI): domain Eukaryota; kingdom Metazoa; phylum Arthropoda; class Insecta; order Blattodea; family Rhinotermitidae; genus Coptotermes; species Coptotermes formosanus. The sequence continues at coordinate 713,045 of BLKM01000167.1, read as the reverse complement.
CTACTGACCACAAACACCCATGTTACTCGCAGCTCCGTAACACGAGCAGTTGAACGAGCCCCAGTTTGAGTGCGTTCGTGAAGCAATGTACCAGCGGAACTCTGACCTTTGCACGGTGCTCGATAAATGCACACACAGGGGAGCATCGTTGTGTGTAGTAGGATCCGTGGGTTGAGCCAGTGGCGAACGGAATGGTAAAGTTACGTGTGTGTGTGTGTGTGCATGCGCGTGTGGTGTAACATATGCGCGAAGAATGGACGTGTGTTGTAAAGAAATGAGTTGGTCCGGTGAGTAAAGTTTTTAAACGTGTGTGTCTGTTAATGCTTATATATTTAATTTCTGTAAATACACGAAAGTTATGTTGACTTGTTGCTTGTACATAATGACAGTCTGCCAGAATATGGAAGGCTCAGGGGAAAAGTGGTGCAGTGCGTTTCCTTATACTGTAAACTAATATCAGAATTAAGCTACATATTTTTATGTTATAGACGTACGAGATTTATTTAGATTATGGAGAGAGGAAAATGTACGGAAGAGCGTTGAAGTAGTTGACTTGTGGGAGAGAATACTACAAAAGAAGATGCACAAATTTGGTGATGAAAGTAAGTTGCATTTCTTTGTGATATTGAATCTTACGCCGACAAACTTAATACGTTGTGGGATGTGAATGTACCATTCTGAGCGAACAGCATGGTGTTGAAACCTGCTCATTTGTTTCATTTTTTTTATGTATTCAGGGCTTCCAGTATTGGAGCAAGTGTGTGTGGCAGCCCTGGATTGCAACAGGCTTGAAGTGGCCGATGCATGCCTCAAAGCTCTTTCAGCTGAGTTCCCAACCAGTCTGCGCATCAGGAAGTTGAAGGCCCTCAAGTTAGAAGCACTGGAAAGGTACAACTCGTGATAAAACCCAAGTACTGGTGCAGTTAATGAAAGACAGACATTCATTGACGCTATGTTATAATTATTTTTATTTTACTTACAAATTTTGGGTGCATATTGAAGTGTCTGACTGTAAAAGTTTAAGAACAACTGTGGCATAACATGCCTCCACTAGCAGTGATCGCGTAGATATCCCCAACACATTGCACTCGTCTGGATATGTAGCAGAAAAGATAAAATATGATACTCAGATAGGTAGTATGGTCAGTATAGTGACTGACTATGATCTGGGCATTGTGGGGTTTAATCCCTGGCTGGGCAAGAGATGACCAGACTAACTCTGGTGTCCACCCAGCTTGCTATTGAGTGGGTACTGGGAGTTTCTTTTCCTAGGGGTAAAGCAGCTGGGGTATGCGACTGACCACCACTTGCCTCTACCTTGTGCTCAGGTTAAGTGGCACTATACCTTAGCTCCCCAAGTTTGCTTTTATGATGTGTACAGGGATGACTTTACCATTGAATATTGGTATGCAGACGTTTTGAAAAGTGGTCACTTGAAAGATTGACAGGGGGAAATATTATTAATTCTTCATGCCTCATGTCAAGTATACATATCACACACTGTGATGCTCAAAATGCCTAACTTCAGGTTAAGGTGATGGTATTTCTAGCCTTCCTTATGCAGTTGTCATTTAAATTCCAGTAAGCAGCTCCCACCACATGTTTAATTCTGGTGTCAGAGGGTTAAAGTGTGTGATACAGAAACGGGTGCTGGGGATGGGAGGTGGATGAAGTTGGCTGAGGAATGTATCATATGGCAGGCTGTACTAGTGGTAGTGTTGAATCTTGTGGTTCTGCTACCAGAGAGTTAGTTAATTAGTAGATGGATCTTAGGGAAGTAGGTTGTGAGGATGGGAGGGGGATGGAACTGGCTCAGGATCGTGTGCAGTGGTGGGCTTTGGTATTAGCGGTGTTGAACCTTCTGGTTCTGCTGCCAGAGTTAGTTAATTAGTAAGACGGACTTAGGGAAATAGGTTATGAGGATGGGAGGTGGGTGGACATGGCTCAGGATCATGTCCAGTGGTGGGCTTTGGTATTAGTGGTGTTGAATCTTCTGGTTCTGCTACCAGAGAGTTAGTTAATTAGTAAGATAGATCTTAGGGAAACAGGTTGTGAGGATGGGAGGTGGATGGAACTGGCTCAGGATCATGTCCAGTGGTGGGCTTTGGTATTAGCGGTGTTGAATATTTAGGGAGGATGGGTTTGGTTTTACCGTTACTGAATATGGAGATTTTATCATCAGTTGAGCAGTGACAAATCATCTGTTCGTGTTTTATTTGTACCAGTAAAATAATATTCTACCTTGTGTTTTATACAGCCAAGAGGCTTTATCTGTCACATTGTGGGAGGAAGACAGACAGACAGTTCTGAGAGGAGTATTTGGCTCCAAGGGGGAGAAAGTGACAGGAGGATAGAGAAAAGTGCATAATGAGGAGCTTTGTAATTTTTGTTCTTTGAGAAATGTCGTTAGGGAAATAAAATAAAGTAGGAAGTGACACATGAGGCATGTAGAAGATATGGGAGAAATGATGAATTCACATGCAACATTTTAGTTGAAAAACCGTTCAGGAGACATAGGCATAATTGGAAAAGTAGCATTAAAATATATCTTAAACGAAAAATGATGTGAGGGCTTGGACCAAATTTATGTGGTTTAGGACAGATTCAAATACAGAAGCTGTCATGCAGCTTTGGGTACCATGTAAGGCATGACATTTCTTGACTAGCTGAGGAACTGTCAGCTAGTCAAGAATGTTCTTGTTCTGTGCATACGTATTCACAGTCTGGTAAGCACATATGCTTGTTTTGTTTACACATGCTGACATAATGTAAACCTTTATATTATGGTAATGCGTATGGGTTCCATTTATGTGTTATTAACTTAAGAAATATCTTTTAATGAGACTTGGTATAAACTTATTATTTCTATTTGGAATAAGGAGGAATTGCCTGAGGAATGGAAGGAGTCGGTCATTGTGCCTATTTATAAGAAGGGCGATAAGACAGATTGCAGTAACTATCGAGGCATATCACTTTTGTCGACTACGTACAAAATTCTATCCAACATCCTTTTGTCAAGGTTAACTCCATATGCAGAGGAAATTATTGGGGATCATCAGTGTGGATTTCGACGTAACAGGTCAACTACTGATCATATATTCGACATTCGTCAAATACTTGAGAAAAAATGGGAATACAATGAGGCAGTGCATCAGCTATTTATAGACTTCAAGAAAGCCTATGATTCAGTTAGGAGGGAGGTCTTGTATAATATTCTCACTGAGTTTGGTATCCCCATGAAACTAGTAAGGTTAATAAAAATGTGCCTAAGTGAAACGTATAGCAGAGTTCGGGTAGGCAAACATCTGTCTGACACGTTCCCTATTAAGAATGGCTTGAAACAAGGAGATGCTCTGTCGCCATTGCTTTTCAACTTTGCTTAAGAATATGCCATTAGGAGGGTTCAGGCAAACCAGGAGGGCTTGAAATTGAATGGTACACATCAGCTTCTGGTTTATGCTGATGATGTTAATATATTGGGCGGAAGCGTACATAGCATAAAGAAAAATGCAGAAGATTTAATTATTGCTAGTAAGGAGATTGGTCTAGAAGTAAATGCTGAGAAAACGAAGTACATGGTCATGTCTCGAAATCAGAATGCACGACACAATCACAACATAAATATAGATAATAAATCCTTTGAAAGGGTGGAAGAATTCAAATATTTGGGAGCAACCCTAACGAATCGAAACTCCATTCATGAAGAAATTAAGAGCAGATTGAAGTCAGGGAATGCTTGCTATCATTCGGTGCAGAATCTTTTGTCTTCCAGGTTGCTATCCAAAAATACAAAGATTAGGGTATACAGAACTATAATTTTACCTGTTGTTCTGTATGGATGCGAAACTTGGTCTCTCACACTGAGGGAGGAACAAAGACTGAGGGTGTTCGAGAATAGGGTGCTGAGGAGGATATTTGGGCCTAAGAGGGACGAGGCGACAGGGGATTGGAGAAGACTACATAACGAGGAACTTAATGACCTGTACTCATCACCAAACATTATTCGGGTAATCAAATCGAGAAGACTGAGATGGGCGGGGCATGTGGCACGTATGGGGGAGGAGAGAGGTGCATACTGGATTTTGGTGGGGAGACCCGAGGGAAGGCGACCACATGGGAGACCCAGGCGTAGATGGGAAGATAATATTAAGATGGATATTCGGGAAGTGGGATGGGAGGACATGAACTGGATTGAGCTGGCTCAGGATAGGGACAGGTGGCGGGCTCTTGTGAATGCGGTAATGAACCTTCGGGTTCCATAAAATGTGGGGAATTTCTTGACTAGCTGAGAAACTGTTAGCTTCTCAAGAAGGCCTCTGCTCCATGGAGTTAGTTAGTTAGTTAGTTAGAGACTTGGTGGTAAAGTGGATAGGGCTCCTTCCTTTGTGAGAGGGGCTGTGTTCAAATCTTAGCTATACTGACAGGTAGTTTCTGGTTTTCCTCAGTTTGTCCAAGTAGATTCCTTGAGAGTGACTTAGCTTAGGCCACAGCTCCTTCTTTGGCGCATACTCCTAGCTGCTGCCAGCATCATTAAATCAATTATCAGTAAATGAGGCTTGTAATTTACGTCATGCAGTTGGTCAGTCATTTTTTAAAAAAAATTTCCTAAATCTGAGGACTCATTAGGCATTTCCAGCAGCCTTCTTCCTTCACTTTCAAGCTGTAAGAGTACTGTCTTTACATCCATGCGCACTAATAGTTCTTTTGCTTGGATGTGCATGCATGATCGTACAGATATTTAATTTCATGATGCTGTCTTTTGTACTGAGTAAGTGATCATCCTTGTGTGTTTTGTGGTTTAGGTATGATGAAGCCCTGGATTTGCTGGACTCCATCATCAAGCAAGATGAGACAAATGCAGCTTCACGGAAACGCCGTGTTGCCATCTTCAGGGCAAGGGGTAAGATTCCTGATGCCATTAAGGAACTCACCGAGTACCTTAAGAAGTAAGTGTGCGTCTGTGTATGTGTATATTGAGCTGTTTTGTTTCTTGGGTTTGGACAGTGAGGTGTATTTTATGGTTTGTAATTAATATTTGAGGTTAAATTGCTTTAGACTCTGTCTGAACTTGGGCTGTTAGTTGGTGGCTTCTGCCCATGTATGGCCAGATTCAATGCCAGGGTATTAAATTCGAGATTTATGATGAAGTAGCACTGAGACAGCGTTTTCTCTAAGTGCTTTATCTTTCCCCTGCCACTTTCCCCTGCCATTTATTTCACCAGTACTGCATAGGTGGCTGTCATTAGGGGCTGATGTAATAGGCCACAAGTCCAACTCAAAACAGTTGACGTTTTGTATCTGTGACTGTGATTTCCATCGTTAACGCCTCCATAGTTCCATTTTTGTACCTTATAACCATTGAGGAATTCCATAAATCAGAGTTGCACCCACTATGCATGTCATGATAGCTTGAAATGTAGCGTGATAGAGCGTATGACATTATTGCGTACAAGTAACTTCTTGTCACTCAAGGTTAAGCCTGCAGTACCAGCCAGATCATGAGTACCTCGTGACTTCATGATGTCTGAATATTTGTGGCAATCACTGCCACCTATTCTGTACATGTTACTGTAGGAATGACATGCTACATTATGGGCAAAAAAAAAAAAGGGTAGCTGACATATCAAAACATTCTGTGTGATGTAAAAAGTAATCCTATTACAGGCCTGGACAGGCCTTGAGGATTCCAAGAGTTTGAGGCTCCCCAGTTTCAAAACAGTTGGCCCATGGAGGTGGTAGGATTGTCAGCTCTATGTACCAGCTGCCTTTACCCCCCAGGAAATATTCCTGGTACTCATTTCTGTTAGAGGCTGACTTGACCCCAGGGCCATAGTGCTGCTGGAAGGACTATGTCAATGAAAAATTTCAATGACACAATCGGAAATCGAACCCGCGACCTACTGGCTTGTAGGGCAGTGCCTCAACCAACTGCGCCACCATGTGCCCCATTCTATGCGAGGTACTGAGGCATAATTATATGACATTCATAGTTTGTATAGCACCGAGTGCTGATATTAAGAACAATATGCCAGAACACGCATTTAGAAGTTTAGTTACTGCAGATCTTGAGTAGTTCATCATCTTCCATTGCTGAGGACAGATTCCAAGGAACTCCCAAATTGAGATTCTGACTGACTAACCGATTTACTAAATAACTATCTACATAGAGCAGGGTCCTTCTTGGGAAGCTGGGAGTTCCCCTGCTAGTCAAGAATTTGCAACATTTCGTAGAATCCATAGAAGTTCATTACTGTATTCGCAAAAGCCCATCACTTGTTCCTCCAGATGTGGAGGGCAGATGTGAAAATACTGAATAAGCAGTTACAGACAAGTGACAAGTGCTAGTTCTCCAGCCTGGGAGTTGGATGAGGAATATTAGTATGGTACTAAAAGTTACAGTGCCGAATTGTGATAGAAGAAAATAAATTACAGATACTTGAAAACAAAGTACCCAGGAAAATATCAGAACCCCAAAGGGATGACCTCACCTGGTATTGTTAGAGATGTGAATTTGCTTCAATATATAAACCGTATTATATAACAAATGCACATGGAATTTTGATGGGGAAGTCAATTGGAAAGCAGCCCCTTAGAAGACAAAGAAGGTGGGAGGATAGTGGTTTAATGGATCTTAAAGAAATGGGTTGAGGGGATGTCAGCTGGTTCAGGAGAGGGCTCATTGTGATATATTCCGCTATTATGTAGTTAGTGGTGTAGTTTATATAACTTTAAATGCATTAGACACAGAAATGAAATTCATTTGCTTTTCTTTTTGTTTCGCCATGACCTACTAACTCTTGCTGTTCATGCATTGACACTGTTGTAATGCTGCACACATATAGTTTATATGGCCAAGCATTACGTTTTATCTATGTCAATATTATTCCTCAAATGAAAGTCCAGTAGCCAGCCCTGTAGTACCAGAGGATTTAAATTTCCTCGCAGCAGGTGATAAAATACAGCCATAACAGAGGCTGTGCTCACATGCCAAACTGTTGCAGGTTCATGAGTGACCAGGAGGCTTGGCAAGAACTGTGCGAGCTCTACCTCTTTGAGCAGGATTTTGCTCGAGCAGCTTTCTGTATGGAGGAGCTCATCCTTCATAATCCACATAACCACCTGATTCATCAACGATACGCCGAGATCCGCTACACACAGGTCAGATTGTATGTTAGGGCATCAAGGGTACTTGAATGAGTGGACAAACGAAATGTTTGTTGCCCTCAGATTTGCATAAATATGACAGAGTTTGACATTAATAAGAGAGTGAACTGAAAAGAAAAGAAGATACTGTGTGTACGTCAAGTAATTCTTCTAGTGGAGAGACAATTAACTCAGGTTCTAAGATCTAAGGTTTTCACATCAAAATTTCATCCTGTGATTTTCTGAGGTAACATGCAGTGCAGGAAGTGGGGGCCAGTATCTTTAGGTTATGTTTTCATAATAGACTGCTTGATCATATGAATTTGATAATGCTGAACTGCAGAAGATACATGTGTGTCTGTGCTTAGTTATGTACCACACTACAAAGACGTATGGGGCAGTTGAGAAATAGCTCCACACATTGAGAACCTCAACACTAAATGGAAGTGAATGCCACGGGCACTATCTGATTGGCTAGGAGGCTGGATAGGCCCTACAAGTGGTCTTGGTGAGGACAGGAAAGGCCTTTGCCCCTGCCAGGAATCAACACTCCTCCCCACCCCCACCCACACCTAACTGTGTGGTTGTCCAGCCTGTAGCCTGTTCAGTATGCTGTCTGAGCTTTGCCAGCTTGCAAAGTGAAATAAGGTGGAAAGATTGTCAGTAGATTAGGAAGGAGGTGTCATGGGTGTTTTAATGTGTAGTCCAAATGTGTACATCTAGACACTGAGGAAAAGGCGTGAAAAATCAGGGTTTGTCCAATTTAAAAATATGTGTGTCTGGAACACAGATGGAGTGATACAGTGATACCAACCTAGTCTCTTCATTTTTATCCCATATGTTTAAAAATGCTATTATTGTTTAACCCATGTTGTCAGGATATGGGGATTTTAAATTCTCTGGTCGTACAGAGTTGGCAGGTATATTTTGACTGTAGGTAAGGATGTCAGTACTGAAGAAGTGCAGCAGTCATCTGGCCAGACCGTGCGTGTGCACCATCACACTGGCATAAAGGTTACGTAAATATAACTTGGTATATACTGTGGGTGGGTGGGTACATTTATTCAAGCAGTGATTTTTTTTATTGTCTGATTGTTGGGCACATGAATCAGTACATTGTGATTTGTCTTTTTAAACAGGGAGGCTTTGAAAACATGGAGCTGGCACGAGCCCACTACTGCCTTGCACTGAAGCTTAGTCCCAGCAACATTCGAGCACTGTATGGCCTATTTCTGGTGAGAGATATTATAATTTGCATGGCTCGTCTGTCCTGTTGGAAGAATAAACAGAGCTGGTCAGGACATGCCCAATAGTTATGTGGCCTAAATATTCAGCACCGTCCTCACAAAAGTTGGTACTGCAACAGTTCAGTCCAGTTCTTGTCTTTGACTCTCTTTAATATCAGTTTTAATATTACCTTGTCATCTGTACATGCTTCTGACAGGGTTTGTCTTGAATGCAGTTTTTCCAACTGAAATTTTGGTCATGATGTAGTTACAGAGGTGTAAAAGCCAGTTTTCAGGGTTTCAAAAAGTGCCTACGTTACCTCTGTATTATGTAGCAACAAGGAGGCAGTTGTGACCTGCATAAGGGTTCCTGCCTCAAGAATGAGGACGTTTATGAGAACGTCCCCATCAGAATTTCTGCTTTCAAAGATACTGACTGTTCTGATTGAGGCATTTCATTGTATTACTCGCCCCTGCAGGTGAGTATTGTAAGAGCACCTCATATTAGGCTGCAATTGGTTCCTGCCATATCCTTTACAGTTCATTGTTTATCAACATACCATTTGATGCTGTAGGCACACCTACTGATTGGCATTAACCATAAATGAATGAATAAATAAAAAAATAAACAGAATAGTGTACACAGTATGTCACAATGGCATTTATGAGAATAAGTTCCTCCACAAATGTATGGAAATGTTAAGTGCAGTGATAAATAAATTTTGTACACACACTGTCTCATGATGGTCCTACCAGACATCTGGACATGACAAATTTTCTTTGAATATAGGCACCAGCTCAAAAATTTAAGAGCCCAATTTTCATGCCTTCTGTTCATTTATGTTGCAGAAACTGACATTGCAACCCTCCGTTGTTGCTGTTACTCATATTGGGTGTGTCAAATCACAAAATATACAAATGCATTGAGGGTATCTTCTGAAATGATGTAACTTTTACAAAATTTTATGAAAAACATCCCAGAAAGCATACAAAAAATAAACAACAAAAAACAAAAAATTCCATACAAATGCATTGATACAAACTCCTTATTCAGCATTAAAATACAAACAAAATTAACTTCAAAAGTACCACGTCAGTCCCTGCTGCCTTTATCATTCACGCCATCTCCTACGCCAAGGCATGCTACAGACATTTAAAAAGAGTTACTTCCATGCATTTTCTTACATTGAACTGATTCTGATCATTAGGCTGTTTATTGGTGGCTATAAGTGAGGTGTTTAGCAGTAAAGCGCTTCTTAGACTGGGAACTTCAAATAAAAAAAGACATTAATTTACAATACATGCTTCTGAAATTCTACATTAATTAATGGGAAGGGATCAGCCCCACTACCCTGGTGGCTGCCAGTACATTTAATGTTTAGTGATCCCCACCTTACCAAGTTGCCAGCAACAATTTTTCGCTCATCTCACTTCATCTTACACACTTATTTCTTCAGGTCTGTAAACTGTGTGCTTGTCACTTCTACTGTCTAAAGTTTCTCAGAGGAAAAGGAATGGAGTTATGTATAAATTATTGCTTGGTAATGCCTGGTAAACATTGACAGCACTTCAGAGTCTGTCTGGAAGTTTAGAAAATAACGTAAGTTTTTCACAAAATCGGCATTCTTTGTTTGCAGTCTGCTACCAACATTTCCATCTCCACGAAATGTACATCAGTCAAGAAGAAAGAAAATAATAAACTTGCAAAGTGGGCCCTCAAGGAAATTAATAACAGGCAAGTGTCATGGCAGTACACCTCATTTTCACAAACATTCTACCTCACTATATTTTCCATAAAATTGTGTCTTGCACTGGAAATGTGTCTGTTTCAAACTTAACGTTATTGGATGTTGAGTTTCTTTCCTTTATAAACTCAGCAGGATTTATACAACGAGTAACCCCATGAAAACCCAACAACACAAATTTAACAATTGTATTCTTAAAGCAGTTATGCTTTATAGAATTAAGTTATGTTTATAAGTGACTTGTCATTCCATACCTTGATTCAACATAATCTGAATGTTCACCTGAGTCTTACCGTATTAAAAATAGTCAAACTCTGTTATAACATCATGAAAGGGACTGAATATTTTGTGTTATAACCAAGGAGTGTAATGTTACGGTTAACAGTGAGGAAATAATTGGTACCACAGAATATCTGCCTCTATAAGCGAGGTATTGTATAAATCAGCGTCGTTAGAACTGGGTTCGACTGTAACTGTATTTTTTGCTGTACTAAAAATTACAAAATATGAAATTATAACTTATGATTTCTGTTCTTACAGATTAATTAAAAATTCAACATCACTTACAATGATTCCCTGTATCTTTGTACATGCCACATCTGCATATGACCGTCTTGTATCTGAGCACTGCCTTCATGCCTACTTTATTTAATGAGATAAGATGTTTCATGTTATGTACAGCTGTGACCCCAAGCCATCATGTTTACTTGTATGCTATATAGAAAGGTGTTGTGATTGTAGGTTTTAATAGTTTTTTACACTTGTTATAGTTGATGTGAATGTCTGGAACAGGATTGAGATCTCGTCCTTGAGTGACTGTCGATTGTATCTGTGAAGTTTTTATCTTTCTGCTTCCTTATACACAGGCTGATGATAACTTGTTGAAAGCCTGAACACGTAGCTAGGCATATACCACTAAAAAAACAATAAGTTGTGTTTGACGGATAATATAGTTTTATTGTCTTAATGTATACAACACAACGGGATGATTAGTTGAAATTTGATTACTTTTGTTGACAGATACGAAGAGCATTGTGGAAAGTCAAACCAGGTGGCAGCTCTGGAGGGTCTTATGAACTCACTGCAGATTTCACCAACTGCTTAGCTTGCTGTGATCCTCAAGTTGTGAACATGCCTTCAGCATTTAATCCTTCAACGCCAGCATCGGCGCACTGCGTGGATCTTTCATTCTTCACATGCCACCAGCTGCAGTGTATCACATGGTCATGAAGGCATTTATGGGTACCGTAAATTTTAAACCCCTCCATCCTGGGCATCGTCAAAAGTCTAAAAACACCATTAACTTGAAAACGGTTAGCCACATCTTGAGGCTAGATTTACCAGCTGTCAACTGAATAACCAGAAATACTAAAAGCACAGCTTGAACTGTATTCTGCACTATCAGCAGCTCTGATGTCTCAGAAATTCATGCCTGTGGTCTACACAGTACAATTGCTTGATGAACATTGAAATATGAATGTCCACTGGTAAATGAAATGCATAATTTTTGTAGAAAATTTTATTAAATTTGAATGCATTGTAGCAACACAAAGCTACTGATGGTGTTATTAAATAATCTATAAATAAACTGTAAAATTGTTATAGTTGGTACACCATTTTCCATTACATGTTCAGTTAATTCTTGTTCTTTGTAGTTTAGTACCAGAAAACTCAGGATGCATCATAGATATAATGGACAGAATTTCCAGAGTAAGTTGCGGTGTAAAAAATGTAAAAATTATTATGCATTACATACAGTGAAAGTAGCAGATGTCTTTCATGTTGGAAGCTACATTTTTATGCTAGAGTAAAAAACTGTATGGCATATATCTATGAATTTTAACCAGTCACATAATTTACTGGTAGAATTGTTTGGACTAATAGTGTTTTGAACATTTTGATACACTGAGTTAAGTCCTGTAAATGTCATATGGCCAAAGGTGGAAAAAGGATGACAGTGAATGAACTACAGTATTTACATCCCTGCGTTAGAGTTGAAGTTCTCACAGCCGTGAAGATCAAGAATACAGTCGTACAAGATGTAGCATCATGTACTTTGATAGATACCGTATCTACCTAAATACTGAATGATAATTTTTTCCCCAGTTCATTGTCTAACAAATGGGGTGGGGAGAACATGTGTTTGCCTCATAATCCTGAACAGAGTTAAAAATACTCTATGTAAGTATTTTAATATTTTCCTGACAATTTAAGATTGGGAAGGCAAGTCATCTTATATGTGGGTAAATATGACAGGTGACAACATTCTGGGCTCTATGTTCTAACCTTAAAGTGGATGTGGTAGGTTTCTCTGACATGCTGGTACCTCTCCACCAAACTACATCCCAGCAGACTGTAGTCTCTTAAGTGCGTCCACAGTTCAGCACATTAGGAAGGGTAATCAGCTGTAGCGAGGAACAGAAAATTTGATGTAAACACAAGTACATGTGATTTGACAACAGGCCAGAGATGAACATTGCAGTATCATAAGCACGTCATGTTGACAGGTGGCAATGCATGTCTGTCTCATTACCACACAACTTGTGGCCTTCCAGGTTATGACACTGGAGTCTAATAGGTGGATGGATACCAGAATCTCAGAGTAACTTGCTCCCTCCCTGTTTGGAATTCAAATGTGAGGACTCTTGCTTTGAGAGATCAAACTTCTGTTACTTCAGGATGGGAGTGAAAATGCTTATATGACTTGCAAAGGGAGAAACCACATCTGATTTTCATCCCTGAAGATGATGGTTATGTGTCTCTCCAAAACACTTGTACCCACTTGTGAGACTACACTGTGTCATAAGCCAGAAGACAAGGTTGTAGTATAAATCTTGACTGCTGTGAAAACCTCAGATTTTTTATAACTTCAATTACTGCAGCATTGCACTGAAGTACACACCAGATTGCATGCCCAAGTCCTGTACAAACATTTCACACTGACCAAGATCAAGCAACTATAAAACTGGAAGCCTTCACACTAACTATTGACGTTCTCAGCCTGACGTGATCACAGTACTGTATTTACTTGAATGCAAGTCGAGGTTTTTCCGTTAAATTTGTTGCTTAAATATGTGAGGTCATCATAAATTTGCGTATGAAGCACCAAGTTGGACCACACCAGACTGGATCGCTCTGAACCATACCATGTGGAGCCAAACCAAGGCCTGCATTGCCAAATGTATTATTTAGTCAATGTGGATCATAACTGCATGGCAGTGCATCTCACCAGAAGTGACTGTGAAGGGTTTTAAGATGTGCTGTACATCCAATGCAATGGATGTGACTGACAGTATGTTGTGGAATGGCAGTGAAGAGGATGGAGATGTTAGGAGTGAGTGCGAGGAAGATGATGAAGGCACTGACTGTGAAGATGGGAGACAGTGACACCAATTGGAAAAGGTAGATAGAATCTGACATGATGCTTTGTGTATTAAATGTGTAAAATTAATGGTAAAATATTTTTTCTTAGGAGATGTTTTATTTTTAGGGCCATCTTAGATTAGGGTCGCCTTGCATTCAGGTCAGTGTGGTATTACAAATTTACAAGGTGCTTGAATACAGTCTATTCCTGAATATAAGATTACTGGCACTATAGTGCATTAATGAACTGGGGAAGCTTTTTGTTTTTACTTGTATGGATATTAAATTTCCTTCCCCAGCACCTCTACATCCTGATCCATGCTGTCTACCCACCATGGCTTTAATCTTTCGGGCCCTCTTTTTCCCTGTGGAGTCACCTTGAACACTTTTCAACTGGGTCATTAATGTCCATATTTATGACCAGCCACTTTTGGTGTAATTTTAGTAAATTCAGACTCCAAATCATCGAAGTCTTTGGATCAACACAATCTGTGGTACTACCACAGTAACTGAAGAGCTTCATAACAGCACAGAGTGTAATGGTTTCCCCATTGTGAATAGGCTGAGGATTTGTATCCATAACAGAATTATACTAGTGAATTAACAGAACCACCCATGTCTTTCAGAATCATCTGTGTGTAGTAGCATGAAAGATTATTCTTCTAAAAAATTTGGTGAAATTGCACTGGGAAACTTGGATGTGATTGGTCGAGGGCTTGGCCAGAATCATATGTTGGATGGACCAGGAAGTGACTTAATTTAAATTTACACACATTAAAGGTTTTATGGGGTGTGGCTATGAAGTTTTTGGAATATTCTGCTGAAAATATTCCTCCACACTGACAGCTTAAAGTGTGAAGTCACCTTCAGAGTACCACTCTTGAGCAGCTTTACACTTAGCCCAGCAATGCTACCACCATTGGAAACATTTATGGATCTCGTCATTCAGAGTATCCCTTAGTGCTGCCAACGCATTTTTACAAATGTCTTTGGGGTCATTACATCTTGGTCCCTGCAGTGTGAACTTTACTTTCTGAAATATCCAAGGTTCACTGGGAGCCAAAGCTGTTGAATAGCAGATGTTTCAGTGCAACAAGTTTTTTTCCTTAAAACCGCTTGAGACAGGGCTCGACAGTTGTTGTGGAGGACCCAGTTGTTGGGCCAAAGTTCAGGCCATTTTCTACGCACAATTTCACTTAACTTAGTCAATATTTCTACATAATAAGCCTGGCTGAATGTCTGAACAAGCAAGATTCCACACTTTTCAACATTTTCATCGGCTTTCCGTGTTTTTTTAAAACCGCTTCTTTCAGTGTCTTCCACATTCTGTCGAAACTATTTGAACCATATATGCCACTCTTGATTTCTTTACAGCTTCTGTGCCGTATGCTTCAGAGAGCATTGCTCATGTTACACTTGCACTCTTTCCTAATGTAACACTAATTTTAAAGTTAATTCTTTCCTCTAAATTCCGATTTCTCATTCTTCTCCCGAGAGATGCAAACTTTCATCTTTTATTAATGCCATGGCTTTGACAAAACTGATGCCACAGTGTTGAAACAGCAGACTGCACAAGTCACAACACACACACACACACACAGGCCTTAAACCCTGTAACACGGTACTTTACATGATACAGTCATTCCAGGAACTTAATAGTTACACCTGTATGTAGTCTTAGTATGTTAAAAATAATTACATCTGCAACTGGTTTTTCTTTAAATCTGTAAAAGACAAAATGTAAGCAGCACTTTTTTTAAATTAATATGTGTAATGAAATGGTTATGTTTATTTTGTTGTTGTTGTTTTTGTTGTTGGTGGAGTTGTTCAGTTATTTTATATGTAATTTATTTCCAGCTGGAATGATGTGCCATTGAGGTTCAGTTAAAAATACTGGTACATGGTCTGAATATAATATAAATTGTGGAAATGTATGGATTTGTTAAATACACATGATGTAATGTCACGATTTTCTCAGTTTCCCCAACCATCGCCCTTGGTACCATAACGTAAGGCTCAGTCACTTTCACACCCTGAATAGCAGTCACATCAGTCAGTGCATTGTTTGTTTCTCATCACATAGCACCTAATCATTTTAATCTTTTAACACCAAAGATCATCTAGTGTTATTTTGCAAGTCCTTACCTTCCTCACATCTAAACAGTACAAATATCATTCCATGAATGATGTTCACAAGATCAGTCAGGATCAAATACATAAATACATTGTGGGCAAAAGGCTATTTCACTTAACCTTTAAACACTGACATTCACATATGCAAACGCACGTTAAAACAACACCCCTAGAAATTCATTGTTATATTTTTTAGGCAACAAGGAAATTTACTGCATTTTTAAGACAAAGTGTATAATTTGTTTTATTTTCCACAAAATGCCATATGTTTCATAATTTTATCTTCTTCTGTTCAAATAATACATGTTTCATAAACCATATGCCAAAATTTAAGTACAAACCTGGTCAGTGGAAGGGATGTGGTAGCCTTACTTACATTGCCCTGTAGACAATCTCATACTGCATTAAGATGCATGTCTTTGTCTTTGCTGTGACGTTTCCAATTTCTGCCACAATAATAGACCATAAGCTGGAGGAGAATCAAGTTGCTGGTTAAACTTCAACTGGCCATGTGTTGTGCTACCATAATGTCACATAGCAGTCAGTCCAACTACTGGGCCACAGCATTCACCCGCCTCCAATACTTAACACCATTACCAGCAAGTTAGAACAATATTTGGTTGGCAGTCCTGTACTGCCTGGAGATTTAAAATTCCCAGACAACAGGGATAGAAACTTTAGCAACACTGAACTAAGAAATCGGCTGTTTGTGCCCCATGTGTGCGAGTCTTTTCAAACATTGGTCATCCTTGCTTTTAATAATTTTAATATTAGACATCTCCACCACTAATTACTTCTGCATCCTTGATTTGTTGCTGCAGTCCAGTCTTTCTGAAATTTTGTGAACTTGGCACTCTCAAGCGAGATATCACACATGACACCATTGTCAAAGAATTTTTAGTGTGCTGTTGGCACACTCAGTTCTATCTGCAGCCCAAACGTCTGGTGAATGCAAATTCAGTTTATTAAAAATGTGTTTGTGTTCCATGTTAAGTGGGTCCCTGTCACCACGGCATGGCGCGTCCTCAGGTTGCGGATGGAGGAATGGCCTCCAGGTATGGAGGGTAGCAGCGAATACATTGAATAAGCAGTCGCGGACAGCCGAAAAGGGGTGGTCCTCCAGCTTGGGGGTTGGGCGAGGTGCTAACAACTCACCAAAAAAATTATGATATTACGAAACAGCCTACAAAGCCTCGGACCTGGACTGATTCTTTGGTATGACCCCAGCTATGGAAAAAGGATATGAGTTTTGGAACATGGAATGTGAGGAGCATGTATAGGTCAGGGTCACTTATGACAGTGGTCAGGGAATTAGCTAAGTATAAGTTAGATTTAGTGGGTGTACAGGAGGTTAGGTGGGACAAAGAAGGGACTGTAAGAGCCGGGGAGTTTACTTTTTTCTATGGCAAAGGGCAGGAAAATCATCAATTGGGAACAGGTTTTTTTGTGCACCAGAGAATGGTATCAGCAATCAAGAAAGTGGAGTTCGTTAGTGCTAGGATGTCATACATAGTGCTGAGAGGCCGCTGGTGTAATATCATTGTTCTGAATGCGCATGCACCAACGGAAGGGAAGGGTGATGATTCAAAGGACAGCTTCTATGAGGAATTAGAAGGGGTTTTTGATCATTTTCCTAAGTACCATATGAAAATTCTGTTAGGAGATTTTAATGCAAAAGTGGGGAGAGAGGATATTTTCAAACCGAGTATTGGGAATGAGAGTTTACATCAGGATAGCAACGATAATGGTGTTAGAGTAGTAAACTTTGCCACATCAAAGAATCTAGTTGTTAAGAGCACTATGTTTCCGCACCGAAACATTCATAAATACACCTGGACCTCTCCTGATGGGAAGGCTCACAATCAGATCGATCACATATTGATAGATAGGAGACGGCATTCCAGTATACTCGATGTGCGATCTTTCAGGGGAGCTGACTGTGATACTGATCACTATCTGGTGGTTGCGAAAGTTAGGAAAAGACTGGCAGTAAGTAAACAAGCAGTACAGAAGTTTGATGTAGAGAGATTTCATCTCAAGAAGCTAAGTGAACCAGAGGCTAGGAAACAGTATCAGCTTAAGATCTCAAACAGGTTTGCAGCTCTGGAAAACTTAAATGTTAGTGAGGACATGAATAGGGCTTGGGAAAACATTAAAGAGAATATCAAAATCTCGGCTCAAGAGAGTCTAGGTCTACACGAACGGAAGCAGCATAAACCATGGTTTGATGCAGAATGTGCAGAATTTTTAGATAAAAGGAAGCAGGCTAAAATTCAGTGGTTACAGAATCCAAACCAAAATAATGGAGATAATCTGCACAACGTAAGACGTAAAGCTAGCAGACATTTCAGGCACAAAAAGAAGGAATATCTGAAAGCTAAAATTAATGAAATTGAAACAAACAGTAAGATCAAGAATATAAGAGACTTGTATAGGGGTATCAATGAGTTTAAGAGGGGGTACCAGCCTAGAATTAATGTAGTAAAGGATGAGAAGGGTGACCTGGTTCCAGACTCCCACAGTATTTTGGCTACGTGGAGGAATCATTTCTCCCAGCTGTTGAATATATATGGGGTTAATGATGTTAGGCAGATTGAAGTACACACAGCAGAGCCACTAGTGCCTGAGCCCAGTGCCTTTGAGGTTGAGATGGCTATTGGAAAACTAAAAAGTCACAAATCACCAGGTATTGATCAGATTCCAGCAGAATTGATTAAAGCAGGGGGTAGGATTATTCGGTCTGAAATGCATAAACTTATTATTTCTATTTGGAATAAGGAGGAATTGCCTGAGGAATGGAAGGAGTCGGTCATTGTGCCTATTTATAAGAAGGGTGATGAGACATTGCAGTAACTATCGAGGCATATCACTTTTGTCGACTACGTACAAAATTCTATCCAACATCCTTTTGTCAAGGTTAACTCCATATGCAGAGGAAATTATTGGGGATCATCAGTGTGGATTTTGACGTAACAGGTCAACTACTGATCATATATTCGACACTCGTCAAATACTTGAGAAAAAATGGGAATACAATGAGGCAGTGCATCAGCTATTTATAGACTTCAAGAAGCCCTATGATTCAGTTAGGAGGGAGGTCTTGTATAATATTCTCATTGAGTTCGGTATCCCCATGAAACTAGTAAGGTTAATAAAAATGTGCCTAAGTGAAACGTATAGCAGAGTTCAGGTAGGCAAACATCTGTCTGACACATTCCCTATTAAGAATGGCTTGAAACAAGGAGATGCTCTGTCGCCATTGCTTTTCAACTTTGCTTTAGAATATGCCATTAGGAAGGTTCAGGCAAACCAGGAGGGCTTGAAATTGAATGGTACACATCAGCTTCTGGTTTATGCTGATGATGTTAATATATTGGGCGGAAGCGTACATAGCATAAAGAAAAATGCAGATGATTTAATTATTGCAAGTAAGGAGATTGGTCTAGAAGTAAATGCTGAGAAAACTAAGTACATGGTCATGTCTCGAAACCAGAATGCATGACACAATCACAACATAAATATAGATAATAAATCCTTTGAAAGGGTGGAAGAATTCAAATATTTGGGAGCAACCCTAACGAATCGAAACTCCATTCATGAAGAAATTAAGAGCAGATTGAAGTCGGGGAATGCTTGCTATCATTCGGTGCAGAATCTTTTGTCTTCCAGGTTGCTATCCAAAAACACAAAGATTAGGGTATACAGAACTATAATTTTACCTGTTGTTCTGTATGGATATGAGGATATTTGGGCCTAAGAGGGACGAGGCGACAGGGGATTGGAGAAGACTACATAACGAGGAACTTAATGACCTGTACTCATCACCAAATATTATTTGGGTAATCAAATCGAGAAGACTGAGATGGGCGGGGCATGTGGCATGTATGGGGGAGGAGAGAGGTGCATACCGGATTTTGGTGGGGAGACCCGAGGGAAGGCGACCACTTGGGAGACCCAGGCGTAGATGGGAGGATAATATTAAGATGGATATTCGGGAAGTGGGATGGGAGGACATGAACTGGATTGAGCTGGCTCAGGATAGGGACAGGTGGCGGGCTCTTGTGAATGCGGTAATGAACCTTCGGGTTCCATAAAATGTGGGGAATTTCTTGACTAGCTGAGAAACTGTTAGCTTCTCAAGAAGGCCTCTGCTCCATGGAGTTAGTTAGTTAGTTAGTTAGTTTGTTTGTTTGTGTTACTTCTGTACTCGTTCTACATGTATTTTGTCATCAGTCTCATGAATTGTATCCTAACAGCTCAAACTATGGATTCATCGAACCTTCACTGCCATGCATATCACATTTTACATTAGCCTTTATCATCCTACAATATCACATGCTGGTCTGTAAAATGTACTGGCGAATGGCCTAGCATGCTAGATGCTGGTCTCTGTGTATTTGCTTGGTATCATTTTAAACATCCATGCTAAACCAGAAAAACATGGGGCTGTCAAGAGATACAGTTGGCATTTCAATCCCTCCCCTAAAAGCTAACATGATTTTTCCAAACATTAGACACTTTAGATGTGTTCATAAAACTTGCAATTTTTGTACATGTTGATATACTTCAATTTATGTCCTTTTCTTCTTCATCAGTTAACATATTAAGTGATTCTTAAATTGTTTAATGATATTTTTTCAAATGCGTTATGTTACAGTACTGAGTGACAGAATCATAACTATGAATGATGAAATGGGAAGGATGCCAAAGGAAGCAGGCACAATCTAATTTGTAGGAATTTCCAAGGGAATTTGCGTGGAGGAGTTCAAGAAAAAAATGAAAAACTATGGGGTATATGGCGTCAGGACCACAATCCATATCCAGGACTTTTAACCTAGGCCTACGTAAGCGTGCTAACCACTAAAATATAATACTGTATTTTACACCATTATTCTCTAAAATGTACTTCTTCCAGAATACTTGGGCCTGAGAGGGACACATTTGTAACATTACTTGTATTATTTGTTTCTTAATTATGAGGGTCGAATCAGCTACTGTTGGGATTTCTAGTGTAAATTACAATTCAGATGAGTATCTTCTCCTAGGTCTTCAAGGATGCCTTCTTCTATCACTGCAGTTCTCTGATGGTGATGTCTGACTGGCCAGTTATTAGCTTCATATTTGACAGACTTATAGACCACTTAACAGCCTGTCCAACAGCTGGGAAATCTCATCACCTCATGCAGAATTTGTCAGTCTGTCATCATCTCTGGAAAATTTAAATTTTGAATGTGTATACATGCAATTGGAAGCTCTGAGAGTTTCAACACTTAAGCTTGCAAGGACTAATAAGGTTAACTTAATTTTTAAAAAATACTGGTCAACTGCTACTACCACTTCTGTCTACCAGAATAATGGCCAGCCACCACTGCTACTTCTGGCTATCAGAACACTGGTCAGCTGTGACTGCCACTTCTGTCTACCAGAAAACTGGTCAGCCACTTCTGTCTACCAGAGTACTGGTCAGCCACTACTGCCATTTTTGTCTAACAGAATACCAGTCAGCTGCTACTGCCACTTCTGTCTTATCAGAATACTGGTCAGCCACTACTGCCACTGCTGTCTACCAGAGTACTAGTCAGCCACTACTGCCATTTCTGTCTACCCGAATACCAGTCAGCTGCTACTGCCACTTCTGTCTTATCAGAATACTGGTCAGCCACTACTGCCACTTCTGTCTACCAGAGTACTAGTCAGCCACTACTGCCACTTCTGTCTACCAGAGTACTGGTCAGCCACTACTGCCATTTATGTCTACCAGAATACCAGTCAGCTGCTACTGCCATTTTTGTCCACCAGAATACCAGTCAGCTGCTACTGCCACTTCTGTCTTATCAGAATACTGGTCAGCCACTACTGCCACTGCTGTCTACCAGAGTACTGGTCAGCCACTACTGCCATTTCTGTCTACCCGAATACCAGTCAGCTGCTACTGCCACTTCTTTCTTATCAGAATACTGGTCAGCCACTAATGCCACCGCTGTCTACCAAAATTAGTTCCTACAAACCTGTGGTTTTGTATTCATCACATCAAATATTTCAGGCAACATTTCTCAATGAAATAAATATTCTATATTATACATGCAAAACTAGAGGTACATTATTTTATCTGTCCAACACTGTCATTTTCTGTCAGCTTATCATATATTAATTGATTCATAGACCCATCCTCAACAGCTTTACTACACATTAATACCTCTTTGGATATATTCCTGTTGCTGACCAAACTTATTTTTTCCAAATTACTCTAGCCTTCACCCTCTTGCGAAACATACACATTTCTATTCATCAGTAAACTAAACTTGTCTTGTTTATCATCTGCACAAGTCTAATTCTGAACTGTATGAAAATAAGACCAAATAGAAAACAAACAGTCTTCTCCTCCATGCCCTTACACTCAGGTACGCTGTGAGTAAAACATTTACCTTCTGAACCTATCAAAACAAAGTTTGTTATTTCCCTCCAACCACTTACTTCAGGGTAACACTGTAATAAAATAGTATCTTTCTGGTCACTTGCCATAATACTGTCATATTTCACTGTAAAACTGTTATTCCCACTCACTAAAAAACCTTTCAAACTCCCTGGATCTTTTTTACATTCCCGTTTTATGTGTATTACAATGACAACTGATCCCTTAACACCTCCATAAAGCATAGCCTACTCCGTGGCATAAGCAAGCATGTGATGTCCACAGGTGTTGTCACTTGCAATAGGGATCCCACTGATGCAGTGCACATTTGTGTACAACACATATGCTAAATACTGTTCCTAGAAGAAGTGTCATCATAAATTCATACAAAGCTTTCCTTATGCATCTGTTCCAAACATGAAAACAATTTATACTTGTATTACAAGGGTTCATGCCAAAGGTTCCATTCAGATGGGAAGAGAACATGCAGAAGACAGATGACAAAATTGGTGCTAGCCTGGAAACATCTCCAAGAAAATCATGGCCTCAGCTTGAACAGCGAATGGGCATGTCTGCATCAGCATTACAAAATGCAACAGAACTGCTGCATTTGCATCCAACTATGCCGAATATGGTTCACAATCTCTATGACACAGATAGCGAAGCAACACGGAATTTTGTGACCTGATATGTTCATGGGGTGTATGACGGAGAAATAGAACTGACACTCATTATATTTAGCAAAGAAGCTTGGTTTCTTCTTGGTGGAACATGAACCTTCAGAGCATTTACTGGTCTGCAGAAAATCGATCCATGACATTAAAGTTGGTGTGTGGTGTGCTATGACTGCAACCAGGATTACTGGACCCCTTTCTTTAACAGACCACAAATTGACACTGATATGTTACACATACTCTGACACCTGTCAAATTACAAGAGAACCTGCACCTTTTTTCAGCAACTGTGCAGCCACTCACATCAAAAACAATTCCATGCATTGTTTAGGTAATTTTTTTCATAACAGGAGAATATTAGGCAAGGGGCTGTGACCATCTCATTAGACAGGTCTGAACCAATGTGACTTTTACATATCGGCCACATTTAAATGATGACGTGTATATAACTAATCCTCGCACAGAAGACAATCTGAAAAATAGCATTTGGGACGCAGTGCATATAGTTCAACTATCAGAATTTCCATGTGCAATGAAGAATGGTTTTATTGGATGTGATGTGTGCCTGTTAGATGAAGGAAGCCATTTCCAGCACCATCTTCAAATAATGCATGTAAAAACCCAATATTAACTGCAATATGCTGAACTGAAATGTGTGGATCCCAACTCACAGCAAACTGGAATAGTAAAAGTAAGTGACAAATAATACTGGTCAAATAATATAATGACCCCACATAAGCCACATTTAGAATAGACTAACCACATCTGAAATTGAATTTCTCACTGTATTTCCAACAGGCCTAATTTCAACACTTTTTCAGGCTTAGTGGATGAAAACATGTGGAAAGTTTCTGGTGTTAAGCTACCTAGAATGCAAAGTTTGAGAATGTTCTAGTTTGAAAATTTGGGTATTCACATATCTATCATAAGCCTTCTGAACCTAAATTGAGCCATTAAAATCCCATTAACCAATCTGTTATACCAACATGAAACAAAACAAGAAAGAGGAATTCGGACCTCCACTTGAGACGTTCACTGTCATCTCTCTGAACTACTGTTGTCTCTGTCTTCACTCTGGTCTCTGCAGTTTACTTCATCTTCCTCCATCTGTGATACTGCATGCAGGTAAGCCTCTCTTGCCATTACTTTCCGAAGTTTGCGTTGTTTTCTCTGCTGTTCTCCATACTGAAAAAACTTGGCACGGAAGTCTCCCACCAGAGAGTTCACACCTGCACCAGTATATCCCTCCTGTAAATGATGACACACGTACAAGACCTTGACAGTTACCATGTCTAGCTCCACTTGTTACTCAGTGTTACTTCATATATCAGTTCTGTAATGGTACAATTTTTATGTTTCTTAACTGTTTAATGAACAAAAAAGTATACAAACTAAAGCAAGAAAATCACAATAATGTAATATTACATAATATAATGCAATTTTGAAAATAACTTTAATTAGCAATTGCATTACTTAAGGTTTCTTTTTGGAGCAGTGGCCCACCCAGCCTCCTATTCACTGGGTACTAGGGGCTCTTTCCCTGTGGATAAATTGGCGGATGCATGAAGCTGACCATTCATCACCATCTAGAGTAGTGTAGAGCAAACTTTCATTGCACAAGGGCCATTTCAAGACCTCCAAACCCTACACTGGCCACAAGTTGTTAAAAGTGAAAGCATTAGTTTTTCAAGGAAAATGTATTTTACATAAAACAATCAAGGGACTGAGTTACTATTAATTAATTAATTGTGAAAATTAATATCATAATTACTACTGACACTGGTTTAACATAACACGAACATTTGGATGTAGAAGACTTCTGGTCATAATGGACCCCTCATTCGCTATGGAATATACATATTTTCATACGTGTTTATACAATAGCCAGATGCAGGAATGAAATGACACAGTAAGCAAACAAAAATACTACCTTATTCTCGCCAAATATTTCTATGCTTATGACACCAGTACCTACAAACTTATCCAACCCCCAAGAACAGCAATTTCTGCAGCCTTTCTCAAGGCTAAGGCATCTGACTACGGAGTGTACATATTACAAAATGTTAGGAAATGTCTGTGAATGCAACAACAAATTACTCAAGGAACTTAAGTGTCCTCGACAAAGTCAAGCCGTACACAAACATTTCACAAACAGAGTCTGTGCTTCAAAGTGAACTGCTGTTTCATACAATTCCTTGCGATGTCAATGGATATGTGACTGTCATACTATCAACCAATCAAAATCAGTTCTCGTGATGACAAATGTTCCAAATTTATAACCAGTGTTTCCTGTCCATGTCTTTCTTTCACTTCAACAATGAATACATAATTAAAACTTAGCACTTGCAGTTTTAAAGTTGTTGCAATTTTAAGCATATAGCCATGAGACATTATCTCAGCTGTGCCTCTCACAGCAAATACAACTTCAAAGACAAATAGCCAACATCCTCTTAATGTACAGCTGTAGTAATGTAACAATGACTTTCAGATTTCGCAACATAACTGGTAAATCAAGGAAACATGTGTTATTGTTTGGAAATGGAAGGCATAATATCAGTTCAGTGCTTGTGCGTAACCAGTCGACTGTTTCCAGTTCCACAATTTCTGCTGTTCACGTTTTACTAACTGAAGCATATCACAGAGACGCTGCAGCAAGGTTTAAACTTCAAGTGTAGTTTTTAAGATTCTGTTGCAGTAGACAATAATGTGCTGTAACTGAATAAGCACTGAAGACTGTGTAATGAAAGCCTTCAAGTGCACACAGCTGGGATAAATGGAGACAGTGCACCTGCACCAATGCCAAATGACTTTGGGTTTGTATTTTAGGTGGTCGATGGTGACTTGCATTTTACGAATTTTTCGTTAGCACTACAGTAACTGCATATCAACATTTGTAAGCTTTATAATTTAAACTCCGTGACACAGTTTCTTGGGATAAAAATAAAAAACTGGATACAACATTTCAACCAGTCTTTATATTTCCCTTACAAGAAGTTCTTTATCACTGGTACACTAAAAACCCATTATGCACGAAACAATGCAGTAGATGGTGGTATCTCCTATAACTCTCTCCCTAATACAGTGAAACTCACTCACAACATTCCCTGTTAAGAAAATTTCCCGCCTAAGAAGTCAAGATAAAAAAGCACCAAAATTCTCCCATTTGATTAACATTACAGGTTACCCTTTTAATACATCCCCGCTTAAGAAAATTTCCCACCTAAGAAGTAACAAATTTCAAGATGACACAAGTTTTTTACCTGTTTAATACATTTTCTGTTTCAAAATGTTACGGAATTTCCCCAAGTTTCCATTTGTTCTGTTTCGAAAACGCAGCGTTCAAATGGTGTGCAGTCAAGGTCACTACCGCCATGTTTCACACAGCAGAATGATGCAAACTCACGGCTGTCGCGGAGGTTTCGTATTTCCTCCACAGTGCAGAGACTGCAGTCAGTCACTCCCCACTACTCGGTCTCCTGTCACAACAACTGGAAAACTGTATCAGCTGGCCGGAAGCCGATCCTAGCTGTTTTGTGACCTGCATGAGCCTGTGTTTGGTAATGTTTTGCCACTTCAACAGCCTGAGATTTGGTGGAAATTAAGGCAGCCAATAACATTTGAAGAAGTTTAGGCACGTGCTGGCAGGAGTCACACATTGCTTGGGGACAGCGGTTTGATGCGAGATAAGAGGGTGATCAATTGCGACAACTTGTTTAAACGTAATTTATCGGTAGTAATATAAACGCATCGTTGTGTTGTGTGATTGTGAAACATTTGTGGAGACTGTGTGCAGATAAGTTACATCACGAATTCCAAAAAATAAATTCTAGACACTGCAGAGTTAGTGAAAGTAACTGGAACTACTGACCACCCCTTATGGTCTACCTAAAAGCAAACCTATGGAATCTGAAGATGTATACTGCTACTGTTTTTGAAAAAAGAGCAACAACCCATGC
The DNA here is from genome assembly GCA_013340265.1 of Coptotermes formosanus. Taxonomy (NCBI): domain Eukaryota; kingdom Metazoa; phylum Arthropoda; class Insecta; order Blattodea; family Rhinotermitidae; genus Coptotermes; species Coptotermes formosanus. The sequence goes on along the minus strand of BLKM01000167.1, from coordinate 686,393 downwards.
TTGAAAAATATTTCAAAGAAAAGTACACATCTGGAATGAAATGTGAACTTGTGAATGAAAAGTCAGTAACAGTATAGGTAAAGGTGTAAATAAAACTGTGAATGAAACGTTGCAGACAAAACAGTTAAATGGTCAGATACAAGTGAGAATGTGTTAAGACAGATGCAAATTGTACAAGTTCAGCATACATATGTAATAAGTTCACAAAAAAATTTAAAAAACAAAACTTTTCAGTCCTACCCTTTTAAGAAATTTCCCGCTTAAGAAGTAGGATTTTCTTAGAATTTTCAAAAACATCTTAACAGGGTTTCACTGTATATGCCACAGAAAGGATGCATCACATTTGATGGCCAACTGTGTGATATGTGACTGTGATAACATTTAAAGACAGAGACAAAATGAATGGATATAAGTCTTAAATTACATCTAAGACTCCTAACTTATTCAGTATTGTACCTTTGGTTCCTGCAGTTTCTCAAGGGTAAGGAGGCGTCGACTGGTGTATGTTGTGAGGACTTGCTCAGAGTTTGCAATCAGCTGAAAACATGGATGCATAGGCAGCCTGTCTTCACTGTAATCATCCCTGGAAACAAATGCACCATTGGGAACTGGCACACAGCATTTCATGGTTTTCCCCAATCACTCCAGGCAAACTGTGCTCACATTGTCCCACCCTGATCATAACCATTAGCAGCCTGACTTCTTAAACAGGTAGTAACCATTACCAGGCTGTCTTAATACATTCTCAACCTGTTTTAACTAGGTCAAAAACTGTTCAATCATAACACCAATGACTGGACATTTGAAAAATAAAAATATAGTAATAAAATAAAAAACATAATAAATAAGTTACAGTTTTATTTTTTGTTCATGACCCAATAAAGTATCCGTTTTGGATTATACATTTTTCTCAATCATCCATGCACCCCTACCCACCATTATTCCAGATAACAGAGTACACAGTGGTGTACGCATGACTGTCTTGGACTTCACCCAACAGACACCTCAGGACCAAACAATATTGCACAGATTTCCACAAGTGCATCACTGTGACCATTCATGACCACCTTGCAGCTCTGATTTAAACCTGTGTGATTACTTCTTATAGGGTTCCCTAAAGAACCTATCCTTCACCCAGTGGCCACAAGGCATGTTAAAATTCAGAGGAAGAATGCAGGACATCTGCAACTCCATGAATGACGGCTTCCCTCACAGAGTGTTTCCCAATCTTGTACATCATTTGCAAGCAACACAGGAACTCAACAGTGCAGATAGTGACCATGCTTTTCATGCCTAACTATGTTACAAAATAAGAGTAAGAAAACCACAGCCTGTTAAAACTTAATAAAACTGTCATGTACAGACATCAGACAGATGTGTCGCTGTTTTGTGGCCCATCCTGCATGATAATCAGGATGAGCAGTGGTTAGTTTCCTAACGGCAATAACTAACTGGTACTAAATGCACAGTGTTCACTATGAGGACAAAACCGATCTTTCAATTGTTAGTCGGATTATCTACATACTTCAAGGGCTTAAAAAAGCTATTATCACAGAACCTGTCTGATGTTACTCAAAAAAGCCATGATAAATCATGGTTAGGATGGACAATCTGATGCCCAGAATGCAAACCTGTAACTTCTCATATACTATTTAGTGAGAATACTTGCCTCTGCATGTGGTATTTAGTGAGAATACTTGCCTCTGCATGTGGTATTTAGTGAGAGTACTTGCCTCTGCATGTGGTATTTAGTGAGAATACTTGCCTCTGCACATGGTATTTAGTAAGAATACTTGCCTCTGCATGTGGTATTTAACCTTTTAAAGCCTAGTAGTAACTTTACATACGACCAGGTTTAACATTAAAAAATTCTACGTGGTGCTCACATTGCGTTTATGTGTTTTGTACGGATCTCAGTACAAACAGCAACTTTTGCCTTATAAAACATTAAGAGATTGGTTTTTATAAAGGAAGTGGAGTGTTTACAGTGCGGTATGCACTGAGTCCTTATATAAAACAGATACGCTTCATCTTTAAAGGGTTAAACTAAAGTCTGATTTTGAGCTTAACACACACACACACACACACACAGTGCACAAAAATTTTAAATTTTACAGTTTCTTAAAGTACATGACAGGTTTATTTTCAGACATGACTTGATATACAGTGAAACTCGCTTAAGAAAAACCCAGTCAAGAAAATTTCCCGCCTAAGAAGTCAGGATAAAAAAGCACCAAAATTCTCCCATTTCATTAAAATCACCCTTTTAAGAAATTTCCCACTTAAGAAGTAGGATTTTCTTGGAATTTTCAAAATTTTCTTAACAGGGGTTCAGTGTATGTAAAGGCTCAGCTGCATGGGGATTGGTCAAATTAAGTGCAGCGGTAGGAATACGCAAGGAACATAATCCCAGCATACGTAACAAGTACTGAGCAGGTTGGTGTAGTGGTAACACTCTAGACCAATGTCTCCCAAACCCTCTCCCATGCAGAAACACATAAAATAATTTTTCCCATCCTGAGGAAACCATATCTATAGAAATGCTCACAGACTAGGAAGCAAAAGAGACATTTGGTAGTGCATGGAGATTACTCCAGTACTGACAATTGCCAGCCAAAAATTCCCATGACATTTCGAGGTATATTTGGAATTTCTCATGGTATTTAAAAATTTTTATGTATTTACAGTGATTTCTCATGGAACTCCTAATGATGTTGCACAGAACCCCAGGGTTCTGTGGAACGCTGGTTGGGAAACACTGTTCTACACCTTTATTCAGGAGATAACCAGATTGAATCTCAGCTGAGACACAAGCCATCTGTAAGTTTTCTGTGCTTCTCCTCAGACAAAATGCTATGATAGCACCTTCATTGTGCCACACCCACTTCCACTCTACTATTTAGCAGTCATTCCAGCACTGACACTATACAGTGTAGGGATACTAGCACAGTAACAAATTAAAAAACTAAAGTGGAGTCTGCTTATTGTGAGTTTTGAGAAAAGTGTCTGGAATAGCCTAACCTGGAAACACACAGTTTCCATCAACAAAAATTAATCAACCCTGTGTCTGGTTTCCTCACCGGACTACAGGTATCCAACACACGAGCCTGCCACCCATTTTGAGGTTCTGAGCAGCAAACTGGAACAAATCTTGATAGATCTGCTGCAGACCATATTCCACTTTTGAAGGTATGTGCCCCACCAAATGGTGATCACTGATCTGGTAATTCTTTGTGGTTCCTATACGTTCTGTTGCTTCTCTGATTCCATAGGGTGCTGAAATACAGTCAATAAATTGATCTTGTTACCAGACTGTCACAATCAACAGTGTCAAAATATATTTTCTAACACTGACAATTAACTGCCCTAAATTCTTCAGTTGTAAAGGGTTCTGAAAATGGTAAATAATACTCAGAATTACTGCTTTTCTGAAGTTTGCCCATCAACTGGTATTCAAAACAGAACTAAATAAAGGTAGTTCTATCTGCCAGATTCAACTCAGTACCTGCCTCTGCACCCTTTCCACTGAGGATGGGAATACAGCCAGTTACAGATACATTGCTCCTTTTTCAAATACAAGACAACGGAAAAATTCAAAAAACTTAGTAAATGTAAAAACTGACATCGTCTCAGGCAATCAGCTGCAGTGGCTTCTAACTCCACTCTGATACATGTCACACAATCCAGCCCGACGAGGTCTCTTTGGATCATAATAGACCAAGACAGATGTTTGTACGCATGCGCCATACAAAGTGTAAACAACTGGAAACCTCCACCTGGAGCTCACTTCAAAATTTTAAATTTATAACATCATAATTTTATGATTATTAACATTGTGCATGTTAGAATTTTAATATTTTAATTATTTTAATGAAGCTGACACAATACCTCAATAAGCATGTTGGCCTTGTATTCCTTTGTTCAGAATAACTCCCTGATGATGGCACCCCTGTGCCAAAACATGTAGGAGCTTTATGCTTACTTCAGAACATATTTTAAGTACGTAAGTTGGTTGATGTATTAATTATAGGAATATGCATGGTACAAATAACATAAAAATTCTTCACAGCCACTTGTTACTGGACCACAACCTCAGCCAGATGAATCCAGCCCACATTGTCCATCCTGTCCACTTAAGATCCACGTTAACATTAGCCTCCACAATTTGCCTAGATCTCCTATGTCATATCCTTCCTCCAGGTTTTCTGACTAAACGTATCCATACCTTCTCAGCTCTATCATGCATGCTACATGTCCTGACATAATATTAATCCTTAAGCCTCATAATCATCTCATTAAATTAACTTGAACAATGTAAAAGGAAATTTAAAAGATAAATATTTCACTTGACTGAGCATTCCCGCCACTAGAAGACCAGCTAATGGTCATTTCTACATTGAATCATCATCATCATCACCACCACCACCATCATGCTTGCTGTCACTGATAGAGTTCCTGAATCAGGGTCCAAATTGCTACGTACAACTAAGAGGATTCTTAGTGAAAAGGGTCAACTAGGGTAGTGACTAGACTACAGGCTGGACGATTGATGAATCATTTTGATTCGCAGAACAAACAAGACAGTTTTCTCCAGTGTCCAGACAAGCAGCACACCCCACTGAACCTCCTGTAAAATCGGCAATGAGGGCTCTTTCCTATAGAGAAAGCGGCCAGCACATGAAGATGACCATGCACCTCTATCTAGCATTAAGGTTAGGAATGAGCTGAGCTGTACCTCCAGTTCTGCATACGCCTTTATTGCATGCACAGTGACAACCTCGCTTAGTGAAAAATGTCTGACTGGTACAGAGAGGCAGTGAAGATGAATGTATTAAATGGGAGTATGATGCCATCAGCTTAAAATATTCATGAACAAATCTGTCACACAAACCAGAGTGACAGAGTTCAGTTGCAGCATCTGCCTCTATGTCAGTAGACGTTCTACCACTGTTTCACATAAATTGTACCTGGACAGTGCGCATAATGCACAACTGCACACAAATACAGAGACTTACAGCCTATGCATCACGTCCATCTGTGCACAAATATCAAGACTGTGCACCAAGCTTGACTGTGCACAAACACTCAGACTTACAGTTTGTGCAGCACATTCAACTGGGTGCAAATATTGAGACTGTGCACCAAGCCTGACTGTGCATAAACACTCAGACTTACAGTTTGTGCAGCACATTCAACTGGGTGCAAATACTGAGACTGTGCACAAACACTCAGACTCACAGTCTGTGCATCACGCTCAACAGTGTGCAGATACTGTGGCTGGATCAAGCTTGACTGTGTGCAAATACTGAGATTCAGAGTCTGTGCATTATGCTCAACAGTGTGCCGATACCGTGGCTGGATCAAGCTTCACTGTGTGCAAATACTGAGATTCACAGTCTGTGCATCATGCTCAACCGTGTTCAAATACTGTGACTCATAGGCTGCACATCATGCTGCACTGTGCAGATACTGAAACTTACAGTCTGTGCCTAATGCTAAACAGTGTGCAACACTGAGACCCACAACCTGTGCATCCTGCTCAACTACATGCAAGTACTGAGACTCACGGTCTGTGATGATGCAGTCTAGTTTGAAAGACGAGCGCCAGAGAGGCAGAGATGCATCTGCCACAATGACATCCAAGTACTGGCTGCCCTTTCCATACTGCAGCATATTGGAGTGCACACTTTCATCCTTATCACGTTCTTTCTGCAACATGTAACTCAAAGCCTATCATACAGACAAAACCTATGGAAGATGCAACTTTTTAAACTTGTTTTATGTTGTAACAGATGGGATAAACCATGGTCCCTCAGGATGCTGCTTCAACTGGGCATATTGTATATGCCCTGGTGACAAACTGAAGTACTGGTGGAATATTAATTGGCAGTGATCATGGCAATACACGTGCCAGTGCCACTTTCACCACCACAAACCCCACAAACAATATCCTGGGACTGAACCTCAGCCTCTAAGGCAAACAGCCAGTGGCTAACTTCCTCAACCTATATCCTAACTCCAATTCACTGAGCACTTCCAATATAGCCTTACCTTCGCTTGTATTCTCGTTGGGCGAGTCTTGCCATGTAACATAAGGAAGTCAATGTCTGATCCCAGCACATGACCTCCAAAGTGAGACGCAGCAACCAGCAATGAACCTTTATATTAATAAAATAAAATGTAAGTAATCAATAATACCTGTGATGTGCCAACTGTTGCGAACAGTTTACAAAAACACAACATAGTTCAAAAAAAAGCAAGCATGGTGGTAAAGAGACTGAATTCAGTTACAAGGAGTGGCAAAATGATTATCATGAGGGTGATACCGTAGACAGCAAATTCAGGAATAGAAGACAAACAGAAACATGGTTAAGGAACACAGCGTTACCCTGAACACTGAGGCGGCATGCTGCTCTGAAGCACTGCTACCAGGAACCAGAAGACCACAATATTAACTTTCATCACTGTGCCCAGTCTATTACTTTCTCAGCTAGTCAAGAAATCACCTGCATTTTATGGAACCCAGAGGTGCATTACTGCGTTCACAAAACCCAGCCACTTGTCCCTATCCTACATCAGATGAATTCAGTCCACACCCTCCCAACCTATTCCTTGAATATTCATTTTAATAATCCCATTTATATGATGCTTCATGTCTTCACAGCACTCACACAACTCTGCAATGGACGTACGTGTTCTGAAACTTGGGATTCTTACAGTGGCAACACTAAACATAACTGTCCCCTGAGATGTAACACAGTGTAATACAGTACACATGTACCGAGTCAGTCACTCAACCCCACTAATGCCAGCGAAGCAGTAAGCTCGACAACAGATCAGGTTCAACTGCTGAAGTAACAAAGGACATGCTACATTCCTCAGAATAACTAAATTCAAAATGTACAATTACAGTCGACATCAGGATCTCAACTTGCCTGTCCCCACAAAAGGATCCAACACGATGTCTCCAGGCTGCACCAGTGCCTGGTTTGCCATGTACAGGGATAGCTGTGGATCCATACTTGTGTTCCCAATGAACTTTCTTCTCTTCAACGACAGTTTGGTGATCAACTCTCTCTGGCCATCTGCCAACTGCAACAGACAATATCCTGACCACTGTAAGCACACTGAAAGGTAGTGAGACCTAATGACCACACTACAGTCCAAGATTTTCTGACATTTCTACTGAAAAGTGTAATTTATAAATTTCATATTATCACTTTCTGAACTGTGACTTATGTAACACTGATAGGTGTCTACCAGTGCTTTGGTGCCTTCACCATCAGGGTCTCAACTATTGACGTCTCAGATGAAAATACTACTTCTACTACCAACAACCCTGAAGATGGAAGCAGTATGCTTCTCTAAAACCACCCACCTGACTACACAGTGTCATAAACCAGAAGACGACACACTCTAATCTTCAGCACTGTGCAAACCTCAATCTCATACCAACTTTATAACTCTTCTATTACAGTAGAACTTGCTTACAACAAAGTGCTACGGACATAAGAATTCTTGCATTTCTGAGCCTTCTCCACCAAGAGTAGCGCAGAAGACAGTTATATAAACATCAAATAACACTCAAACATGTGACATGTAAAGCACTCACAACAAGGCTAATAATGTGTGATAGATTGTGACACCATGTAGCCAAGTAAAAATTATGTCTGAAGGAATGTGACACCACATACTCTGGTGTAAGTTTACCTGCATTTCTGGGGTACGTTGGTAAATGAGAATCATACTACACCACATAATATCCTACTTGACAGGATTCTTCTTAGGATTAAAGTAGATAATTTTCCATTTGCAGCACTTTACGCTTATTACAGGTAAATCTTACACACATCTGACTCTATATTTTCAGAACCAGAGACATGTTCTTAGAAAAACAGATATGCATTACATTCACCTGCACTTAAAAGCTGAGCAAAAGTTCAAAACAGCAACCTGTTTACTAAACGCGTTTACACTGTGCGCACTTAGCCTATGTTTATTACCTACCCATCGCCCAAAAAAGAGGTCATAAGGTTTCTCTGGTATGTTATTGGAATCCAGACCATAATACTCCACAAGCTGCAGGCAAACATCTGGATTCTTGAGCTTCACAGGACCCTCCAGGGGCAGATAACTAAATGACTGTGAAACACAAATATGTCTTTTGTATTACATAACCTGAAGACTCAAAACTGATCATGCAGCCAGTTTACAGCATCACAAGACGCAGTCTAATGTAATCTGCAGTCCAGTGTTATGGTAAGAAACAAGAATCTCGTACAGAGTGTTGCGAGTTTGAGATCCTCTCAGAATTATGAGTGCATTTTTATGCTGATAGAGAAAACCTTCACCAACAGCAAAGATAAAATTTTGGAACCTCAAACAATACTGACCCACACCACTACAATCACTCGATCAGGTGCAGTAATATTCCTGTCACTTGAAACAAGCATTCCATTGTTTGATGAGTATTTATTTTAAGTAACCCTTTCCATCTGACTTGTGGGCACAATGAAAGACCCATGCCCCACCCCATTAACCTGAGTCATCCTTTACCAGGAAGTCTTACCATCCCAAGGCCAGGTAACATGCCTTCCAGATTTTATGTTAATGTTGGCCATCCCTATGCGCATAATCATAATATAATAAAAATAAAAACAACCGTAAGCACAACTTCAGTTTATTATGTATACTTAGATGTGAAATGCACACGCTACATGTTTTGGCCTTGCTTAAGCCATCTTCAGGTGTGAATAATAATAGTAATAATAGGAACCATTTAACAGAAGCATAATTTAAATTCTATCATGTGAGATCTCACCATCATAGTGTAATATAATATTTTAATATATATTATATTATAATTATATTATATTATAAATATAATATTTTAAGTCAATATATCTTACTACATGTCAGCATACAAGGATAAAATGATGCAGTGTTATGCACATTTAAAATAGAATGTGGTTAAAATTACATTAAACATAAAATATTGGTAATATATAAGTTGGAATTACAGAAGAAGGTCCTTATATAGAATACATTATATATATTTGTCGACTGTATTGCTGATATAAACAGTAACTGCTGATGGCAGAGGATGAGTAGCCTTTCAGAGGTGCACAAAGGATTGCCCCTTCCCACATCAGTGAATTGGTGGAGCCAAAGAGGCACATTCTAATCACACCAGGCCAAAGCTTACAGACTCATTTTCTATTTCATATAATTCATATGCATGACCAGGACTGGCAGAATCATGCACAGTAATACTAACTTCCCAACATTTTCTGAGTCTTATTTTGGAAGGACAAATGTGTCTCTCACAATACTCACTTTCACAACACGATTTGGCACTTCCTGTGAAGGCTTTTAGTATCAGGATCACAGTCAGAGAAAGAGTATTACCAACCAATAAACCTGGGTCTTCAATTATGCTGGGAAAAGTGAATCCAACTTATGTGAAGCAGTCAGTAGCATCTGGTAAACATTTTTCAGGAATTAACAACATACATTGAAGGTCAGATGCCTGTACTGTGCCAGGAACTGCAGTTCTCCCCGCAATATTTCTGGTAGAAGAAAACGTAACAACAACCGCAATGTGGTGCTACAAATCACTGCACATACATACCTCAATTTTTGCTACTTTTTCTGCTTGACTTTGCCTATTACAGAAAGTTTCAACATTGATTTTAAATGACAGGTCTGGTTTGAAGTATGGTTTCATTAACTCCAACGGGTATGATCGAATATTCTTGTGTAGTTCTTCTTCTGTTTTAGCTCTTGCCCAAAGTTCCATGCAACAACGTAACCCCACAGACCGACTTGCAATCTCTCTAGCAGCTTTCTCAGATGGTAGTTCCACCACCCAGTATGGCTAAAATAAAATGAAGTATCATCAATTCTAACAGAAGTTTCACCTATAATAGTAACGCCACAAGACAAACACATACTTAACCTTTTAAAGCCTAATGGTAACTTTACATACCATCAGGTTTAGCATTAAAAAATTCTACGTGATGCCCACATTGCGTTTATGTGTTTTGCACGGATCTCAGAACAAACAGCAACTTTTGCCTTATAAAACATTAAGAGACTGGTGTTTATAACCGAAGTGGAGAGCATTTACAGCGTGGTATGCACTGAGTCCATATATAAAACAGATATGCTTCGTCTTTAAAGGGTTAATTTACAGTAGCTCATTTTCCAGACTGCACAGACATAAATTTCACACAAGAACGCAAGCATATTACTGTAACATATTTGAATTACAGTAAGTTCACTACGTAAGTTACAGTATACAACATTATTATGTAGACGTCTGGTCTGTATGAACAAGTATACCTATCATACAAACAATATTTTGTTACTACTTACATGATGATTTGGTTTTTCTAGCCATCTTATATTAATGTTGAATAGAAAAGCTATAGATTTAATCTCCTGTAAAAAAAGAAAAAAGTTATAAATTAAACAGTGCTATTCTCAACATTCTTTGGCATTTACTTTCTGTAATAATAATAATAATAATAATACAAAAACTACTAGAATCAACAAGACTGATCTGCAGATAGGGTTAGGTACGTTGATGGTCTCGATTCGTTGTCGTACAACTTACGGGCAAACGGAACTCTACATGTTCGTTGGCAAACCACAATAAATATTTCTTCCACTGCTGATTACTCATTGTCTACAGAAGGCACAACTACGAGAAACAACATTCCATTCTTCCCTAACACATGCCCATACTTCGCTTACGCATCATAAACTGCGGTCAAAATCGTGGATCAGAGATGATCTGTGAATCAGAGGGGTTCGGTGCCACGACATGGGACGGTACATCACAAACAGCATAGGACATATACAGTGCGTACTTTGCCTAATGGACTTTTCTCAGACACTACTTGGCGCATTAGGTCCACGCTTTTTGTTGCCGCGTACAGATTTTACACATATTATAGCATATTATTATTATTATTATTAGGGGTCTATAATATTAGTTTTAGAGACATTACATGTACGTTGATCCTGGTGTCAAATTCATGGGTCATACGCAACCACTCTTCTCTGAGCACATAATTACGCCTGATAGTTCACTACCCTCTTAGTAATTATCACTGTCCTGGAGCTCAACCACTTGACAACTTAAGATACGATAGCGACACGATTAGCTTACGACACTACTGCACCCTTGGTTGCATAGGGAATCTCACAAACAGTACCACATTACATGTACACGACGCGCCGATACAATACGATTGCTGTCACTTCGACGCCGCATGCTGTGTCGTCTGTCAGTAGTAAATAAATCGTCACAGATGTATGAACAATGCCACAGAATATGGAAGTATCAGGGGGCTTTACCTACAATAGGTGATCTGCGGGCTTTACCGTGCTGTTAGGTTATGTATGAAGGAGCAAATATTAAACTCGTCCAGCTTGTTGCGGAATACCCCATTTTCTATGACTGGAGAAGTTCTGGTTATTCAAGAAAGGAGAAGATTCATCCAGTGTGGGAACACTTTGATAAGGGTTGAATAAATCAGTTACGATTTATTCCTGAATGTACTGTAATTAATGTCAAAACGTAATGTACGCTTTCTTTCATAAGTACCCAAGCAATGTTTCTCTTATCCTGCCTGAAGCAGCACGTGGTGCATATCGTCTAAGTGAATGGCGTTTACTTTTGCGCGAAGCCTCTGTGTATCGCGTCGTCAACGCATTCCAATCGTATTTCTACAACCACGGATCATACCGTCCTGTGTAAAAGCGGCCCGTTCACCCGATTCCACGTATTATCCATGGTAGACACAAAGGAAATTGGCTGCGATGTGTGTTGAGACGATCGTTCTATGGAGACGTTAAAGTTCTCGGCAGAAATTTGTTAATACATGGAATCCAGAGATTAGATGGAATCGTAATGGACGAATGTGAGGGTTAAAGGGTGTCTGCTGTGCAAGAAAATGAGTGCTTTGGAAAATTCTCGAGTCACTGGCGTGTTGCTAGATGTAAGTGGCGTTCTGAAGGACGGGGAAACTGCAATTCCGGGATCTGTTGAAGCAATTCGAAAACTGCGCGAAGCTGGACTTACGATTAGGTTCCTGACTAATGAAACTCAGATGACAAGACGAAAGTTAGCAGCAAGCCTCATAGATTTAGGTTTCTGTCTCCAGGAACGGGACATCATCCCTCCCTGTCCTGCACTAGTGACATTACTTAAACGGGAAAACATGAGACCACATTTGTTAGTGCATCCCGATATATTACCAGAGTTTGACGGCATTGATAAGAGTAATCCAAACTGTGTTGTGGTTAGTGATGCTGCGGATAACTTCACGTACGAAAATCTTAATGAAGCATTCAGAGTCCTCATAAACATGGAAAAGCCTCGACTGTTTTCACTAGGCCGAGGGAAGTATTACAGTGACAACGGTGGTTTGACGTTAGATGTGGGTGCATTTACAGCTGCACTTGAATATGCTGCTGATATCAAAGCAGAAGTTATAGGCAAGCCACAGCCCGAGTTTTTCATGTCAGTGCTTAGAGACATGAGGGTTGAACCTCAGGAGGCAGTGATGATTGGTGACGATATTGTAGGAGATGTAGGAGGAGCACAGAATTGTGGACTCACAGGGGTGTTGGTGAGAACAGGAAAGTACCGCTCATCGGACGAGAAGCATCCAACAGTGCATCCCGATGCTATTGTAGATGATTTGGCACAAGGTGTGGACCTGATTTTAAAATCCAGGAAATGAAAAAATATCGTCCTATAGTACTGAACTGTATCAAATGTGCTTATCTGGGAAGAGTTTATTAACAGTTATGGTGATACACCACACTGTTAACTGATTTACATGTGTAATAAACATTTTACTCAGGGCTTATTCTTCTTTGATATTTTACTACCGAACACTTTTCTCTTATGAAACTTATTTTTCTGAACAGCACCATCTCTTGCAAATTTCTGTTTTCCTTTCAAAAACTTATTCTGTATTGTTGGATTCATTTCAGCATTAGTTCCATATTTTAAACTTTCTTTCTTTTTTTTATGAAATGGTCCTCTTGAAGATGACAACTTCCTCTTGTTTTGTCTTCTTGGCACAGAGTCAAACAGACCTGAAAACAAAAGATAATTTTGTCTAAATAAAAAAGGTTCTACCCTAAACATGGTGACATCAAGTTTCTCCCAAATACTGGCAACCATTAACTAGACACACTATGCCATATCCTAAACTGGCAGTCTTAAAAATTAATTTCAAATATACATACGTACCTTTCGTATATAAAAAATTTGCCAGATTGGCGGTAGGATGTGGAATAACTCATAAAGATACAAAATATACTATATATGCAAGACATACAGAATTGTTACAACACTGATATTATGACGAGTTCAGATACAGTATTATGGACAGTCATCAAACATAAAATATTCATCAGCAGAGTAAAAGGAGTGCATGCATTTAAGTACCTTCTTAATGCTACTTTCAATAGTGCCTTCTCATTCCTAAGACTTGTAAGACTAAGTGGTAAACTATAGTCAATTTCTTTGACTAACTAAATACACATAATACACATATTACATATATCGCTCAACATGTATCGGCGTTCAAAACACCATCTTCAGGAAGCATGTAATGCCAAACTTACAATGCAATTGTCAAACGACAAGCCACTTGGCTTGTGCTGTCAAAAGTGGGAAGGTTTCAATTTCAAAGTGTTTACCTGTCTCTGGATCATGCCCCACCTCCTTCCTGTACCATTCAGCATCATTGTCATCTTCACCTGACCCTGCATCTTCTTCCACTTCCGCTTGCAATTTGTGCATCTCTGATTGATTCTCTAATTTTTTTTGCATCCCTTTCAATGATTTCTGTTTCATCTCTTCCTTCTTTTGTGCTTTCTTTCTTGTGTTTTCGTCCTGTATTCTCTTTCGTTTTTCTTTGAGTTTCCTGTAAATTTAAAAAAGAACTAAACAATGCAAATGTTTTATTTTGTTGACTCTGTTCAAACAGCACTGTACTGCTTACCACATCTGCTTCTTTCTTTGTATTTAGGAGATCCTGGCTTGAAATCCAGCCGAGTAACAGCCTGACAGAGCTTGATTCTGCTCTGTCTGCCTGTACATACCCTAAGATGAGACAGCCCAATAATTCACCATTCATAATTATACTGTCATTAAGTGTTAACATCACTTATGCATATATCCCTGATAAGGTATCAATGAATAAGTCGGTGATTTAGTAAACCTCATAAGTGTTCCTTAAAAGTGAATGAAAGAAAGAAAATGTAAACTGATTAAAACTTCTTTTGAACTTCCTCTACAGCTGCAGTTTTTTAAAACCACTACATTCTTCAGCTTCTCTCTTATGTGTGTCATTAGATGAATAAAATTCTTGTGTTGGGTTCCAGGGTAAATCTGCTCTCAAACCATGGAAAAAGAACAAATTTCCAAAATGCATTAGTTTTATAAAAGTGGACAAAGTCCAAGAGAGTAATATTTAGCCTTAAAGATGAAATGTTATCTGTTTTATATACAGACCCAGACCACACCACACAGTAAACACCCATCTGCTGTAGAAACCAATTACATAGTACATAATATAATGTAAAAGTCACTGTTTATTCTGAGCTCCATACAAAACACAAAACTGCATTGCAAGGGCAGAGTGGAGAATGCTTCTTTATCTATGGTCATTCTACTGAGTGTCAGAAATTTTAAATGTTAACATAAACTGCCCATTAAATAAATGATATTCCAAGAGTAAACCAGTTCGCCCAAAAAGTATGCACACCAGGAAAGCTGAATATTTTAACCAACAGAACAAGGTATTGTTTTTAAAAACACAACAAATTTTACAGAAATATTTTAACTTATGAAATATACAAGAAAATAAACATTTACCACTTAATGGTACACAAAATTGAAAACAAGATTGTAAAATTTGTGAGCTTGCAAATTGATACCATTCAACTTGCATACGTACTTGTGTTTTAGATATGTGTTTTTTATGCCTGATGATGGTCCGTGAGAAGGACCAAAACATGTAGCATTATTGATACAAGCAATAAAGAATTGTTACATTTGACGGCAGTACATTTAGTGCTATTGAAACAGCACAATATAATGGGATGAACTCCATTTAAATCTTTTAATACTAAACCTGATGGTACATAAAGTAGCCACTGGGCTTTAAAAGGTTGATCCGTGTGTCATACCATCATAAAAAAAATTGATTCTAGAAATCGGGTGGTTTGTGAAATTTTTAAAATGAGAAATGCCATGTGTGCAGAGATCAGGCTAACAAACTCATCGGCTTTCAAATGGCTAATCTAAATTCTATCAGCAGTTCCCCACAACATGCTTAGAGCAATAGCTTAGTGACGATGTGACAACACTGCACTGTGTTAATACCCTTCTGTGTCAATTAAAAAATAATTACAGAAAATGGACAAGAAAGGGAGATTAACACTTCAGCACTGCAGGCAGATACACATGTACTAGAATGATTCAATCACCTGTTTAGAAATCAGTTATAAACAGAAACCTGCAACCATAACAGCTGAGATTCAAGCTGGAGATAGCTGACGAAGAAACAGGAGTATTGTAGTCAGTAGGTGGTATGTACACAGTTTTTGAGACCTATCATTGCAATCAGATGTCCAAAATGGAACAACAGTTCCCAAGAACCCAAGTACAAACCTCTTCTCTTCTCGCTTCTTCTTTATCAGCAGTTTCTCTTCCTCGGTTTTCTCAATGAACTCGTG
This sequence comes from Coptotermes formosanus, assembly GCA_013340265.1. NCBI lineage: Eukaryota > Metazoa > Arthropoda > Insecta > Blattodea > Rhinotermitidae > Coptotermes > Coptotermes formosanus. The sequence goes on along the minus strand of BLKM01000167.1, from coordinate 670,625 downwards.
AAATAGGACTTCACCATTAAGCACACCGTCTTGTATTTTTATTAGCTGAAAAGTAAGACCACAGTATCGTTACACTGGCAACATCATAAGCTGCTGTGACCACACCTCCCAGGGGCATCAGTGACAACTGAAAGTGATATGTCACACAGAATTTACTGCTGTGGTGATAGCCTGGCATTCACTGGAGTGGACCTTGGAAACCCCAAGACATCCTTGGATTCCCAACCAAGACTGAAACCAAAATAATCTCAAAAACAAATCACTTGCATTTACAGAGATCCAACACACTGACTCTGCTAGCGTCCTTCATTTTTGCATTGGGTTTTACTGTATAAACACAATACAAAAAACGCAAGAAATTTATAAGCAAGTTTGGCCTTATGAAAGATTCATGCTGTAAGCATTTTGTGTCACGAAATGAGACCACATGTGTGATGTATGTGAATTACCCCTTTCTGATCCTTCTATAAAGAGGTCATTATCACATCCTCATCGTGGCAGCTGTCACAAGAACTTTATCCCAGGGTGCACAACGCCAGGCACCATACTGCCATGGCGGCTAAATTCTGTACAGTGGCACTGATATCTGTGAGTCTTCAGTGTGAAACTTGCTTCATGTCACCCTTCTGGAACCTAGAATTTTGAGGTGGCCCCTAGATTTTTGGAAATTTTGTGTACCCCAGGCTTTATCATGTACAACACCTGAATCCACCAGGGATTTAGAGTGTTTCTTATCCCCCTGCAAATGAACACAGTTCGTTAAACAGAATACATTTCTCACATGCATTAACCACCTTCTGTGACCCATCTCACATTCTAGCACTGATAAGAAGGGGACAGTATGGGCTGATTCCCTTAAGAAAGCCAGCACTGTATTTTCCTGCACTCAAGGACATGATGAAGAGACCTCTCTATACTTCCAGCCTCACTCCTATCAACTACAGCAGGCAGATACTGCAAAAACAACATGTTGTTTAAAAACATGGCACTCTTTTTAATATCTGTTGTTCCTATGCACAGACTACTCAAGGAGATGTCACATAATGTAAAGAGCAAAGTTACAACACTCAGCATGACATTATAATGAGACAATCAATTTATAAAATTGACAGTGTAAAGGTTCTGGCAGTCACTGTGTATGGGGCAATCACAATGATATGCCTTCTGCAAGGACAGGAAAGAGTTAAGTTGGTACAAATTTTAAGGTACTCTCTAATTTGATACTGTGTAACAAGGCTTGTAATAATCACACAGCAGAAAATGTTCAGATATCCGTGAGGTTCAAATGACCAAGGGCAGGACTTGCCTGTAATGTCAACCGAGGTCCAAGCTCTATGAGTCGTAGGGCAGACTGGGCAGAAGCAATGTTACCTCGAGAAGACAGTTTCTGTGGCAAGGTAACATGGCTTCCTGGATCATCCTCTGCTTCGCTTTCTGACAGCTGACCAGACCTAGTAAAAAAACAGGGCCAATCAGATCTGCTCAGTTTTCCTTTTATAATTCTAACAAACGACAAGAGACAGTGCCACCTTTGTGCACAAACCCTAAGAGTATCATCCCCATAACTGAAACTGAGAAGACCACTCGCCAGTCTGTGGACTGTTACACAAGAGTAACTACGAAATAAAGAAACATTTCTGAAAGAATATTGGCTCCAGCAGCTAGTGCTGAGGGTAAGAATGTATGGAACAATACCCTGTCCCCCATACGCCTTCTTAACGTGGTACACACAATTAAGCACACAGAAACCTCTACCTTACAAAAAAGATATGCCATTACACACTTTACAATAAACCCTGTTACATTCTGCACATCCTTCATACGAAAACATCGGTACAGAATGCAAAATGTCAGCCATACTTATGACACTTGAGGGTTTCATACTGGTGGCGATTTCTATTCTACGGCACCATTAATATAGCAGGCGGTTACCATCATTTTGGAGGAACTTACTGTCTCTACGTCTCAACCTTGTCAACAGTGCTAACCAGCCACATACCATACTACACACAGTCATAACCCAGAAAACCACAATCTCAACAGTTACGATGATGTGGGAACAGAACAGAATGTCAAGGAAAACAGAAGCAAACAGTAAAGTTCTGAAAGGACAGGCACCGTACTATGGGGCAAGTGCAACTACAGAGACGACTGCCAATAATTTTAATGTGTGCCATCCTGTTGTGCATTATCATCAAAATTATAGGAACAATAAAAACCGTACAGCACAACTTCAATGGCAATATATATTTTAATAAGCAATGTTTACATAACAGCCTACAGAAGTTGTGCTGTACGGCTTTTATTGTTCCTATAATTTTAACAGAGATAAGGTGGGACAAGTGACAATACTCACCATCATCATCATATACAAGCTGAAGACAAACATTACAAAAGAAACGCTGTGCCTTACTATGACACAAAACTGACAACATATGTTGCCACGCAGTTCAAGATATTCATATTCACAATCTTGTATGACAATATCTACAACCAACTAAACGGTAATGGACATTGCATTTATACATGTACATAGACTTTATGCCTTTAATGAACAGCATGTATTTTACTATTTTACTTATAAAATATTACAGTGATTTCATTCTCTGTAATTATATCGTGATGGCCCCCCCACCAACAGCGCAACAGCCCTGGTGGGTCTAGGCCTCCTCCTTGTCAAGGTTTTCAGATCACACTCAATTTCATGCCTCACACTTGGTAGGACTCATCTGGACAAGTGAGCAGCCCATCGCAGGGACCTCTACCTGACAACACACAACACTCACAAGAGACAGACATCCATGATCCCAGCTGGATTGGAACCTGCAATCCCAGCAAGCAAATGGCCACAGAACCAAGCTTTACACCGTGTGGCCACCATGATTGGCATATCACAATCTATTATATTTAAATGTATTCATTTCTTTGAATTACTTCCTTGCTGGCTGTTTGTGTAATGGTCTTGAGAATCTTCCCATGACATTAGTGTTATCCCTGATGATGGCTAATTAGCCAACAAATGTTGGACTGTAAATAAATAACTTACGCATAAAGTACACCTGGTTGGTTATATATTACTTCATCATATTGGTGTACACAGTAATAATGTGTTATGAAACTGAAAACTGTTTCAGGATGATCAAAGGTGAAGGTATTGCAAGAGTTAGAAAAAGTCACCACAAGCATTTACACAGCAGACCCACAGATGTGCAAGTTGATGTATTCTGTCTGAAAAGAACTCCTTGGGCTGCTACATAAACCGTTGTACCACAGCCTCCTGCATATCATCAACCAATATGAATCTGAGGGCTTTCATTAACAGTCCACAGACATGATAATCACATGGCAATAAGTCAGCGCTGTATGCAGAATGTTGGAGCACCTCCCACCGCATGACATCCAGTTATTCCTGAACTCTGTAGGCCACACAGTCACTGGCACTGTGCAGGATGTCTTCAGCGAGTTTACCCAGAGTTCAGGAGGAACATAATATGGGGCAACGTGAGATGCTCAAACACCATGCATACAGCTCAGCCTTATTGCCGTGAAATTTCCAGATATTTGGACAATTCACATCAGTCAACACTGCACGGGAGGTTGTAATACAATGGTTTTGACAGCAGTCCAAGGAAATCTTTGCAGATGGGATACGCTGACATATGCATCAGTGCAAATCCTGCATAAATACCTGTGGTAAATTTTCCTAACTGTTGCAGTAACTTCACCTACAAGCATCCTTGAATTGGTTTCAGTTGTACATGCCTCACACAAGGAAGATTTTTCCGTGGGAGTTCGCAAGGTCAAATATGATGGCTTACTTTGTGATGAAGTCTGAAATATCTTCAAACCGCCCCAAGTTTGGGACTTTACTCTGTACCAACTTCTTTATACCCTTGGAAAGTCCTACAGGTACTGCTTTGACGGCATAATGCCGGAAATCAATCATCTTTGTATTTACATCATAGTTCAGGAGTACACAGCGCCGGATGTTGCTTAGTTTCACCTGTAACACACATGTTGTCACATGAATATGGCCAACAGGATGCACCAGTGGACTTGTCGAGAAACAGGTAAGGGAGCACAGGGGTAAGTAGTAAGCATCATGCTGTGGCTGCATTACCAGCAGAGAAAGACCCCTCCCTCCCCCCGTACTCAATCTATAAGAGACAAGCTGTATCCTGGAGTGGGGTTGAACACTGTGGCTATAAGAAAAATCTGCACCCACCAGAAATCAAGGTGTAATTCTCTGGTGATCCCACCCATATCGTAGTCACTATAGTGACTGAGCCAGCTGACATACTGAAGGTATGCAAGATATCACTGATGTGTATTTGGACTTTGTCCATCATCACTGATTACACAAACATGACGGTTTGCAGGCAGACTGCTCTCTTCTTAAGGTATCTGAAGATGAAAGCAGTTTGCTTTCAAAATGTCATGTTTGTGTAATCAGTGATGATGCAAAAAGTCCAAATACACATCAGTGATATCTCACATGTTACAACATTGTCTAAGAAGTATAGTGTACAGTTATACTGAAGGTAGCTTGGCAAGCATATATTTGGAGCCACAATACACACATGCTTGTAAAGTCACTGGAACATTTTATGATCTCCTGAGGTTTTCATTTCTCACCTTTGTGATGTTGATGGTTGGGAACATGTTCTGAAACATGGAGGCCATCAGCTTCATGTGGCGTCCCTCACCACTGAAACTGTTCATCACTATGAGTGACGCATTCTGGTATAGCTTCTCAAACACAAACTGCTTCTTCATAGCCGATACAACATCTCGGGTCAGGGAGTAACTGTGTACCTGGAATGTGAGCGTGGGACCATGTGGAAGGCGTGCGATCTTCATGTATGTCCCCAACTCGGTGCTAGTAAAGATGCATAGGTGAGACACATGGAGCAACCCAGCAATAGACACAAAATCCTTGATAGTATTCTTCTTACGAGGCTTTAAAAATGAGAGGAAAAGAGAGTCAGTTCCCTGATTCAATAAAAGATGGGACAAATAACACAAAAATGTGCTACAAAACATGCATAAATCTGCAAAATCTGAGGTTCTCACTGTAGTGTTGGTGAGGATTCAAGTCTGATGGGATGTGACCAGGCCTGTAGCCAGACGATGCACACTGTGCATGCAGTGGCTTGCAGTGCAGATGCATACATGTACACACATTTATGTATGTATATAATGCCCTATCATACATATACTGTGTATATACATTATGTATGCAAGCATAAGCATAAAACACACCTTTGTCAGGACCACAAAATGAACATTTTAATGACATAATGCTCTCTATAACATTGTTCAACACATCTAGCATGCTTTGTGGATGCTATCATGTGGCACCAGCCTTTCCAAACTGTAGCCAAAGATACCAGACATATGGCACAATACTTAGAAGACTCACACAGTTTGTGGAAGCTTCTGGACCGTGCAGACCAAAGGGTTTCCAGAAGTGGACTGCACTATAGCACTGCAACCAATGCACCCACGCCTTCATTATATTACTGTAACTAGAATGACAACATATTCTTTACGTGTGAACCTGTTACTTATCTATCCTTCACTCTTCACATTCGCTGGCAGTCAAAACTGCGCTTTTTTCATGAATCAGCTTCATGATAATGTCTTCACGGAGCTCACTTCTGATTAGCATGTTTGTCTTCGATACTCTGCGAACTCGCAGTGGGTGTACCCAGATTGCACCCCCCCTGGCTACAGGCTTGGATGTGACACTGTGTTGTGGTTGAGTGGTTCCCAGTGTTTCAATGTCTGTTTTTGGAGTGCTTGACACTTCAAGATGAAGGCACTACAATCTTTCAAAACTCTCATGTCACAGCATCACAGCTGAGAAGGCTTGAATCCTCATGCAAGTATATGAAAATAAATCTTATCATAAATTAAGGACAAATGTTAATGTGCCCAAAAGACTGTCAGTGGCACACCAAGTGGAAGCCTCTCTTCAGAGCTCCCAATTGATGTACAAACAAATTCATTATCTCGGTTATGATTATTTATGTACACTTTAATGTATCATCCTCATATATTCTATTCTAGTCTACTCTAGGTTCCTTGGTGCCCAGTGTGACTGATAACAATGACTGCCCCTAAAGCAAATGCTGATTTAAAAAAATTATTATAATAATTTCTTCACTTTTAATAATCATAATACATCAGTTCTAGTGTATGACACTGGTCAGAAACACAAAACTGAGCTTTTCTTGAATTAGTCACTATAAAATCTTTGATAACATCACTGAAATCGGTGGAAGTTACTTCATTCTCATCAGCTTAACTTTGCTGACAGAATGTTCACACAATGCTACTGAAACTGACCACGCTAACATAATCTGAAGAACTGTGGCCAAACAGCCGTACTCCTCCAATCCCATTGATGAAATTTATTTGAGCAGTCCGTTTGGAGAAAAGTTCAGTTTTTCACAATTTCGTTTTGCTCTTTTGAGGGAAGTTATGATGTCCGTGTAGTCCCAAAAGAGTTCCAATCCATTCAAATTTTTTTAATTGTGATATGCCAGTTCATCGCACTTATCTCAGATTTCAGTAATCTGTTCACAAATCTGAAGATCCAACTGATTTACCAAAAATTCATCACTGCAGAAACCAAAGCAATGTGAAAAACAATCAGAAATTTGAATTCCTATTTTATCCAGAATTTCTCACGGAAATTGGCACATGTGTATAAGGGGTTTCAGTCAGAGTACTATGCAGCTGTTCAAGTACAGCAATAATTTTTTAAAGTTGACTTAAAATGACGTTCGCTGTAGCTGCTACTGACATCCAACTGGTATCAAAATGGCATTCTGTAATGTTGGTCAAGTCTTACAGAAGACTCCATCAGTGAGTTGAATAAGAAAAGTGGTCAGACAGGCATTCCACAGTACCTGCCTCCCCCCACCCCCCGCCCCAAATAAAAGGCCAGTCTCTGGACATCCACATAAGCAGCACAAACACAAATGAGACTGACTGACTGACTGACTGCTGTAGGGAACAAAAACTGCCAATGGATTCAGAGCTGAAGTTCACTTTTCAAACTACAATGAACACCAGCCATAGATGCCTGACTGTCCCATGACTAACCCCCACAGTCTTCAAGATGCAGGCCATTTTTTTCCAGTTTCCTTGTTATTTCCTATCTGACTGACTCAGCAGTTTTCACATCAGGTGAAATGAAGCCAATAAAAGCTTCCTTGATTTTCAGAGTCATGCTGAGTCTCAAAATATGTGAAGAGTTGCTACAGCTGTTCTATGTGCACATTGTCTGGAGTCACATCAAATATGGTACTGCAGTAATTGGCCTTCTCAATGGACAAAATAATGGTCTGACACACTCTTGCTTCCAACAGATCAACCCATTTTGAATGTCTGCAGCAAAACATGTCAAACAGCCAGGTTTTCCAGAAAGTTAAACTGTACACTCCCCCATAACAGGCTCAAATTTTGCCAAATACTTCAACAATTCCAGAAAATTTCCTAGATTGCTGGCACCAACCAGTGACTCATGGTCACTTCAAGGATGCAAAATCTACCGATCAAGAGGCTGAATTGTCAAAATGATACACTCAAGAACTCTGTCCACTTTTTAGCGGCTTAAGCAATTTGTTACTGGAGATGGTCACCAATCAGTCCACATTTGTTCAACCCACATTCCAAGTCCTTCCATACCAGAAATGCAGAATGATATGCAGGGCTATTTTTGAGGTTCCAAATGTGAGGCCTTAGTTTAAGCTAGGTAAACCCCTTCTCAATCTTAAATTTGTCCATTTGTCCTCTAATTAGGTTTGTACTGATTTAACCACGTAAAACAAAAGCAGAAAAGTGCACTGTTTTGGGGACAGAAACACATAAAACTATGGTGCACTTTCCCACCATTTTGGAACTGAAGTTTGGTCAGTGCTGTCAGTGTTCTTGAGTTGACTAGTTCCTCTCTTGTAAAAGTTATCATACAGTCACATCAGCCACGCACCCTTATGAAGCTGCATCATCTATACTTCCACCACCTATCAGACAAAGCACTTCACCATTTGTCTTTGTATGAAGTGCAGCTGAGCCAACATAATCAATGACATTGTTGCCTATGACCGTATTTTTACAAAATTGCAGCACTTCACCTTCCTGATTTCACGGCTCCAGATCATCAGACTTGACTAGTTACTACTGACCAAACTTTGGCAAGCTGGATTCATTTTCTTGGTCTTGATAAACAGCTGATTCATCATTCAGATTTGCTGAAACTATAGATCAATTTCCTAAAGTTCTGCATGTCTGAACCTGCCAAAGGATTACTCCCTTTCAGAAAAGCTGTCACAAGCACTTGGGAACTTGCTGTAGCCTTTGTTCTTCCTCCTGCAATTTCCTAAAATGGAGACCACCTGGTTTCTGTAGCTTCATTTTTGATGAACTCAAAGTGATGAACAAAGAATCAATGTCACATTCATGTTAATAGCTGATCAATTAGCCACGCAAGGCTCTTCGTTTCCACTTATAGGACCTGAGCCTGCCCTTGTCACATCTGCGATGGTTGCCAGGGAAGTGATCAAGGGCTGGATAAGCATGAAATACAAGGCGTACTGGCAGCCCATTTGTGGACAAACATAGGCTAAGGGCTTTCCCTCTACTGAGAGAATTACTCAAACTGAGCAGAAACCACCAGAGAATAATGATGGGGCTGCTAAAGGACACTGTCATTTAAACGTAAATCTATTTAAACAGGGGCTGGTAGACAGTTCTGGGTGTGATATATGCAAACAGGCATCGTAAATGTCCTCATGTGTTCCTTGTGACTGTGACGCACAAGCAGTATTAAGATTTTGACAGCTGGGCCACCACATCTTGAAACCAGGCGACTGCTAACATCTCTGTCAGCAACGTACTGCGCTTTGTTCAAAGTGCAGGACTGATGAATGCTTAAGCAAAGGGTTGCACAAAAAGTCAGAAATAGTTGAGGTGCAAGGGTCACTGCACTACCAACCCTGTTGTACTCTACTCTATAATCATTTTAAATGTACAAAGTCATTTCATAAACTGAATGTGTCGATTCTTGGCCTCGACTTTTCCAGAAGAGGGTCAGCCAGTTGCAGTGCAAGTTTAAACTTCACTCAGTTGCCTCTCAGCATATCAGTCCCAAGCTAGAATTGGCTTAAATGATTAATACCAGCCATAACTCAATCACATACAGAGCACTGGAAGTGTGCCGTGGGCCTGTGATGCATTATAGAAAGACTCATGTCTGTACCATCACATGAATATTGTTGTTCTTTCTAGAAAATGTACATGCAGTGATTTTACTGCTGTCACATGAATATTACTATGACAATGTGACCATTGGGCTGCAAATGCATCTATGGAGATTTCACAGCTATGTAGCAGTAGGTACAATATTTAAAGTACTGAACTCAAACAACATGCACTGGTTTAAATTTAATTTTCAATGTTTCTTGTCATACTCAATAACTGGAAATTTGTTGAGCACAGAAAATTGGGGTTTCCCCTTCCCCTGTTTAAAAAATTCATTTTGCTGCTGCTTAGACTATGCCTCAAAGGGTGACAGCACCATCCCCACTCCCCACCTGGCCCCCAGCAATGCTACTGCAAACAACATAACTTCTGCAAGATACCGTTCAACACTTCCTATCCTTATTAGTTTGAAGCTCACTCCTACCAACTACATATTAACTAGAATGGAACATTAAAAAAAACCCTTTGATATTTACAATAAGGAAACTACTACCATCTATTGTTCTTAAATGCAAACTAGGAGAGATGACAAAGAACGTAAAAAACTCAGCACATGAGCACAACATGATGGTAAATTTGCAAAGTTTGTGGCAGAAGGCTTTTGACAGTGGACCGCAACAATATTGTATGTCTTCCAACACAGAATACAAAAAAGTTAAGTTTGGTGGCTCCTACATTCACGTGTGGAGCCATGGAGGCAATCCCCACTTAGCTAGCTGCAATCCACTGACCTTTAGACATGAGGCTGTGAAAGGTTCCATTACTTTTCTAAAATCTCTTGTAAGTTCAATAACATAACCACCAACATCACCACGGTGGATAACAAATGAATGTGGAGCCCGCTTCAGTTCCTCTGGTTCTTCTGTGTCTGCCTGAATATTGTTCTTTACACTACGGCCCTGTAAACAAGCAGACAGATGTCTCACTCTCCATACACTTGCTGAATGTACAAACAGTGGTCAAAACACTAATTATGTGTATTAATAATTAAATACAGCCTGTTTTTCATATTACTGTAAAACTTGTTTCTCATTCCAACAGCAGAACACAAACTGAGGATGCCTAACAACAAAGTCCTAAAAAATCTAATATGAACTAACAGAGATGAGCTGACAGCAGAACAGAAAAAAACAAAACTATATAATTTGGCATGTAATACTTTGCATTTGCAGCTAATATAATGCTATTAATTTCAATGATAATATGGATGTGACCTGTAACATGCATGTGGGAAATATGATATGTATGTTAACATTACTCTTCTGGGATCTGACACAATGTAGTTAGGTACACAGGTACCAACATTTCAGAAAAGCTAGCTGTTTCCATCTTCTGGAAGAAGTAACCTAAACACAGATGCAACAGCTTCCTCCAAAATCCTGGTACCTATCTACCAGACTACACTATGTTACATCACAGAAGACAATATAATCTTAGTCTTCACCAAAATGAAACAGAAGTCTCACACACAATAACTAAGTAACTCCACAGAGCATAAGTCTTCTTGAGAAGCTAACAGTTTCTCAGCTAGTCAAGAAATTCCCTGCATTTTATGGAACCCAGAGGTTCATTACTACATTCACAACAGCCCACGACCTGTCCCGGAGCCAGCTCAATCCAGTCCATGCCCCACCATCCTACTTCTTGAAGATCCATTTCAATATTATCCTCCCATCTATGTTTGGGTCTATCAAGTGGTCGCCTCCCCTCAGGTCTCCACACCAAAATCCTGTGTGCACCTCTCTTTTCCCCCATACTAGCTACATGTCCCACCCATCTCATTCTTCTCAATTTGATTACCCAAATAATATTTGGTGATGAGTACAGGTCATTAATTTCCTCGTTATGTAGTCTTCTCCACTCCCCTGTCGCCTCGTCCCTCTTAGACCCAAATATCCTCCTCAGCACCCTATTCTCGAACACCCTCAGTCTTTGTTCCTCCCTCAGTGTGAGAGACCAAGTTTCACACCCACACAAAACAACAGGTAAAATTATAGTTTTGTATACCCTAAACTTTGTGTTTTTGGATAGCAACATGGGAGAAAAAAGATTCCGCACCGAATGATAGCAAGCATTACCCCAATCATAGGCTTTCTTGAAGTCTATAAATAGCTGATGCACTGCCCCATTGTATTCCCATTTTTTCTCAAGTATTTGACAAATGCTGAATATGTGATCAGTAGTTGACCTGTTACATCGAAATCCACACTGATGATCCCCAATACTTTCCTCTGCAAATGGAGTTAACCTTGATAAAAGAATGTTGGATAGAATTTTGTATGTAGTTGACAAAAGTGATATGCCTCAATAATTACTACAATCTGTTTTATCACCCTTCTTATAAATAGGCACAATGACTGATTCCTTCCATTCCTCAGGCAATTCCTCCTTATTCCAAATAGAAATAATAAGTTTATGGATCTCAGACCGAATTATCCTACCCCCTGCTTTAATCAGTTCTGCTGGAATCTGATCAATACCTGGTGATTTGTGTCTTTTTAGCTTTTCAATAGCCATCTCAACCTCAAAGACACTGTGCTCAGGCACTATTGGCTCCGCCGTATGTACTTCAGTCTACATAACATCATTAACCCCATGTATATTCAACAGGTGGGAGAAATGATTCCTCCACCTAGCCAAAATACTGTGGGAGTCTGCAACCAGGTCACCCTTCTCATCCTTTACTACATTAGTTCTAGGCTAGCACCCCCTCTTGAAGTCATTGATACCCCTATACAAGTCTCTGATATTCTTGTTCTTACTGTCTGTTTCAAGCTCATTAATTTTAGCTTTCAGATATTCCTTCTTTTTGTTCCTGAAATGTCTACTAGCTTCACGTTTTACATTGTGCAGCTTATCTCCATTACTTTGGTTTGGATTCTGTAACCACTGAATTTTAGCCTGCTTCCTTTTATCTAAAAATTGTGCATATTCTGCGTCAAACCATGGTTTATGCTGCTTCCATTCATGCAGACGTAGACTCTCTTGAGCTGATATTTTGATATTCTCTTTCATGTTTTCCCAAGCCCTGTTTATGCCCTCACTAACATTTAAGTTTTCCACAGCTGCAAACCTGTTTGAGATCTTAAGCTGATACTGTTTCCTAACCTCTAGTTCACTTAGCTTCTTGAAATTAAATCTCTCTGCATCAAACTTCTGTGCTTCTTTTTTACTTACTGCCAGTCTTTCCCTAACTTTTGCAACCACCAGATAGTGATCAGTATCACAGTCAGCTCCCCTGAAAGATCGCACGTCGAGTACACTTGAATGCCATCTCCTATCTATCAATATGTGATCAATCTGATTGTGAGTCTACCCATCAGGAAAGGTCCAGATGTATTTATGAATGTTTCAGTGTGGGAACATTGTGCTCTTAACAACTAGATTCTTTGATGTGGTAAAGTTTACTACTCTAACACCATTATCATTACTATCCTGATTTAAACTCTCATTCCCAATTGTCAGTTTTAAAGTACCCTCTCTCCCCACTTTTGCATTAAAATCTTCTAACAGAATTTTCATATTGTACTTATGAAAATGATCAAACCTCTTCTAATTCCTCACACAAACTGTCCTTTGAATCATCACCTTTCTCTTCTGTTGGTGCATGTGCATTCAGAACAATGATATTACATCAGAGGCCTCTCAGCACTGTGTATGACACCCTATCACTAACAAACTCCACTTTCTTGATTGCTGATACTATTCTCTGGTGTACAAAAAATCCTGTTCCAAATTGATGATCTTCCTGCCCTTTGCCATAGAAAAAAGTATACTCCCCAGCTCTTACAGTCCCTTCTTTGTCCCACCTAACCTCCTGTACACCCACTAAATCTAATTTATACTTAGCTAATTCCCTGGCCACTGTCATAAGTGACCCTGACCTATACAGGCTCCTCACATTCCATGTTCCAAAGCTCATATGTGTTTTCCGTAGCTGGGGTCGTATCAAAGAATCAGTCCAGGTCTGAGGCTTTGTAGGCTGTTTCGTAACTTCATAATTTTTTTGGTGAGGAGTTGTTAGAACCTTGCCCAACCCCCAAGCTGGAGGACCACCCCTTCTTGGCTGTCTGCGACTGCTTATTCAATGTATTCACAGTTATCCTCCATAACTTGAGGCCGTTCCTCCATCCACAACCTTAGTACGCGCCATGCCTTGGTCACAGGGACCCACTTAACACAGTCACATACAATATGTTGCAAAATTCTGGATGTAAACTAGTAAATGCAGAAACTACTTTGGAACCTTCTGTATACCTGGGAGGATAATATTAAAACAGACATCAGAGAAATTGGCTGGGAAGATGTGAAATACATGTATGTCACTTGAAATGGGACCAAAGTGTTTCTGAGATCAGAGCACTGAACCTTTAGGACCTTCTCATTTCACAACGATACATTTCTTCAGGCAGTACAAGGACCTGCCGCTAGTATCATAATGCATTTTAAAGTCTTCACACCAGGGAAAAATCTTGCATCTGCATTCATAACATCAAAATTGAGAAAAGAACACCTGGATAACATTATTACTCACGACATGCCAAGACTATCAATGTCCACAACACTTGGCCATACAGGATCACACACTACACAACTAAATTTGATAATCTGTGAATGAGCCAGTTTTCATTTTGGTTAACCTTTTAAAGCCTAGTGGTTAGCCTCTGTACCATCAGGTGCAACAACAAAAAGTTCTGCATTGTGCCCACATGGTGCATTTATGTGTTTTGTATGTATCTCAGAAAACGACGACTTTTGGCCAATACAGCATTAACCGATTGGTTTTCATAACAAAGACAGCGTTTACTGCATGGTATGAACTGAGTCTTTAAAGAAAACAGATTGCATCTCGTCATTAAAGGGTTAAGCATTTACAAGTCCCCCCCCCCCCCCATGCTCTTCCTTCAATTTCTTGTGTTAGTCTTGTGTTATCAAACCCAGCTTATCTGCTGCATACATGTTTCAGGTCTTGCAGTAACCAACTAGGTAGGCCCACTTGGTAAGCCTGTGAGTACAAAACACTTGCATAATAAGTACGAATAATGACCGGGCAACAACCATGCAGAATACGACCCCACCCATGGAACTTTTATTTAACCAAACATTCTTGAGTTACTATATTTCAATGGTAACACATTAATTCTGTTGCTGAAAAGCAATGTAGAGCTAGCTATAAGTGCTGAGAGATGTTAGTGATGTTTCACTGACTGAGCTTCACAGATATGAAGTGAGATATGTTACACATAGCACATAGCACTAGCAACATCAATGTATACACAATTCAGCAAGCCAACCTGTCACAAAAACTACATGTAATTATACATTGTTACACCTAATTATTTGCTTCTTTGTTGTTAGAATTTACCTTCTTTCTTTTCCCCATCCTTTAAAGCTCTGACACTGTAATGGAACCTGAAACAACAGAAGGTGGTTACATCACACACCAATAATGTACTACACAATGTAGTGTTACTATATACATAACATTTGTCGCCCAGTAAGTTACTTCTTAAAGAGCTATTAGTGATATACACACATAGGTTCAGTTCCATGCACTGCAAATTCAAGTCAGTTTTGGTGTCCAACTGTATTTGCCTTTCAAAATCTGAACATTTGAGATCCAATTCATCATGAGAAAGTCTGTTTCTTGCCATGAAAAATTAAACCATTTCCCTGTCTTTATCCTACATAACTACTCAAGACATATACAACTGTTTTAAAATTATTCCTGCAATCTACAAACACTGAACATAATACATAACTCCACAGTCGAATGAGAACCACCAATCCTACTTCGTATTCTTTACATTGTGGGACCAAAGCTCAACCTGAAGACTGCTACCCTGTCATTTCCCCAAGTCCCTCACGGAAAGATGTGAGAATTAAGTAGCAGCAGCCTCCTTCCACATTCTTTCCAATCCATCATTCACTAATCATACAAAGATGGTTATACACTGATCTATTAAATGCATTGCAAAATAAAACATAAATATGCAGCCATCTTCCACTTAACATCAGTAGCCTGCCCATAAAAATGAGATTTTTTGACAAAAATGCTAACCAGGAGCCCATTTCCTATTATTTTAAATCGCAAAAATTTTAATGTGTTACCTCAACCCAAAACCCCCCAAAAATTTCTAAAATGTAACTAAAAAACAACAAAACACCTATCTGTAAGTAACAAAGTATCATCTTAGGATATAAAATGCTTAAAACATTGCTTCCTGATGACCAAACAATTAATATGGTTGTTGACAAACAGTTGCTGTGCATGCAGTAACATGTACAGTTTGCATGCACATCGTTTTGTTAAAATGTTGTATTGAGTTTTTGCAACATTAATATAAATTTGCCCTACATACACATAAGACAAAAAACATTGTATTGCGAGATACATACATTCTATGAAGTTTGGATATTAAAAACCAAGAGGTATTCTACTGGGAAAACGTTAACCAGGGAGATGTTCTGCAGAGTATACCTGTATATACTTTACCAATACAGGCATTGTTAAGCATAGAGTTCCACAGGGTTCAATACTTGGCCCTTTGCCATTCCTCACATACATATATAAACAACCTCCAACTATAAATTCTCAGTCTAAGCTTGTGCTCTTTGCACATGGTGGTGGTGGTGGTGGTGGTGGCGGCGGCGGCGGCGGTGGTGGTAGTAGTAGTAGTAGTAGTAGTAGTAGTAGTAGTAATAGTGGTAGTGTACATTCCTGAACAGGAACACTTACATAATTGTATACATGAGGTCTTTAACACTAACAAATTGTTCAAAGCCAACAGAAGTATTAAATACTGACAAAACATTTTATGAAACTCAGCACCAGTAAGAGAAGTATCAAATCGAACATATTTTATGAAATGAAGCAGCTGAAAAAGTAACAACATTCAAACTGCTTGGCTTGCAAATTTATAGGTAAAGGTTAAAAAGGTGAAGTTTCCTTCTCTATGCCATGAAGGTAGGGGGAGAAGAAGCATAACTCCACTCATTCTTAAACTTGGCACAAGTTGGAGGTGAGTGCCCAGCTTCACCCCCCAGCCCCCCCCCTCCCCCAGTGCCAGTTGCCTTACCTCCAGGTAAGAACTCCAGTACCCATTGAATAGGAGGCTGGATGGGTCCCAAAGCCAGTCTGGATGGTTTTGGATAACAGAACATCTCTTAATCCTGCCAGAACTCGAACCCCAGACCATCCAGCCCATTGCAAGTCACTACACTGACTACACTATCCCTGCTCCTTGGCTTGCAAATTGATAATAACTTTAAATATAAAAAGCATACTGAACATATTATCCCTAGACTTTGCCCAGCATGCTTTGCAGTGAGGGTAGTTGCATCATTTATGACAACTGACACTTCAAAATTGGTTTCTTGTGCTTATTTCCATTCAACTATATCTCATGGAGTCATTTTTTGGGTAATTCAACAGAAGGAAAGTGGATATTCACGACCCAAAAAAAGTTACTAGAATAATGGCAGATGCAAAGAAAACAGAATCTTGTGGAGCATTATTTAAGAGGTTCAATACACTAGCAATTCATCAGTGAATACACAGTGTCATTATGGCCTTTGATTGTGAAGAATATGGAGAAATTCCAAATTCAGACATACATATCACATATATTAGAAGTAAACAAAACCTGCATGTAACAAATTCTAACTCAACTAGTTACCAAAAAGGTGAATAAGATACGAATCTATTCCTTCTCCAAGAAGTAATCAGTCACAGACAACTTTTCTTTTAGTTCATTTATTTTGGAGCTACCATGGTTTCAGCTTTACGAAGCCACCAACAGGCTCTACGTATACAAGAATGAGCAAAACTCTACATAGTTGGAGGGGAAGGCCTTCTCCTTTACAAATACAGAAAAATTTTTATACAATATAAAAAATTGTATAAAAGTATAAAGATGGTACAAAGATAAAATGAAGTGTAAAATAGATAAAATTGGGAATGTGGTGGATCGTCGACCGTGAGATGCAAATGGTTATTAAATTATGCTGTCGTAGTGTTAGTATTCCACTCTGTTATATGTTTATATGTTCTTGTTTTCTCTATTGTATGTATTAGATTTCCAGGAGTATTTTCTCCGTGAGTCTTTCGTTTTTATTTTCCAAGGAATGCGTAGATTTTTATACGTATCAGTGCAACTCTTTCAGTAGGTTTTCGTTTAAAGTTTAAAAAGGTGTACAGTATACATGAATTCAGTGAAATACAGATTGTTCTACCAACTTGTACACTAAGAGATTTCTTAGTGTACAAGCTGGTAGAACAATTATATTTGATTCATATGTACACGGTATGGAAGACTACAAGTATGAATTCAGTTGTCTAGTACTCGCCCATACAACATTAAGATTTGCAGAAATGAAGCAAACGGCTTCAAATCAGTCTTTAAAGAGTATATTCGGGATCACGTCTTCTACTCTGTAGGGGAATTTACTTCAATTAATGTTTTATAAGAAATGCACATGCTCTGCAACTAAATTATGTTGCTACGTGATTGTGATATTCTTTTAAAACTGGGTTGTATTAAGTTTGCAAGAATGCACGTTTGTGGTACATGTGTGACAGTATTCGTATGGTGTTGTAATACGAGAAGCTCCACATCCTTAACAATTGTATCACTTACGATTGATGGAATGTGCATAAAATCAATTCTATTCTACACAAACATAACCTCACATGCACATGGCATACAACATTTAATTCCCTTTCACATACCTTCTGTCACACGTGTTACAATTGACTAACTCACAGCACCTCCAACACACTGCACTGTATTAATCCGTGTCGCAAACAGTCAGACAGCATAAATGACGTTTTAGTAATCTGTGATAAATTACATCTCTTAGAGCCACACTTCCAAGGTGAACAGCACGGATTATTCAAGCTAATAATCCGTGCACTCAAACAAGGCTGACATGGGTATGAATATGTGCACGGGAATTTCTTAGACAAACGGGGAAATTGTACAGAGTTGTCTAGAAATTTTGTGTGTGTGAAGTGGTTGGACGTGAGGTGACATCACGTAGTGTTGTTGTACGTGCAGTTCCCGGAATTTGGGGTAATAGCACAAGAAAAATGGAAGAAGGTGTTTTTACAAGAAAATTTGAACTCAACAGTTGTGGTAAATCCTTAACATTGTGCCAGAAAGAAGTAGGAGATGTCAGTTGCGTGGTATGGGATGCAGCTTTAGTACTTGCGAAGTTTTTGGAAGTCAGATGTAATAACATGCAAGATTGGCTTCGAGGTCGATCAGTTGTAGAACTTGGTGCAGGAATAGGATGTGTGGGCCTAACAGCAGCTTGCTTTGGGTAAGAAATATGGGTGAGTATAACCTTATTTGTTTTGTTATGTTTATATTAATAGTGAGTGTTTTGACACGTGTGTTTTGGATCTTCGTACTTAGTGAAATTTTACTTATGTGACAGAGCATCTGTAACGATGACAGATCTTCCTGAAGTTATGCCACTTCTTCAGAAAAATATTGATGTAAATCAATCTGTGTGGAATTCTTTTGGAGGCAAAGTGTGCACGCAAGTTCTACAATGGGGCTCAGACCTTCAGGATTGGAAGACACCAGATGTACTACTACTGGCCGATTGTGTGTACTATATAGAGGTATCTATTTGAACCATTAAAACTGAGGAAGCAAATAATACTACACGTGAAAATATATATGGCGTTAAGTATGCTTTCTCTGATATCTAAGTTTGTACCTTGTTTGGATCACATGGTGGGAGTTGTGTTTCTCTCTTCCTGAATGATGAGAATTTATATATGTGCCATGTTTTATGATCATGTATGTAAATAAATACTTATTTACATACATTCACTGAACCAAAAAGTTAGCCAAAATGTCTGTAGGATTTGGAATGATTTATAAAACACAAAACATGCAGCTAAGTACAGTTCACAGTACAATATTTTTAAATTAAATTTTTGCCTCAATTCTTATACACACATACATCAGTTATGTTACATAGAATCTTTATTTTACCTGACCAGTATCTTTTTTACTACCTGTCACGTTGTGTAGCCTATAAAATGTAGCACACTACCCAGTCCATTCACATACATTATCACAGGGGGCTTGTCATTTCTGTATGCATTATCAGTTCTGTTTAGTGGCGAAGCTTGGTTTTATCTCAGTAAATATGTGAATTACCAGTCCAATAGACAGTGGTCAGCAGAAAATCCTATTTTAATACATGAAGTGCCATTTCTTGATTTAAGGTTGGTGTTTGATGTGCTGTGAGTGCAACTCTGATTATTGGACCATTTTTTCTGAGACCTGAAATTCACACAAGCAAGTTAGGCAGATTCAGACACTGGTTTGAACATGTGTCCTACTACAAGAGAACCTGTGCCTTTCTCAAGAAGAGAGTGCAACAGCAAACGCTGCAAACAATTATGTGTACTGTTCAGAGTGTTTCTGTTGACAGAATAATAAGTAGGAGGATGTGGCCTGCTTGTTTGCCAGATATGAACAGGGGCAATTTTTACTTGTGAGGCATGTTAAAGAGTAAGACTTATAAAATGTAGTATAGTAAGAATCCTTGCACTGAAGGTAATCTTGGGAAAAAATAAGAAGAAAGAAAGCATTCCAAGTGTAGTGTCTTCCATTTCACCAGCAGAACTTTGATGTACAATGAATAATGTGTTTGTTAGATGGTGTTACAGGCCTGGGACCTGAAGGAAACCATTTCCAGCACCATTAAATATGGTGAGAAAAAAATCTAATACTAACTGTAATACATTCAGTTAAATCTTTCCAGAATTTTTTTTATTTATTTTTTTTAATCTGGTGAGTAAACCCTAATGTTAACTATAACTCATTGAAGTAAACTTGTGGACCCCGACTCAGCAAATTTGAATAGCAATTCAAGTCACAAACTATATTTGTCAGATAAAATAATCAGTCTATTTGATTAATATGTAGTATGTAATTACTGGGACATTTTGTAAACGCTCTCATGCGTTGCTCTATACTCACATCATTTCATGTGGTGGCAAAAAAGACAGTGATTGTCATTAGCCAGTGTACGATGATTCTGGGTTAGCATATTTTCATTCAGTATGTTGCCATTGCTATTAAGTTTTTACTCATCTTACTTAAAGCACATGGTGGAGATGCTTTATGGTGTAAGCTGTTGCATTATCGTGCAGAAAAAAGACATAGGTTCTGTATAATCAGATAGGTGATCAAAGAATGGTGTCAGAATATGTTACTGGTGTGAGTTCATGGTCTTAGAAAAGAGAATGATGCCAGTAATCCTAGTCGCACTCATAACACATGACACGCCAAACTTAACATCATGTAATGGTGCTCTGTGCATTAACATGACAATTTATGTTATTTTGAGAGTTTCCATATCCATTGTGATGAAACTGACCTTCATCACTAAACAGAACAGACAATGGGCTAATTTCTCCAGCATGCACTCCCTGCGGGTACTGGTTCACAAAATTCAGTTTTGCTCACAATCTTTGTCATAGTTTGTGAACAATAGTTGTCTTATATGGATGCAAATGCAGCAGTTCTATTTCATTTGTGATGATGATAGTCACACCCTTTCCTGTGCAATTGAGTCTTGTGATTTCCATGGAACTGTCTCCAATCTGGCACAAATTTTGTCCAGTTTTTGCTCAGTACATGTCTTCTGCATGTTCTCTGTCTAGAATGGTACCTGTTGCACAGAGACTTTTCACTTGTAAATTGTTTCCTAATATGGATCTGGTGCATCTGGAAAATTTCATCTGCGTTTACAGTTACACTTCTTATAGCAACTGTATGGAATGTGTATACCAAGATAGATCCATAGAGTGACTACACATGACTCACAGAGACTTCACAGTTTCTCCAGTAAACAGTGTGGAAATGAGTTGTTGAGTGGGCTTGGTGTATATCATTAGCAACCCAACAGGTTGTGACTAGTGATTAGGATAATTTTAAATAATTGCACTGTATAGAAACCTTAAAAGTGTGATGGATCATTTTAAGTATTAAGAATTTACCTAACAAGTAAAAGAATTGTGTGTTTTAAGTGTCTTATTAATGCTGATTTGACGTGCTCCCTCTTCATCCACTGCACCAACAAATGCACACAGTTTATATAAAATCACAAATCATCTGTATACATGAACTCTCTTGTATGTTTCTGCAGTAAATTTCAATCCTCAGGGAGACATTAATAGAAAGTAATATAAAATTGTTACATAAAATTTGCATATATCATGTTAAAAATAAATACCGGCACCTATAAATATAAATATGTGAGGATGACACATTCTTGAATAACATTCACTGATGTGCCACTGTTTACACAGTATGTCATTATGTGCACAGAAACATCTAGTATCAAAGTTTTCAATCCAAAGGGTCAAGTCCCTGTATTGTGTATTGATGTGTCTCATGTAGGAGGGTGTTGTGTATGGCCTTGCTCCTTTTGGATCGAAAACTTCTCTACTTGATTTTTTCTATGCATATAACCACATACAATCTAAATAGTGGCACATCAATGAATTTTATTCAAGAATATGCCAACATCACATATATGTATTTACAGCTGGCATTATGTATTTTTAACATGGTGTATGTAAATTTCATATATTTATGTTCTTAATTTGATATTGGTCATCTCTGTTGGTTCATATATTATATAGATAAGAGGGTTCGTCTCACAACCAACAATTCTTATTATTAAAAGCAGTTAAAAGTATAAAAAACAACCGGTTTTGGCATCAGTTATGCCATCATCAGGTCAATTCATCACAAGAAACACAATACCAAAAAAATATTGCATGGTTGTTTATGGATGTGTATGCAAGTTAAAAGTTTTTGCTCTTAAAGAGAAGGCCTTCGCTGTACATAGGACGCACTTCACATCAGCCACCATAAGCTTACAGCAGCAATAGTTTCTACAGTAGATACATAACCAACAATACTGTGCTACTGTTTAGACAACTAAGCCTTCAACATCAACTTACATGCCGAACCACTAAAACCACTACCGAATACAGCAATAGCACAAATACTTCCTCTACAAGAAATACTTCCGTAAAAAGAAAAAAAGCAGCTTAAAAACGGAGAAACAAGAACCCATAATAACATACAACCCCTACTTCCGGAAGCCTGCATCTAAAAAACAGGACAGCACCCTAGAACTACGCTCGTAGGGGCACAAACATAACAGAAGAGGAACTACCTCCGAACATTTTATACATCAAGACAACACCTAATGGATAGTAATGGAATCACCACTGACCAACAGGATAAACCTCCTTCCAAGGAATAGCAGTAAAACACCACAACAAAATTTCAATGTTATCAACACACTCTAAGAGGAAAGGATCATCCTAACATTTTAACGAAACCCAACGCCACCAAAACACCATGAAGGATAAGACCAACTCTACAACAACTATCTACACCTTTGAGAGACCCGCACAACAACAATAAACATCAATAACAAGAACCCAGCCAAGTAAACAACATAATCTAATGCCGCCTCAGTCAAGACTACAGGAATCCAGAAAAGAGTAAGATCTTCCAAACATCCATATCTACTACGTTCAAAGTATTAAACCCCATACTCTCTAGTCCTAACACAAATATTTTATTGATTTATAAGACTTAACACCTATGTACAGGGAAGGCCTTCTCTTTAAGAGCAAAAACTTTTAACTTGCATACACATCCATAAACAACCATGCAGTATTTTTTTGGTATCGTGTTTCTTGTGATGAATTGACCTGATGATGGCATAACTGATGCCGAAACCGGTTGTTTTTTATACTTTTAACTGCTTTTAATAAAAGAATTGTTGGTTGTGAGACGAACCCTCTTATCTATTTAATTTATGTTCCTTTGTATTAGTGCCGCCCTGAGGATGGCAATATATCACTGAAACACGTAGGAGAGTTTGTGTACTCAGATTTCTGATTTTATATATTTTATGTGAATTTGTTATTGTACGTGGATGCTTATAGTTACAATGCATGGAGCAGATAATTTAAAAATGTTCCTTTTTGTTTGTAATACTGCAGGTACTAGGTGGTATATCTGAAGATGATGCCTGCATAGTATGCCATTTACTGACATCACAAATGTTTGGCAGTTGTCTATGAAGATCGTGCTTATTTCTTATATTAACACTATGTATGTTTGAATTTACCCAAAGATGTTCTAGGTTGTTTTCGGTAATATTCATCACTGAAAGTATGCATTTACATGTAATTTCTTAAGTAGACTTGTACCTGAATTTCTAGGTTTGACTCCAGTCATAATTCTAGTAATTTTCCTTTTTAAAGTGAACATTATTTTACTGATTGTACTTGTTTCCTTTGTACAGTCCATCTTTTTACAGCACATCAGAACCCTTTATCTTCAATGAAAGCTTAGGGATTGTGAAACAGAACAATGCATATTTCACTAAAAGTGCATGTGGGGTATTGTTTTCTATTATGTTGTCTTTCGTATTCAAAGACTGAAGCTTGAATCATGTTCTTGCACTTCTAGTCTGTGGAGCCTTTAGTGAAGACTGTTTGCTGTCTGGCAGATTTCAGCACTGAAGTCTTTATTAGTCAGGAGGAACGAGACACAGAGAAACAACGAACGGTGTGGAAAGTTTTTCAGGAGTTGTTACAGAGGCACTTTGAAGTGACAAAAGTCCCAGAACAAGACCTGCACCCAGACTACTGCAGTTCAGATATTATTGTCCTCAGAGCAGTGAAGAGATGTCTGGTAAACTGAAGTGGCTCTGTTGTTATTGTGTCATGCACCGATTGTAAACCAATAAACGGAAATTAATATGTTCTTACTTTTATGCTTCCATTCTTTGATTTGAGTAAGGACAATTGGATAAGGTGAGGAAGGAAAGACTAGTTACCACAACAAGGATTTTGAGAATAATAGAGGATGGAGGTAAAGTATGCTTTATAACTTCCCATGAAAACACAGAGGGAAGAACAGACATATAGCTCTGTATTCACAAGCTTCGTGCTAGAAGGGGGTGGGTGGTCACCGCCACACCCCAGCCACTTTACTCCGAGACCAGAACCACTACCCATCGGACAGGAGGCTGGGTGGGGCGCAGGGCTGGTCTGGACAGGTGCTGAAAATGTTGTCCCCACCACAATTCAAACACTGGACCATCCAGGCCTTAGCGAGACGCCATAGTGTCTATACTACCCTGGCCACCTCATAGAGGATAGGCAGACTCCAGTATAAGATTTGATTTTTTTTTGGTAACATAATCCCATTGTATTTGTTTAATCAGTGTTGGTTTATTGATTCTCCAAATAATAGAACACTATAAATGACTGTACATTCAGTTATTCATCACATTTACTAGAACATGGTTTGGCTGGTAATTGTGGCCATCACTGGGGAAGGAAAAACTGAGGTAGAGGCCTCTCCTTTACATTAAAATACAGGTTTATAATTTTGTTATTGTACCAAATAATGGGAAAATAAAATGTGTATTAATGAACTTTTTAAAAAAACAGGTTGCAGTGTACTGGTAACATACGAGATGCGAGTAGTGGGAATAGTATACGTAACAGTCTTTCAACTGTAGTCATACACGTGTTGTATACCTGTAAATAAGTATCTTATATTATTTTTATGTCTAAAGTTAACTGAATTGCATCTATTGAAATGAAGTATATATATATATTTTTTGT
Organism: Coptotermes formosanus; assembly: GCA_013340265.1. Classification (NCBI taxonomy): domain Eukaryota; kingdom Metazoa; phylum Arthropoda; class Insecta; order Blattodea; family Rhinotermitidae; genus Coptotermes; species Coptotermes formosanus. The sequence goes on along the minus strand of BLKM01000167.1, from coordinate 645,658 downwards.
TTTAACTAATTATAAAATGGTTGTTATTTGTCGTGATTATACCCATGCTGGACATAGTGAATGTGATGAATAAATTAATATACAGTCACAGTGTTGTATTATTTGGAGAATCAGTAAACGAACATTGATTTGAAGTCGTATTGTGCTCTTGTGCTTTACGACACGGTCGTGAGTTCTGCAGATGGAAGTAAAATGTTCCTGTGAGATAGGGGTAACTGCCTACCAGACTATACCATGTCATAACCGAGAAGACCACAGTTTGGAATGGACTGTGTTTGCATAGTGGAGGATTTCATCAGTCAAGACCGAACGGTGAACTGAGGAAGTTTATATGGGATGGTCTCGGTGTTTGTGATTAATTGGGACCAGTAAAACTGTCATGAACATCAGAATTCACTTTCAGTGTAAAGTGCACTAATTCTGGGCACCTGATCACTCGGGCAACAAAGTTTTATGCGGTGGTGCCACCTAATTTTGGCATGATTATCGCAGCTTTTCCCCCACATACAAAAATGTGTATCAGTCCACATGCACTGAGAACAAAGCACCACTTTAACAGTCAGGTTCACAGGTCAGTCCAGAATTCTGGGTTCTAAGTATGAAACTTGCTGTGGGTCATCTTGCCAGCTTATACAATTTGGAAATGGCTCCTGGATTTTTAGTAAATTTGTGTACCCTGCCAGTTATGTTCCAAGAAATCACAAAATACCAATACTAAATACAGTGTAACCAGGTTATAATGACATTGGTTTATACAGCACCTCGCCTATAGCGTCAGATATTGTGGTACCAGTGAATTCTAAACTGTTAACCATAACATTATACTCCTCAGTTATAAGAACACTTGTTTATGAAGACACAAAATACTCACTGCCTTTCATGCTGTTATAACTGAGTTCAACTGTACATAAAATAACCTTAAAAAGCATAAGAGTAAAAGAATTTCTTTTAGTAATAATACAAATCAGTGCTTGTGTTATGGCATTGGAGAGCCCTTGTGTCTTTTAATCATTCTGCCCCCTCCACCCTGCCCTTGCCTTCTGGTTTTTGTGACTTCCTGCAGGTTTGTGTGGGTGGCTTACACTGTACTCTGTCGCAGCTTGCAGCAACATGGCTGTGAGTGATGCATGCATTAAGCAGGAGATACCACATGACATCATGCGCTACGTCCTGCCACACTTCAGACATTGCCCTTGATTGTAGCATCACTTGCTTGTCACGTTTTCATACTCACAAACTCTGTCAGTTCTCTTGCTTCCATTAAGTGGTAAATTATTGCAAGCAGTGAAATTACAACTTTTGTGTTAGAGGAACCTCATCCAATTGAACCACTGCTTTTCAGCTCAAGGACAGTAAATTACACACAGAACGCGATTCCTATGGCTACTATGGTGTGTACAGTACTGTATTTAATGTTCCTACTGTTGCTGCTCCAACTAGTACACCAGAATTACAGATCATGAAAACAATCAACCTCAGTGAATGCAAAACATCCCGACTTGAGCAGAGATTGGCCTGTACAACAGCAGGAGAGTCTGGAAAGCCAAGTTGCCAGCCATGTGGTGTCATCCCAGTTAGTTCAAATTAGTCACAAAAGGTCAAAACAGTGGCATTAAAATGGGTGATAAGAAAAGGCCAAAATCCTGAATGTTGAGGCCCACAAACTTCAAAGAGTAGTGTAATTAAAAATCAAATATCTGGTAGCTTTATTTTTAACAATTTCTCTTATTTCCACATATTTTTCTCAGGGTATATCACGAATTGTTCCCTTGCAATTGAAGCACAAAAGGAGTGCCACATATTAGAGTGCAGATGGAAGGATAATGGAGGATGTTGTGGTCTCATTGTGTAGCAGGTTTAACACTTCGTATTTTGTATGTTAGCAGATAGTTCAATACTTCCAAACAGGAGCAGAATATGCCAGATATAAATAGGAATGGAAGTATGCCAAGTCAGTATTGCAGTGTTCACCTTTGCCTAAAAGCATCTTGAGATAGCAGTACCACACAGTGCATATTGTTACTCCATCCAATGTAATATCTCACTATAAACTCAGCTGTCTCATAGACCTTTTCAAGTTCACAGAGGCTGTGGAAAATTGTGATCTGGAAGTAGGGTCTAGCAGAATCATATAATGCCACATTGTGTACCCTTCCACTATACGTGACCTCAGGATCGGGGTTCCCCACTGCATAGAGAGCACATTCAGTAAAATCATGATACTGGAGTGTCCATCAAGGGATGTAATGTGTAAGTGTGGATCATAGTGAACTGACTGCAGTGTGACTAGTGTGATGTTCATACCCACAGCTTCCCACATGATGACAGTAGCTCTTTCTGCATTGCCCCAGCTTAGTTCAAAACTTAACAGCTTATAGGAACAGGTCAAGTTTCCAAAACATTTGCAAAAACCCCAAGACAGTGGACAGTGTCCAAAATAATAGTCACCTTTATTTAATGTGATCATCAGAAACATTTATTTTCTTTATTAACAGTTTTTCTAATATAATGACTGCCGTAAGGACCAGGGTGCAGTACGCTGATTAGAGCTGGGCTAGCTTTACTAGATTTGTCCTGCTTATCCAGTGCTCCCCACCACACATCTCTTTCTAAGCAGGGTATTTACACCGTGGAGAACTTTGTCAATAATGCAACAACCATGAGTGCAACAATATGGACACATAGCCGCTGGTACGAATAGGAGAAAAGCTACTCAGTTTGCCTTATACTGGATTACGCATCATGTACACATGAGCAGCTTTAAAACACCTGACTTATGTGGAGCTAATTTCCAGGCTGATGTCTAAAATGCCCACCCAGAATTCAGATGCTACTGAATTTGACCTAGTAACTTCACATCTGCTAATTTAAAGTCATGTATAGATGAGGAACTGAGTTTTCCAAATAATCATGTAGCAATATAACATGTAGAGTGATTTACAAATAATCATAAGTGGTAAACTGTGCACTTCAGGATGCCATAAATTAGTGCTTCACATGACCAATACATAGGAAATAATTCTATTATTAGCACGGTAGTCTTCCAGGGAACTGGTAGATTTTCTTACTTCAAGTATCTTCATAGTAGTTGCCACTTTCTACGTGATGCACTTAAGTGACTAAAATAGGTGTATGGTACTACAGAAAGTCTCCTACAATGTGTAATTTGGTAGATGGTACCAATATTTCAGAGCGAATAACTGCCGCCATCTTCATTGAAGAATTACACCATCTTGGTACCTACCTAACACACTAAAACATGGTGTCATAAATGAAAAGGCAATGAATATACACTGTTGCAAAAATCTCTGACCTCACATGTGTACAGTTTTCTCCTCCAGCAGAACAAAATTACGGCTGTGGAGAAAACAGCTGTACTTGATTATTTATGTAAACACTCTAAAATGAACATAAATAGCATGCTTAATGTTGCTGTACCAGGTACTGGTTAGTGTAATGATGACTATATACCCTGCTACGACTCCAGTCACTTTCTGGACAAGCTGTATTTCAATAAATGACACTCCACCAAGTCTAAACTATGTTCGAATTTCAAAACTGTAGGGCTGAGTTCAGAAATTACACTGGAACATGATTTTCCAAATGCTGGGCTTAGCCCAGGAAAGAGCCACTTATCTGACAATATGACAAACCATTCAGAGTACTTTCAGTTTATTTCTTTTGTTATAACATTATTAGCACTGTCAAATTAAACCTAACACTGGACCAGAAAATGACTGCTGCAAAAAGCCCTGAGACTCTTTAAAAATTATATCTGTGCACCCCTGGGCATAAGTAGTAGTGATGACACAGCATTCCTGAAGTGCTGATTATTCTTATGATTACAGTGGTGTATTAACAGCAGTATAACAAAACAAGGCACTGTTTACGATATTCTACACAAATTACAAATTTACCAATACACCACATGAGTCAGATTTCAGTTATTAGCAAATGTTTCCACACCTGATCATTAGGCATCAATTTTAACAAATACTTTGGGTCTGGAAAACACTTTGATGCCTTCTTCAAGCTTGTTCAGTTGCTTCTCAAGCTCTATCTTTCTGTTGCGCACCTTTAGTGTGTCCATACTGACAGGCAGCATGTTCAGCTGCTGAACAAACTCTGCATGCCCTGAAACAAGTAAAGTATCACAGATTGTTCCTTAATTACAGAGGAAAAACAGCAGGAGCATTTGTGAAAAATTATCAAAATCCAAACTCAGTGAAACAGAATACAAGTTTGGATTGCATCTGCGGTTTCTAGTGGTTTCATATTTCAAACCTAGGATTGTTCCATCATTCCACACAGTTTCCACAAAGAGCCATCTCCTACACTCACCAAACTCTCCCTTCTTGTAAGTCCAAACTTTGCTTTGTGTGCTGTGCTGGTTTGTGATGATGCTCAAAAAAAATTCGAAAAATACAGTGAAACCCTGTTAAGAAAATTTTGAAAATTCCAAGAAAATCCTACTTCTTAAGCAGGAATTTCTTAAAAGGGTAATTTTAATGAACTGGGAGAATTTTGGTGCCTTTTTATCCTGACTTCTTAGGTGGGAAATTTTCTTAACCTATTTTTTCTTAAGCGAGTTTCACTGTAATATTATTTCAGGATTATCAAATACCTTTGCAAGAACAAGTTATATAGGGGACTCACTAAGCATTGCAGTTGGAATTCCTGACAACTGTTGTGTCTACTAAAAACATGAGGTGTGAAAGTATAACACACAATACAGCGGTTGCATTCCTGAACTCACATTTCAACCTTCCAACATTAAATTAAACGTCCACGTACTTATTTTTAATTACATAAAGATGAAAACTATTAGTGTGGCTGCATTTTGCTAAAGGAATGGAGGATGAAAAAGTCATGGGACAGGTGGGCTGTCAACATTACAGACCAGGAATTTCACAGGTGAAATACAAGAGGTACACAAGACTGTTGGTGACAAAAGCATGTATAATGAGAATATGTACTTCTTTCTTCACAATCTGCTCTGCAACCTTTAACCTTTTACAGCCTAGCGGTAACTTTACATACGACCAGGTTTAACATTAAAAAATTCTATGTGGTGTCCGCATTGCGTTTATGTGTTTTGTATGGATCTCAGAACAAACAGGAACTTTTGCCTTATAAAACATTAAGAGACTGGTTTTTATAACCAAAGTGGAGAGTGTTTACAGCGCGGTACGCACTGTGTCCTTATATAAAACAGATACGCTTCGTCTTTGAAGGGTTAAACGTCTGTAGTAACATCTGTATGATGTGATCCCTTACTTTTCTTAAGCATCTTGAGAGTTTCCAACCTCTCAGAGTTTGGGAGCAAAATATGTCCTGGTGGACAGGCTGTGTCAGGTGCATCTCGCTTGCGCTGCTCTGCCTCCTTCTGCCATGCCAGTTGACGTTCTCGCAGATACCTGCCGAAAAAAAAACAGGAGCAGCTTCACATCTGATATCAAGAATAATAAATGTTTAATATACAGGACTCTGATATCCTCTGATGGCACTTCAAACACAACTCTAAAAGGATTTTTGAAAATTTTACAATTCTAAACTTATCAGAGTATAGAGAAACAGCACAAAAATGTTTCACACAAAATCTTCCATGTGTTCATAACATGTTAAAATGCAAATTTTATGTCTGAAGTTACAACGATTAACACCTCCTATCCCTACAATACATGGCACTTCAGTCCATATCGCCCCATAATGGGACTTGGATTTACCATGACCAAGATATCCAGTAGCATGCAGTTGATGCAAAATTTCATTAAAATCATACAGTCAACTAACGTGGAGGACAGATGGAGAAACAGGCATACACAGATTGCTAACAGGTTTGCAGAACCTGTATTTTGGTATAAACATGCTTACTTTGGGATGGCGCCTCTTTGGTGGGTAGGAGAGGCTTTCAAGGGACTGTTTACTGCTTGAACAAGAGTCCTCGGTCTTGTCTTCACAGACTGTACATTCATTTTTATGTAATCAGTTTCAGGACTCTGAGGAAGAAAAAACAAACACATTCATACCTATATGTCTTGAAGCTTTCATGGTGACAAAATTCAATGAAATCTTCTCACACAACCAGCCGCATCAAAGTGTGAAATTCTTCGCACTTTTCTGGGACTAACTCTATCCCCATGTTCAGGGTGAAGATGGGGACAGAGTCAGTACCAGAAATATTGCAAGAATTTTACACTTTAACGTGGCTGGTTGCCTGAGAAGATTTTGTTGACATTTGTACATGCTGCACAAACTGGTTGACAACTACATATGCTTATCATCAATGTGGAAACATATTTATGTTTACCTGCGATGCATCCACAGCCTCCTTGCGGTCAGACAATGACAAATTCTGCATGTCAAGGTCATTTTTCTCACAAGAAATCAGTCTATCCCCAGCTGCACTGCTTATCGTACTGACAAGACTGGGTATCATGTCTGTCTGCAGCCCTACTTCACGTGTCAGGAGGCTATTTTCTGACTCCCTTGCCTTAACTCCCTCACTGAGGAGTCTGTTGAAGTTCTTCGGATCAACTGTCTGACACCCCACACTCCTACAGCCCATGCTTACTGTGTTCACCCTTTCACTGCCTGCTGCTGCTGATCCAGGTATGTCCGAAGGCATTTCTGTGGAGGAGATAACTTTTATTGTACTCTCATGTGACACACAAGTTGCTGCTGAAAAAATACTGCCATGTCAACATTTACAATCAAATCATTACCTGATTTTCTTTTAGAGATATTTCTTTTCGATGCAGAACATTTTGTCCTCACATGTCCTTTCTCTGACACTCCTGCAATTCTCAAGAAGGTTTCCTTTGTATTCGGATCATTGTTCTTTGACTGAGAATCCTACAAATTAAAATACCTTAATATTAGTTCAGAACTTCCATAGCCCTGTTAATATAGTATCATAAAAGCCTTTGTAAAGTGAGTATTTGGCACAAATAATCTTTCTGAAAAACCCATGTTACTGATTACATTTATTTCATCACTACAGACCCATTATATAATACAAAGAGAAGTTCAAACATACTTTTCTTCCAAGACTCCAAATGCAATTAAAAATTTTGCTATGCCACTACTCACAAAGCAATAAGGTGTTCTTGCTGGTACATTTTCATATCTGTTTGCTGTAGACCGTCCAGTAACACTATCACGTTCTTCTTTATTGCGTCTGTACCCCTGCATTTCTCGTAACTGCCTCGCATTCTCCTGAATGAAATTTTTCCTGCATTTTGGCTCTGAAATTGAATATGTATTACATTTCAAACATAACCAAAAAAAGACAGACCTATATTAAATGAAAATTCTGAAAGACTGTAACGTATATTATCGCATGAAAACTTTCTTGGATTCACAAACATTCCCTCCAAAGTATGTGTAGTGAATATATTCAAACACTACACGACTTACTTGGACTCCCAAAAACTCCCTTCAAAGTCGTCATGCTTCTAGGTATTCCCTGGAACAAGGCCAAATACAATTCTATTCAATAAATCAAATAAATGTCATTAATTTGCTGGAAAAAAAATTACGAATTAAATGAAACCAACACCAATGTTGTAGAGTGCATACACAATAAGAATACAGAAGAAGTCACTACTTCCTTATTTAACCACATTACTTACGTTAATTGCGTTCATAAGTAATATATGACTATGACACTGTCATTTTCCTCTTCTAAACCTTTCATTCCTCACCACAAAATTTTGAATAATGCCCCCTTCCAGCCGAAGAAAAATGACAAACGCATTCCTACGTCCCGGGTGCTTTCAGATACGTCAAATTCCACTCATATAGTTTGATCACTTTGTACAATAATACTAGACGCCAAATCAAATACCACTTCTCGGAACTCGTAATATTTGGACTGTAATGTGTAAGCAGTAATCCATGCCAAACGCATATCCGAAAGCCATAAGCGTGGATCACTTGTACGTAAAGTCACATGCCTGTACCATACGTACAGATTACGTTTATTGGGTCTGTTGTCTCACGTAATAAATGTGCTGCTCTCTGTTAACAGAATATTGTATTGTGAAGGGGTGAAATGGCGCAATTTTGAGCTGACTGTTATGTAAGTTTTTAATTAATATTTAAAATACATAAAAGAAGTCACACGAGGAATTTTAAAATAGTATAATTTGTATTCTGTTTGCATGCGTTCTCACTTTGTCCATTCTGGTAACGAAATGATTGCGGCACATTTTAATGTAGCATTTATTGGTAACCTTTATGACATTAAATCACAAATATTTTTCTCGTACATGAAGCAGCACAATTACTATGTCAGCTGTTATCTCTGTAGGTGCGATTTCATTATAGGGCTCCTATGATTCCAAGATACCGTACTGTACATTAAATTAGTCCTACTCAGCCAGTAACTCACAGGCGACATTGTCTGCAACACAGTATAACGTTTTTGACTTTGTAGATACTGTCGTGCTGTTTGAAGCCATACAGAATTCGTAATAATGTGTTTATATGTCGGCACAGCTTTGTATATTTCTTTACTATAGGCGTTTCACCGTTATGCCCTCATGAGGTTAGTATATTCATTTAAGCAAAACGTGGTTCCCCCACATTGCCAGTAATATTGTTATAATGTGCCATCCTGGTTTTACATGTATATCTCCAGTTGGTTAAGACTAAATAAAATTTATAGAGAAGCAAAACATGTTATTGGTACTCTTTTGTTACGTGAGTTGATAAAATCTGAACCTTTTGTTATTATCTTTATTTTGAATCTGGTGTGATATGTCCTTGCAAATATGGCATGTAATCACACACATAGCACAGTGGAAAAGACACTGACGCCATTTACAAACCAGGACACAGTGGTAACAAACCGAGTAACCGCACAAGAAATTGTATGAATTACATTCAATGGAAAAAGGACCTTGCCTCGAAACTTAGCTATAAAAAAAATAAGTTAAAAACATACATTCCGTACTGATGGAGGTGTCACACGCTATTTGAAATAGTAATAATGAAGGATGCACATTTGATAAGATTGTGGGACATCAGGGAACCAATATCATATTTTACCTCATTGCTTTAAGTTTTGTATTTATTCTTAACTAACTAGGTAACCAACTCCATACAGCAGAGGCCTTCTTGAGAAGCTAACAGTTTCTCAGCTAGTCAAGAAATTCCCCGCATTTTATGGAACCGGGAGGTTCATTATGGCATTCACAAGAGCCTGCCACCTCTCCCTATCCTGAGCCAGCTCAATCCAGTCCATGCCCCACCATCCCACTGCTTGAAGATCCATTTTAATATTATCCTCCCATCTATGTCTGGGTCTATCAAGTGGTCGCCTTCCCTCAGGTCTCCCCACCAAACTCCTGTGTGCACCTCTCTTTTCCCTATACGTGCTACATGTCCCGTCCATCTCATTCTTCTCGACTTGATTACCCAAATAATATTTGGTGATGAGTACACGTCATTAATTTCCTCGTTATGTAGTCTTCTCCACTCCCCTGTTGCCTCATCCCTCTTAGACCCAAATATCCTCCTCAGCACCCTATTCTCGAACACCCGGAGTCTTTGTTCCTCCCTCAGTGTGAGAGACCAAGTTTCACAGGCATACAAAACAACAGGTAAAATTATAGTTCTGTATACCCTAATCTTTGTGTTTTTGGATAGCAACCTGGAAGACAAAAGATTCTGCACCGAATGATAGCAAGCATTCTCCGACTTCAATCTGCTCTTAATTTCTTCATGAATGCAGTTCTGATTCGTTAGGGTTGCTCTCAAATATTTGAATTCTTCCACCCATTCGAACGATTTATTATCTTGTAACTTGTAACTTGTAACTTGTTCTTTATTTTCCATAGATCCATACAGTTACATAGAACATGAGGATGTGGAAAGTGTCTTATTATTAAGATAACAATTAAATATATAGCAGATATATGTCAGATCAGTTATCTATGTCTATAATTGATTAAATTAAAAATGTAGAATCTATGTAGAAAATTATAATAAAAGCAGCATAATTATGAGCATCAATTGTTATTATTCATTCAGAATATATCTTTCATTATGTCATATCTGAATACCTGTGAGTTGATAAAGTTTAATAAAGTTTAATAAGTTTAATAAAGCTTGTTAAAAAAACTCACAAAGGGCAGCTACACTACACGTAATTAAAATAATGGATAAAAAATAGAAAATAACACATACAGTCGCACAGACAACTCCCTTTGGAACAAAATAATCAAGAGACAATTAGATGAATACAGTTTCATAACCAACTCAAGCTAAAAGATAAGCTGTGCAGAGTATACCATCAGAATAATAAAACTGAGCTAGGTATGGTTATAGCATGTTACAATTATAATTATAAAACTCCTCTAATATATAAAATGAATTAGAATGCAAGAAGCTCCTCAAAGCAGACCCAGAAAGTTTCTGATTGTTCACTGAATTCTTAATGTCAATCTGCAGTTGATTATATAATTTAATTCCCATACAATATACTCCTTTCTGGTATTTAGTTAAATTGGCATTAGGCACTTCAAAGTTAGAACTGTTCCTCGTGTTGTAATTATGGACTACCTTGTTCATTGTGTATAACTGGATATTACCAGCTAAATATATTAAGACAGAGTAAATGTATTGTGAAAACAAGGGAAGAATTTTTAATTCTTTGAACATTGCTCCACATGAGTCTCTAGGTGTCAAATTTGTCATGATCCTAATCATCCTCTTCTGCATCATAAAAACCTTAACACTATACCTTGAATAACCCCAAAAAATCTATCTTTATATTGTGATTGTGTCCTACATTCTGATTTCGAGACATGACCATGTACTTAGTTTTCTCAGCATTTACTTCTAGATCAATCTCCTTACTAGCAATCACTAAATCTTCTGTGTTTTTCTTTATACTATGTATGCTTCTGCCCAATATATTAACATCATCAGCATAAACCAGAAGCTGATGTGTACCATTCAATTTCAAGCCCTCCTGGTTTTCCTGAACCGTCCTAATGGTGTATTCTAACGCAAAGTTGAAAAGCAATGGCGACAGAGCATCTCCTTGTTTCAAGCCATTCTTAATAGGAAACGTGTCAGACAACTCTTTGCCTACCCAAACTCTGCTATACGTTTCACTTAGGCACATTTTTATTAACCTTACTAGTTTCATGGGGATACCAAACTCAATGAGAATATTATATACAACCTCCCTCCTAACTGAATCATAGGCTTTCTTGAAGTCTATAAATAGCTGAGGCACTGCCTCATTGTATTCCGATTTTTTCTCAAGTATTTGATGAATGTCGAATATATGATCAGTAGTTGACCTGTTATATCAAAATCCACACTGATGATCCCCAATGATTTCTTCTGCATATGGAGTTAACCTTGACAGCAGACTGTTGGATAGAATTTTGTATGTAGTCGACAAAAGCTATATGCCTCGATAGTTACTCCAATCTGTTTTATCACCCTTCTTATAAATAGGCACAATGACTGACTCCTTCCATTCCTCAGGCAATTCCTCCTTATTCCAAATAGAAATAATAAGTTTATGGATCTCAGACAGAACTGTCCTACCCCCAGCTTTTAATCAATTCTGCTGGATTCTGATCAATACCTGGTGATTTGTGTCTTTTTAGCTTTTCAATAGCCATCTCAGCCTCTAAGGCACTGGGCTCAGGCACTAGTGGCTCTGCCGTATGTCCTTCAGTCTGCCTAACATCATTAACGCCGTGTATATTCAACAGGTGGGAGAAATGATTCCTCCACCTAGCCAAAATACTGTGGGAGTCTGCAACCAGGTCACCCTTCTCATCCTTTACTACATTAGTTCTAGGCTGGTACCCCCTCTTAAAGTCATTGATACCCCTATCCAAGTCTCTGATATTCTTGTTCTTACTGTTTGTTTCAAGTTCATTAATTTTAGCTTTCAGATATTCCTTCTTTTTGTTCCTGAAATGTCTACTAGCTTCATGTCTTATGTTGTTCAGTTTATCTCCATTAGTTCGGTTTGGATTCTGTAACCACTGAAATTTAGCCTGCTTCCTTTTACCTAAAAATTGTGCACATTCTGCATCAAACCATGGTTTATGCTGCTTCCATTCATGCAGACCTGGACTGTCTTGAGCTGAGATTTTATATTCTCTTTAATGTTTTCCCAAGCCCTATTTATATCCTCACTAACATTTAAGTTTTCCACAGCTGCAAACCTGTTTGAGATCTTAAGCTGATACTGTTTCCTAACCTCTAGTTCACTTAGCTTCTTGAGATTAAATCTCTCAGCATCAAACTTCTGTGCTTCTTTTTTACTTATTGCCAGTCTTTCCCTAACTTTTGCAACCACCAGATAGTGATCAGTACCACAATCAGCTCCCCTGAAAGATCACACATCGAGTATACTCGAATGCCATCTCCTATCTATCAATATGTGATCGATCTGATTGTGAGTCTTCCCATCAGGAGAGGTCCAGGTGTATTTATGAATGTTTCGGTGCGGGAAGATCGTGCTCTTAACAACTAGATTCTTTGATGTGGTAAAGTTTACTACTCTAACACCATTATGATTGCTATCCTGATGTAAACTCTCATTCCCAATTGTCTGTTTGAAAGTATCCTCTCTCCCCACTTTTGCATTAAAATCTCCTAACAGAATTTTCATATGGTACTTAGGAAAATTATAAAAAAACCCTTCTAATTCCTCATAGAAACTGTCCTTTGTATCATCACCTTTCTCTTCCGTTGGTGCATGCCCATTCAGAACAATGATATTACACCAGTGGCCTCTCAGCACTATGTATGACATCCTCTCGTTAACAAACTCCACTCTCTTGATTGCTGATACTGTTCTCTGGTGTACAAAAAAACGTGTTCCCAATTGATGATTTCACTGCCCTTTGCCATAGAAAAAAGTATACTCCCTGGCTCTTACAGTCCCTTCTTTGTCCCATCTAACGTCCTGTACACCCACTAAATCTAATTTATACTTAGCTAATTTCCTGGCCACTGTCATAAGTGACCCTGACCTATACATGCTCCTGACATTCCATGTTCCAAAACTCATGTCCCTGTTCCATAGCTGGGGTCGTACCAAAGAATCGGTCCAGGTCCGAGGCTTCTTTGTCTGTTTTGTAACCTAATAATTTTTTGCGGTGAGGAGTTGTTAGCACCTCGTCCAACCCCCAAATTGGATGACCACCCCTTGTTGGCTGTCCTTGACTGCTTATTCAATGTATTCGCAGCTACCCTCCATAACTGGAGGCCGTTCCTCCATCCGCAACCTGAGGACACGCCATGCCATGGTGACAAGGACCCACTTAACACGGTTGTATTTATTCTTAACTAATTCTATATAAACCTAAAATGTGTAATCCCACATAATGGTGATATTTTCACTTTTCCTAGCATTTTTTGCTTAAATGAATATACTGGGCTGATGATGGCATAATGCCAAGACATGTTTCTTGCTAAAGTGAACGTATATAGCAGCAATAAACAAAGCTGTGCTGGCTGTATATTTAAAAATTTTTTTATCTGTTCAGTGTTATGTTGCCTGTAGAGACATCTGAGATAAGAAAATGTCTTTTTCCCCTTTCCCTGCCACTGTCATGATAGAATGCATTAGCAGTGTCAGCCATTTTGTGGCAAACTATGAAGGAAAAATTAATGCCACTTGTGTACTCCGAAGTTAGTGTCATCAATGTGTATTGTTAGTGGTAGCTATTTACCAGGATTAAAATAATTGTGTTGACATCTGCAGTCATGTATTGTTACAGGGATGTGTTATAGTTAATGACTTGCCGATGTGCAGGCATGAGCCTGAGGGTGGGTTTCAGATAATGTAGTGCTTGTGGTGATGGTGTGAGCCACTTTATGCTGTTGCTGCCACCGGTACACAGTGGATTGGTGTATGTGTAACAATTCTGTTTCTGAATTAATTTGTATTCTGTAAGTTTGTGCAAGCAGTAAGTGTTGCAGTCTGCACTGATGCTGACACTGCAAAAGGAAATATAGCCACTAAACAAATTTTACAGTACAACCTTCACACAATTATGGTTGTACAGGTACATCAGTTAAATATCTGCAGGGCTGTGGAGTCGGTACACAAAATTTCTGACTCTGACTCCTCAATTTTTATAACTCTGACTCCCACTCCTTCATAAAAGCTCAATATGTATTAATAATGGTAAACCTACTAAAACGGTAAATGTTATCATAAGATATTTCATCATCACCATGTGAATCATCAGGCTGCTTTTTACACTTATAACCTATATTTTAGCATAAGTCTAATGGTTATTGTAGCTATCAGGGCTCTGGAGTTGGAGTGTCTAGTTAAGATTTTAGATTGAGGTCAGAGTTGGAGTCAGTACATTTTTACCGTCTCCAACTGACTCACCTAAAATTCCTTCTGACTCCACGCCTCCCACTCCAACTCCACAGCCCTGGATATCTGTATAGAATATATTATTAAATAATATTGTTAATATAATTATTTTGACATATACATTGAAACCCTGTTAAGAAAATTTTGACAATTCCAAGAAAATCCTACTTATTAAGCGGAAATTTCTTAAAAGGGTAATTTTAATGAAATGGGAGAATTTTGATGCTTTTTTATCCTGACTTCTTAGGTGGGAAATTTTCTTAACCAGGTTTTTCTTAAGCAAGTTTCACTGTATATAAAACTGTGCATGTTTGTAACGCAAAATGATTGCCATAACATATTTTGCTAAATGGAAGTGGTTGCCTGGTTGCCATTGGTGACTGAAAAACTTCAGTTGCCAACTAATTCCCCAGTCAGTGTTCAGTGCTTACAGTGTTACAGTATGATCTGATATGACATTTACAGCTGACTTGTGTAAATGCCTCCACAGAATTTGTTTTTGGCTGGATAGTGCCACGTTGACGTTAGAACATACACATAATTTTTTTGTGATTCATTGTAGGATACTGTTAATATCTCATTAATGAATGATGAATTGGGAAGGATAAGGAAGGAACTGATTGTGGCCTGACGTACTACAGGATCCTTTGTATATCTGGTGAATATTGTTTGTCATTTTCTCGCAGTTAGCTTATTGCATAGAACTTGGCTGACTCCATGAGCCAGCTACACCCATGCTGTCACGGAGACATTACTATGCCTGCAGTCATTGACAGTCAGTCACAGGCCCCACACTCCTTCTGTTTAGGATAATAGGGCCCATTACATGTGTTGCATGTTAAAGGATAAAGCATATACTAATATCCTCACACTGAAGATGATGTTGGGGAGGAAGAAAGAAAAAAAAAATGGAAGCTTTCAGTGTAGTGTCTTCAGTTTCACCATCAGAACTTTGATGAGCAATCAACAATGTGTTTGTTAGGTGTGATATGTGTATGCAAGCCACGGGAAACTATTTCCAGCACCCTCTTCAAATGCAGTGATAAAAACCTAGTACTAAGTTTAATATATGGAACTGTGTTCAAGGCATGGACCCAGAATCATGGCAAACTGGAAGCAGTGAGCACTGCATTGCCTGGTGTCTTAATAAATGGTCTGTGAACTGACAAATTATATTTGTCAGATAAACCAAAGACCCTGTATTCTGGCAAGTTTGAGGTAAACCATCTAAGAAACAGAATGGCTGAGTCTCAAACTGCGTATCATCCGAATAAAAGACTAGAGCATTGCAGCTACACCAAGTGTTTGCTTCAGGAAGCATAATTATTTTACAGATTCTTAAAATTTGCTACTGCAGAATCTCGGTTTTAGTTTGTGATATTTAATGCCCTGATCTGATGCGGCTCAGACTGCATTCTCTGTGTGTACTTCTTACATTTTGGATCAATTAAGTACCCCCTGCCCCCACCCCTTGCACATGTCCCACATTTTTTGGCTCCTTCTTATCACTTCCCTAGCAATACCAGCCCAAAATTTCTCACTTTTGTAGGCCCACGGTCACATCATTCACAGGCATTTGTAATTCATTTTTCCCCAAAGTAAAATTATACCAAACTTTGCTGCTGGAATATTGTATTTATTTATTTCTCATACATGCTATAAATCGGTGAGAAGTTGATAAACCTACTGGATACAGAATAAGTCAGAACACAAATAAATAAAATACACATATAGCAGTGAACAAGCAAATAGGTTACAAATGGATTTTAATGAACATGGTTCTTAGTTCAACAATGATTATATTGAATTTAAAAATTATTACATAAACATCAGTGGAAACTGATATAAAGAAAGGCATATATTACAGACATTTAGGACAGCAAAAGTATGTAATTAAGTTTATGTATCTTTTCATTAAAACCCGTCAGTGCAACATTGAATAATAACAATAAATTAGTTCAAAGGGAACAGTAAGGATAAAAAACCATGAACTTTCATTCTTTATCTACATTAAAATATTCATTGACTGACGAGAAGGAATTAGTATATAGGAAGCTTTGTAAGGCTGATTTAAATTGTTTGAACAAGTTTTTGGTATCCCAAGGGAAGAGTGCTGAAAACCTTGATGCCAAAGTAATAGATTCGTGTTTGATACGTAGCTAAATTAAGTGAAGGTACCATTCCTGGTCGTATTGTGATGGTCCTGGGTTCTAATCACGGCCAAGAAATCGGCTGTCCTAACAGGTCATTCGTGGTTTTACCCAGTCGTTTCAGGCAAAGGCAGGAGTTGCACCTAAAAGTGGGCCACGACCGCTTCCTTCCACAACCTTTCGAATTGATTATCCACGACTGACATAATCATAAAATTAACCGTAAATAAATATACAAGTGTGCTGATTTGAAACGAGTTTGAATAGTCGAAGCGTTTACCGGTGTTCCAACCAGCCACGATTTATTGAATCGATTGCTATCAGATTGCAGCTGCCATCTACTGGGATACACAACAGATATCCACTGGATGGATGATGATCTATTGCTAACAGATGGCAGCACTCTGTATATTGCCAACTTGGTGCGACTTTGGTTCTGCTCTTTGTTTAACATTATGTGGGAAATTGTATGACAGTGATGCAGAATGGAATGGGACCGGTCGTAGCAGATTACATAAGGAGGCTGAGTAAGACCACGAAACATCGCTAGTCCATTGCAGTATATCCACAGCCAACATTCAAACTGAGAGCTCGTGAACAATAGATGCTTGAGCTTTGTTTCCTGCGTTAGGCCCCGACGCACAGCCGTAGCGGATATATGGCCGTTGGAAGAAACAAAATTCGTTGACACCTCTAAAGCAGTTACAGTTCAGTTCAAAATACCAACTATTTTGGGCTTGAGCGTTCCTATCCCCCACTCTGACTGATAAGGTTAATGTTTCTTGTTAGTTTAACCTTTTAAAGCCTAGCGGTAACTTTACATACGGCCAGGTTTAACATTAAAAAATTCTACGTGGTGCCCACATTGCGTTTATGTGTTTTGTACGGATCTCAGAACAAACACCAACTTTTGCCTTATAAAACATTAAGAGATTGGTTTTTATAACCGAAGTGGACCTCGAAATGCAACGATGTGTTAGCTGTTTTCAGTCATCAGTGGGTTTTGAACCTCAGGCGTCAGTGAAATATAAACTAGTTTCATGGCGGGGCCATTTTGAAGTTTGGGTACCGTATGATGTAAATTACAGCCGATCCGCTTGCAGCGCAGTTTTTATCCTTTCGTCTGTTAATGCGATGTGGCGTCAATATGTTCTGTCAATTCGTAGTTGTGCACTTTTTTGTCACAGGAAGCCGTGCACGCTGATTAAACTTTTATGTTTTTTTTTTTCACCCTTTTCGCATGCGGCGTGTCCCGCCTACTTCGTCCTCCTCCCTGTAATTGCAGTACAATAATACTGATTTGTGACCCTAATTGGCCCTTACAGCCAAACAAAGTACGTTTCTGTCCAGTGGTCCCGGGTATACTCAAAGGGCATTGCTTTGAAAGGTGCCATGATTTGCCCGCTTGTCCTTCTGGTAAGATTGGTGTTAAGATAAAGATGACAATGGGGCATTACTGGAATGGTACAGACAAAATAAAACCGAAGTAATCGGAAAATATGTCCCAGTGCCATTTTACCCAACAAAAAGCTAACATGGACTAGCCCAGACATGCGCAGTAGAGTCCTGTACGTAATATTTAAAGCTTGTTCATGCATCACATAGAACACAGTTCGTCTCCCTTATAAATACCAACGGGTGAATTCTGTTTCACTAAATAACCACTGTTTACTGTGAGAGTCATACGGAGCCAGGGGCGCACCTAAGGGGGCGAAGGGGTTCTGCCAGGCTGCAGGCCCCCAAAACCGAAATTTAAAGAAAAGATTTTGTAGATATTATGATATCAAAAGTTTTACGCGATTTCCCCTTCAGCCGAAATCAGCCACTGGAATCGGCTGATGACTAGTGCATTAGAATTTCGAAAAATAAATTAATAAAATTAAAAAATAAGAAGCTAGAACACTATGAGTCATGGAACATGTAATTATATTCGTATGTATATAAATGCAGTATCAGACAGTGTTATATTGTACGTACAGCATGATTTTTAGAACAATTTTTAAAATCAAATATAAATTACTTATAGCCTCATGGTCCCCCCCCCCCGCCAAGGAAAAAGTCTGGGTGCGCACTTGTGCAGAACATTACATGTACTGAAAGCGAAAGACGTAAAGAGTTTTTGAATGTTAAAAGCTCGTGGTTCATACAGTAGCTACTGGACCTGACATGTTCAACATGCTCTCCGCACGTCCGTACACTTTAAAGCTGTGTGGGGCGACGTTGTATGGTAGGGTCACACGCCAGAAGCCTTGAATCTTCAGTGACACCGCTGTGAGAACCACAAATCTCGTTGCCTCTTGTTGGAGGAACACTGGGCACGAGATTAGTTCAGGTTTCGTGTCCACCGGCCTATCCACTTCCTTGCGTCGAACTGAACCGGTCCAGCGTGTGTGGCAACTTGGTGCCGCAGTATGTAAATATAGCCCTGTTTTAGAAAGTTGTAAAACGTTCACGCAGAGAATACAGATATTTCGAACAGTAGCAAGAGAGTCTGAACGCCGACCTGTTCAGGTTGTATCCCTGACAGCACAGCTGCATCCATCATATTAGTGCTTTCTGTATGTAGTGTCTCCTGGCTGATTAACTCTTTATTCTTTTTGTGCAGCCTGTAGAACCGGTTCCTGGGTGTAACTGTTATGTAAGGAGTAATTTGTCAACACAGCAACACGCTGTTGCCACATGTGTGTTTGTAAATATTGTGTTCCCAAGATTGGCTACGAGTGAATTTGGGGTGGTGTAGCCAAAAAGCACAGAATTCTGAGGTCGAGTACCGTGCAGGGCAAAATGTTGCTTTGGCAACGGTAAATTCGAACTAGCTGCAGCGGGCATAACAGCACTGTATCTACACGATGCAGGAAAAGCAGATAGTCGCTCACATACTGAAGGAATTCCCTGCCTCTTTATGTAACCCGAAGGTTCATTACCGTGTTCACAAAAACCCGCCACTTCACTCTATCCTCGGTCAAATTAAACCAGTTCACAGTGTCCCACAATGTTTCATTAAAATTGTAATATTCTTCCATCTCTGCCTATGTCTAACAAGGTGTCTTCTTCCTTGATACATAACTAACTCCATGGAGCAGAATCCTTCTTGAGAAGCTAACAGTTCCTCAGCTAGTCAATTCCCCGCATTTTACGGAACCCGAAGTTTCATTACCGCATTCACAACAGCCCGCCACCTGTACCTATCCTGAGCCAGGGCTGTACAGTCCATGCCTCCCCATCCCACTTCTTGAAGATCCATCTTAATCTTATACTTCCATCTATGTCTAGGTCTTTCAAGTGGTCTCTTTACCGCAGGTCTCCCCACCAAAACCCTGTATGCACCTCTACTGTGTGCCATACGTGCTACATGCCCACCCATCTTATTCTTTTTTATTTGATCACCCGTATGATATTTGGTGAGGAACAAAGATGAAAGATCTCCTTATGTAGTCTTCTCCACTCCCCTGTCACCTCGTCCCTCTTAGGCCCAGATATCCTCCTCTGCACCCTATTCTCAAACACCCTCAGCCTTTGCTCCTCGCTCGCTGTGAGAGACCAAGTTTCACACCCATACAAAACAACAGGCAAAATTACAGTTCTGTACATCTGGATATTTTTGGATAGCAACCTGGAAGACAAAAGATTCTGCACCGAATGATAGCAAGCATTCCTCGACTTCAGTCTGCTCTTAATTTCTTCGTGAAGGGGATTTTGATACGTCAGGGTTGTTCCCAAATATTTGAAGTGTTTCACCCTTTCAAAGGATTTATTAGCTATATTTATGTTGTGATTTTGTCCTGCATTTTGATGTCGAGACATTACCATGTACAGTATTTGGTTCTGTCAGCATTTACTTCTAGACTAGTCTCCTTACTGGCGGCTTTTAAAGCTTCTGTGTTTTTTTATAGTATGCCCTTCCAAAATATATGTCGTTTTTCATAGCTTGTATGCGTGCGCTACATGCCCTGTCCATCGCACTAATAAAGGCTGGTGAAGACCACAGACACTGAGGCGTCTCCTTACGCAGTTTCGTATTATTGTTATTTCCCCTCCTTTCGTTATATTTTTTAAAGCCCTTTTCTCAAACACCTCAGTTTATCGGTTGCTCTTACTGTGAGCGTCCAAGTTTTATGCCCACATATAACATTTAAAACTGCACACAAGACTGCGAAGTTAGTTATCATACAAAAAAGTTTCAAAGAAAAGTTATATAATCCCGAACATGTTGTGCTTACAAAGTGTACAATTTGTAGACGTTATGTACAAACTGAACAAGCACGTCTTGTGTGGTGATGTCTGTTCGCCTGAAGCTTGCACAGTATCAGAGCCAAACGCCTTGGAGAGAGATTTTAACAATACAAGCAATGTACGTATAAAAGTAACGTTGAGGCGCGTTCGCGTAATCATTTTTGCGGTGCCGAAGCAATACGCATTACATATTCTGAGTGTATGTCTGTAGCGTTAGTTATCCAGCATGCAAAGCGCATGCGCCATAGTATATTGTCATCTGTGGCCTGTCTGGCTGTACCATATTTTTCCACATTATCTCATAAAAGGCACGATTGTCGGAAAATATATTGAACATTAAATGTGTTTTGATTTTCTTTACAACTTTTGTCTGAAACATTTGTAATTCTAAGACGAATTCAGCGAGATATTACCATAAATGTACATAGGCCTTCACGTGAAGTACCCGTTATTCGCGTCAGATTTTGATTAAACTTGAATTTTCTCGACAGATTTTCGAAAAATACTCAAATATCGAATTTAATCAAAATTCGTCCAGTGGGAGCCGAGTTGTTCCATGCGGACGGACGGACAGACATACACAAATACGCAAAAGCCGATAGTCGCTTTTCGAAATTTTTTTTAACGTGCATAAAAATCAAAGGTTGTAGACCTCTACGTTAATTATCTGGCTAGCAGCATTTTTGGCCATATTGACCGATAACAGCCTACTCTAACGGGGTCAAGAAACTGACAGATTTTCCTGAAATAGTGTGTGGACGCTCACTGTATTGTGTCAGTTGGCTGTTTGGGTTTTTAGACGTCTGGCCGGTCACAGTGGCTGCTTTTAAAAGCACCATAAACGTGCTTGTGTTACACCGCCTCGATCCAGTTCCAAGTGCGTAGTATTATCGTGTTCCTGCTGTGTGAATGTCACCGCTGTTCTGTATGTAACGTGATCAGTATTTTGTCTGAAAACTGTCTGCCGTCGCTAACTGTCGGTTTGTTTGTTGGGTTAACGCGTCCCTTTCACCGGTCTGCCCACATGAGAGGCGGCAAGTGACAAACCCTAGTTCTGTAATAAAATTCGGGTAACTTTCGGACCAGCGTATTTTGTGTTGCACGGCAATGTCGTTTGTAAACCAGGCTATAGTAAAGAACGCTACGTTGAGGGTAGGTTACACAACCTGCTTGACTGACAGCAGCCGCCTTCCTACCGATAACCTTTATTTTAGACCCCCCCCCTCCCTCTGTCGTATCGAATTTAATGTAAATACGTTCTGTAGTCTCGTAGCTGAAGAATTTGAATGGGCAGAGGGATGGCTTTATGTTTAGTCAGAGATGTGGGTGCGACATGCCCAAGGCCACCACATGCAAACTGGAAATTAACGCAACCAGAAAGGGGTTTAAAAATTTGACTTCGAAATCGGGAATCCGCCTTCAACTACGGTTCAATCAAGTGCTTACACCTCCTCCTCTTCTTCCTCCTCATCATCATCATCTTTTTCTTTCTTCTTTATCTTCATCTACTTAACGTTTGCTCATTTCTCTCGCGTCGCCTCGCATACGCGTGCTTCTGAACATTACCACACACTTCGCATCTGGCTGTCATATCTAATTGTCTGTCAACGAACAAACTAGGCGTTTTAGGTGCGTTCGCATAGTCATGTTCGCATGTATCAACGCGTCTCCCACTGGACGGATTTCCATTATATTTGATATTGGGGACTTGAGAATCTGTTCATTGTTGCACTTCCACGGCAACAATGGTTACGCGAACGCGCCGCAATGTTACTCTATATGTACATTGCCTATTTTTTTTTAACGCGGGGCTGCGCATGAATGCGCACTGCAGGATGAGCGGTGTTGTCGGTTGCTATGCGGCTAGCAGTCCTGCTATATGTAAAAAAAAGGAGAATTCCTGTATAACGCATTGCCGGTGTGCACTTTCTGAGTGGATAGCGCTTTAACCTTTTAAAGCCTAGCGGTAACTTTACGTACCGCCAGGTTTAATATTCAAAAATTCTACGTGGTGCCCACATTGCGTTTATGTGTTTTGTACGGGTCTCAGAACAAACGGCAACTTTTGCCTTATAAAACATTAAGAGACTGGTTTTTATAACCGAAGTGGAGAGTGTTTACAGCGCGGTACGCACTGAGTCCTTATATAAAACAGATACGCTTCGTATTTAACATTTAAAGCCTGGCGGTAACTTTACGTACCACCAGGTTTAACATTAAAAAATTCTACGTGGTGCCCACATTGCGTTTATGTGTTTTGTACGGGTCTCAGAACAAACGGCAACTTTTGCCTTATAGAACATTAAGAGACTGGTTTTTATAACCGAAGTGGAGAGTGTTTACAGCGCGGTACGCACTGAGTCCTTATATAAAACAGATACGCTTCTTCTTTAAAGGGTTAAACTGGTTGCTTTGCATGTGACTAATAAATTCCCTTTCAATAGTAATATCGCTGTGGGTCCGGACAGCTCAGTCAGTATAGCGACTCGCTACGGGCTCGACGGTCCGGGGATCGAATCCCGGTGGGGGCAAGATATTTCGCACCCGTCCAGACCGGCCCTGGGGCCCAGCCTGCCTCCTGTACAATGGGTACCGGGTCTCATTCGGGGGGGGGGGGGGGCAAGCGGCCGGGAGCGGCTTTGACCACTCACCTCGATCTAGCGCCGAGGTTAAAGAAAGAGTAGAGCTATACCTGTATTCCCCTTCTGCGCCTTCATGGCCTGTTCGAGAATGAACTTAGTAATATCTGTATAGTACTAACTGCTTTCAGTTTATAGAAAGTATCACCTTATTTGAGGCTTTTCAACAATTGAAAGTGCGAGTTACCTTAGACAGGTATAAACAAACGAAGCCATTTACTTTCCGTCCTTAAAAGGAATAGAGGACAATAGGCTTTTGGGAACACCGCCCTGTGTGTGTGCGTGTGTGTGCGTGTGTGTGTGCGCGCGCGTGTGTGTGTGTGCGTGTGTGTGCGCGTGCGCGCGCGCGCGTGCGTGCATGTGCGCGCGCGTGCGTGTGCGTGTGCGTGCGTGCGTGTGTGCGTGTGTGTGTGCGCGTGCGTGTGTGTGCGCGTGTGCGTGCGTGCGTGCGCGTGCGTGTGTGTGCGCGCGCGTGTGTGTGCGTGCGTGTGTGTGTGCGCGCGTGTGTGTGTGTGCGCGCGCGCGTGTGTGTGTGCGTGTGTGTGTGTGTGTGTGTGTGTGTGTGTCCATTGCAGTTTTCGAACCTGTTGTCTGATTTTCGCTTAATATGATGTGAGGTATGTGTGTCCATTGCAGCTTTTTAACCTGTCCAATATTCACTTAACATGGTGTCAACGTTATGCAAGAAACTAACCACACACCTTAACTTGGTATTTCGTACAGTCAGCAGTAACAACATGGAAAACGCGCGAACCTGTGAAACGACAGTGACTCGACGCTTACTTCCTGGTCCTGAAGTGATGTGTGGTAATACGTGGGGAAAAATACGCAACGCTTGTTAAGGTAAGGTGTTTTTTTTTGTAGAAGATAAAATAACAGCATGGCGGGCGTGCGAATTATTTCTTTTGCCCTCGGATTTATGGCGATTCTTGATATATCAGTGATGCTAGGCAAGTTGAATTTGGTGCAGGGATCAATGTTAAACTTGCTTATACACTTTATTTGACATAGACATAGGTGAGTAACCATAAACGTGCCGGTTGTGCGAAATTTTGACGTTATATGACAGATTTAACGTGTACAGAAACTGTGCTTAGGTAGTAAATACGTCACAAAAATAAAACAGGACAACGACAATAATGTTAACAGATATGCAAGAATAGAAATACAGCCGAACTCGGTTATAACGTCTTTAAAGGGACTGAATATTTTGTGTCGTTATAAACGGGTGTCGTTATAACCGAGGAATATAATGTTATGGTGAACAGTGACGAATTAATTGGTACCACAGAATAGCTGGCCCTGCAGGCGAGGTGGCGTATAAACCAATGTCCTTATAAGCGGGTTCGACTGTCTATTTAGTAGGACATGTGGCTTCTATGTGTGGTTTCTAACCGGGACTGTCTGTTGTCACCTAGTCCCTCTTAGCGAGTGGGTCGCGACCCGCACTACACAAGACATGACGTGACATGACTCATCCTGTCACCTTGAACCAGTTGCAGCACACCGTGGCGTGATCGGTGTGTCATACAGCTGCGATTGCATATCAACTGCTGACAAATTGTCCGGAACACGACAGCTTTGCCGGAGTCAGTGAGCGTTGTCATTGCCTGCGTGTTTATCAGGCCGTTCGAATAGGCCAGTTAGGAGGTGAGTGGTTGGCGTCGCACCCCAATCGCTCTTCGCTCGGGAAAGAACCCTGGCAGGGGCGCACCCAAGGGTGGGGGGCTGCTGGGATGCAGCCTTTCGCCCAAACTCCCCAAAACCGAAATTTAAAAAAGTTTCTGTAGATATTCTGATATCAGAAGTTTCGCGTGATTTCCCCTTCAACCGAAATCAGCCACTGAAATCGGCTGATGACTAGTACATTAGAATTTTGAAAAATAAATTAATAAAATTAAAAAAGCAAGAAGACGGGATGCTGATTGAGTCACGGAACGTGTAGTTATATTCGTATGTATATAAATGCAGTTGCAGAAAGCGTCATGTTGTACTTACAGCATGATTTTTGTAACATAATTTTTAAAATCAAACAAAATATATGTAGCCTCAGGGTCAGCCCCCCCCCTCCTCCCCCAATGAAAAATTCTGGGTGCGCACCTGGTTTCTGCTTTCTCCAGATCATCCTAGATTGCATCATCCTTGTTTTAATCGGCTTAATAGTTTCGGATGACGTAAAAATACGCATCGGCCCAGAACCCGACTCTCTGCCATGTACACATGTTCTGCCCCGCGTCTGATAGTATGTTATATTTTGCGCATGCGCTGACGACCGAACGCGTCGTTTCAGTCAGTTCTGTTACAGTCTAAGTGCTAGGTGTTTCGGCAGAACATGCTACTTCCATGTTCAGAATACAAATGACAATCCTGAATCAGAAGGCAGTATGTTCATCCAAAACTTTGGCAATTATCTACTAAGCTTCGCGGTGTCATAAGCTGCAGGAAACTTTTTTTGATGCAGTTAAAGGAAACTTTAAAGTTTGCCTGCCCCTTTCTAGCCAACTCTCCTTCTAGATGAAAGAGTCTGTACATTCAAACTGGAATTTTATCTGGAAAAAATTCTGTCAAGTATATCGCTTCGTTTCGTTTCGTTTCGTTTGTTAGTCCATACCTCTTCTACCTACTCACAGTAGGCGTCGAGGGTATTTGTTTTCACTTGATCACACTCAGACACACACCACAGTCGGTAGGACTCCTCTGGACGAGGGATCGGCCCGTCGCAGAGACCTCTACCTGACAACACACGAATACAAGTGACAAACATCCATGCCTCCGGTGGTATTCGAACCCACGATCCCAACAAGCGCTTGGCCGCAGACCTACGCCTTAGACCGCGCGGCCACTGGGCTCGGCTGTCAAGAATATTGTGGGTTGAAATTCAGACATCGGTGGAACAACGTCGTTAAAGGGGCGTTTTATTTATTTATTTATTTATTTATTTAACGACTCTGTCATTACTTCAGAGAACATGACGTGGAATCGTAGACTGGCTGTTGAATAATTAAACGCAAATAATTTCAGGCGCTGTACCAACATTGACTGGAATTAACTGAGGAAAACCATGGGAACCGTGTTGACAGTAGTCGTAACTTTAACCAGGGAACTCTGGTTACGAAGCAGGAATGACACCGCCACATCAGTTGCTGCGGTGACAAAACGTGGCCGGTGGAGCGGAAACGCGCCGGTAAAACTGCCACAAGAGCGCGGTAAAGGCACCTTTCGTCTACACATTAGCCCTACCTCCAGTGCCCGTTAATACTCCTACAGCAAGCACAGAGGCAACCGTCTGTGGATATCTTTTAACCACAGAAATGTTATAATCACTTTGAAACCTGAAGTTTAAAATTCCTTTTTCTGTCTCGCCGGTACGAAAACAAGAGATTAGTGCTGTTAGGAAAATAATCGCTATTGATTGTCAAGTCTCGTTCCCACGATTGGTATATTCGACAAATGTGTCAATAATTGTGCATTGAACAAGTATCCAAGCGAATAATTGTTGTATAGTTCCCACTACTGGCTTATTTGGCAGACATTCTTAGTCGGGTTCACTCGTTAAATCAAGAAATATTGGTGGCGCCTGTGTTGCAGTCAGCGATAGTCGGTATGAAACAGACAAGTGGCCAGTACATGTGCACCGCTCCCACGACGTGGCAACCATCCACAAGTGGCAAATGTTTGTCAAACATAGCAGTTGCAACGCGGGTTAAGAGTCATAGCAAACAGTAAATGCAGATTTTTAATGTTAACCTTTTAAGCCTAGCGGTAACTTTACGTACCACCAGGTTTAACATTAAAAAATTCTACGTGGTGCCCACATTGCGTTTATGTGTTTTGTACGGATCTCAGAACAAACAGCAACTTTTGCCTTATAAAACATTAAGAGACTGGGTTTTATAACCGAAGTGGAGAGTGTTTACAGCGCGGTACGCGCTGAGTCCTTACATAAAACAGATACGCTTCGTCTTTAAAGGGTTAAAAAATTCTACGTGGTGCCCACATTGCGTTTGTGTGTTTTGTACGGATCTCAGAACAAACAGCAACTTTTGCCTTATAAAACATTAAGAGATTGGTTTTTATAACCGAAGTGGAGAGTGTTTACAGCGCGGTACGCGCTGAGTCCTTATATAAAACAGATCCGCTTCTTCTTTAAAGGGTTAAAGTAGGTGGACCCTGTGGTTACCGCTGAGGGGAAAGTGTAGTCCGTATGGTGACTAGCCTGGTGGCTGGACGATCCGAGGTTCGAATCCCAGGGTTAAGATATTTTTTCTTCTCCAAAACGTCCCGAAGGGCTCCGGGACCCATCCAATTTCCTATTCAAAATGTATTAGGCTTTGCCTTCGGGGAGTAATGCAGCCGGAACGTGAAGTTGACTACTTACGTCCATCCAGTGTCGAGGCTGGAATGATTGGAGCTATAACCCTACTCCCCCTATACGCCTTCATTGCGTGGAGAGCGATAAAGGGTTAAGAGAAGTGTTTACTGGAGACGGGTTGTTGACGCTGTTGGCACAATGCTGCAGTTGGCTTACTGCCTGCGTCGGTTAGAGCTGATTTGAAACACAGCCATGCTTAGAAACGACAGCAGGGGTTTGATCATTGGACCAGAGAGTGAGAAAGCGAGAGGAAGGTAGTAAAGATAGCATAAAGAGGAGCTTCATGATTTGTAGTCCACGACAGTGTGCAGGACATGTAGCACGCGTTGGCGGCACGATAAATACCTACGTTGTTTTAATAGGAAGACCTGAAGGAAACAGAACACTTGGGAGACCTAGGTATAGATGAGAGAATATTAAAATTACCCTTATGGATATAAATTGGGAGGGTGTGGACCGACCAGATTCGTCTGGCTCAAGACAGGGGCGGGTGGGGGGGGGGGGCTTTTGTGATCACGTTTATGAACTTGGGAATTCCATAGCGTACGCGGAATTTGAGATCATCGCTCTTCCGTGATGTTACGCAGCGTAGATTGTTATTTGGTTACCGACCTTTCGGGGCAACCAATCGGTCCCATCTTCAAGGGTCAAGCACACCTTGAGGATTGGACCGATGATTGTCCCGAAACGTCGGTAAGTACCAATCTACGCTGCGTAACATCCCAGAAGAGCGAAGATCTCATTTGCACCGCGGCGGAATCCTAAAATCACGCCGGTGGGGAATTTGTTGACTAGCTGTGTAACACAGCGTGCCCAGACGGGCTCTCGTTATCGAATTGGTAAGTTACTGGACAGCATTTAGCTGGGCTTAATAATAATAATAATAATAATAATAATAATAATAATAATAATAATAATAATAANNNTAATAATAATAATAATAATAATAATAATAATAATAATAATAATAATAATAATAAAAGTCAAGCGGGCAAGGTAACCATATTATGGAATCAACAAGTGCAAACCGACAGAACCATCCCCAACAATAAACCGGACATCATAATTCGGGATAATGAGAAAGGAACATGTATGCTAATTGATGTAGCAATCCCGGGAGACAGAAATGTGATAGAGAAAGAAGCCGAGAAGATTATAAAATATAAAGACCTTATAATAGAAATCCAGCGCACGTGGAATGTAAAAACAAAGGTGACGCCAGTAATAATAGAAGCAACTGGAACCATTTCAAAATCCTTCAGAAAATACTTGAGTAGCGTACCGGGAAAGCACGATATCAAGGAACTACAGAAAACAGCTATATTGGACACAGCACACACTGTGGAAAGTGCTAATGTAGAAGCACAAAAGGGTTTAATATTGCATACAGTGCTATATGCACCATTAACAGTACGCGCAGAATAGCTGCGACACTGTATACCCTAGAAACATGGTTTGTTTCAGGTACGTAAGTGTGAACACCCTGCATAAAGGGGATGATGATGATGATGATGATGATGATGATGATGATGATAGACCTCCATTCAGAACAATAGGAAATTTTTTTTACATGGCGGCTCTTATTTTTGGGCTGTGTTCTTTTGGAATGTGGCCCTGAGCAATGGAGGCGGGCAGGTTTTTCCGAAACATTGGTACCTAAATAGCAAACCATCCGACTTTATTTATAATTTTATAATTTTTAATTTTAGCTGTAAGGGGGGGGGGAGCCTCCGCCTCAACGTATACATTTCTTTTATGATTTTGTGAGTTTCTACCTGATGATGGCAGGCGTACGCGGCCGAAACATGCCTAGGATAACAAAAATGAGCATGAATATATTGTTGTGTTATTTCTGTAAAGACTGAAACAGTGAAACCACCCGACTGTTGAACACCCGCAACCGTGGTGCCGCTTAGCAACAACGCGCTTCCCCTGCAACCCTCTGTCAGCTGACAACGGATCGATGCTGTCCTTTGAAATGCATTAAAAGGATAAAATAAGCCAACAGTGGCGGATGCGATTCTGCAGACCCTACACCGCCTCGACTCGCGATGGAAACGGGGTGATGAACATTCATACTGGGTGCTTCTGGACTATGATGCCGTGTTGTATGATAGGTCGAAGGAACATGCTGCGTCCTAAGCCACATGCACACCCGGACAGCACTTTTTCTAGTTAACGCAGTCAATGATGATGATGATGATGATTATTATTATTATTATTATTGTAATTATAACTAATACCAAGGTTGTTCAGTGGGTAAGGTTCCCTGTCTCTCTTTATTCATCGCTCTTCTTTCTTCTTTTCTTATTTCTTCTCTATTTCTTCTTCTCTCTCCTTTCTTGTCTCGTCTTTTCTTCTCTCCTTTCGCTTAGGTCATAAAAATTAGACGACGTCATTGCAACGTTAAATAGAGCTTCTTTGTTCCACTGAAGTGTCGTTATTTTCCATTATAATCCGCGAGCACTTTGCGTATTCACCCAGCTTGTCACATTCCACGATCAGGAGGAAGTGGAAATGGCTGTTCGTGAATGGTTGCGAATGAAAAAGCCCGATTTCTGCGGTGACGGAATTTTTAAACTCGTGCCAAGGTAAGACAAATGCATCAGTGTAACACACATTGACGCATTTGTCAAATTGGCACTTCGTCAAAATGTTTGGGTCGGCAGTACTAATTGTTGACTTGATTTGTAATGACTGTGGCCGCACCTGTCATTACAAATTCGATTAATCGTGTGACATCTGACGAAGATGATGATGACGATGATGATGATTTTATTTTGTTGCCATTAAGCTGTTCTGTGTTGTTTTGTCCTGTGTTTTGTTTGTTTATATGCCTTGTGTTTGTGACTGATTCTGGTTATGTAATTGGCCATTGCGATGTTAAGCCAACATGTAAATCAAAAGGGATTGAATTTAATCCAGTGAGTATTATTTTTCGGTTCATCATCATCATAAGCTGTGAAGTATTAGGCGTAGTGCCTGTTCTTTATACCTCAAGGTGAAGCTGGTCCTTCCATCTTTTCCTCGGGCGTCCTATGTTTCTCTTACCCTTTGGCCTATATTTCAGTGTCTGTTTGGGTATCCTGTCTGTGCCCATTCTCTCTACGTACTGTAGCCACTCTCGTTGGTTCTGTTTTATTTCCAGAACAATGTTCTGCACTCCAAGTTTCTCCCTCACGAATTGATTTCTCTCCCTGTCGAACTTAGTAATTCCTGGCAAGTTTCTTAAGAATTTCATTTGTGCTGCTTCCAGTCTTTGTTCATCTCGTTTCTTCAGCACCCAGGCTTCACTACCGAACTTTAAGGCTGCTTTAGCTGTGATATTATGGATTCTTAATTTTGTTTCTTTAGTCATTTGTTTTCCAAAATGCCTTTGTATAACACCATTTATTTTGTTATATGTTTGTATCTTATCTTCCAAATCACTTTTGTAATCCGATATAAGGTATCCTAGGTATTTAAACTCTGATACCTGTTCAATCGGATTATCGTTTATGACAGTTTTTACTCTCTGTTTGTGGTTCCCACACAATGCCATTGATTTTGTTTTGATGTTTGACATGTTCATTTTGTACTTTCTTGCTATAAGATTTAGGCGGTATGCCGTGGTTTGTAATTCATCTTCAGAGGCTGCCATTAGGATTTGGTCGTCTGCACATAATATCGTGTTAATGTTTATGTATATAATAATATAACACAGCACTTAAATTGTGACTGACTGCCTTCACCCACTTACTTTGTGTACCTTCATCACAATGGGGTGGCTCTCCAAAAGACTGTATTTCCCAGTATTGTAGCTGGGGTACCGTAAATGGCCTAGCGAGTAGGCTATGGGCTGATCGATCAGGGGTTCGAATCCTGGTAGGGCAAGAGGTTTTTCTCTTCTCTAAAACGTCCAGACCGCCTCTGGGGCCCACCCAACCACCTATTCAATGGGTACCGGGGTTCCTTCCCAAGGGTAAAGCGGCCAGGGTGTGATACTGACCACTCTTTTTTTTTTCTACAGCCAAGGTTAAGAATCAGTGGAACTACACCTCTTCTCCCCCTAATGCCTTCATGGCTTGGGCAAGTACTACTTTACCTTTTTAGGCGCTTTTCGCAAAATTGCGAAAAGCGACTATTAGGTTCGTCATGTCTGTCTGTCCTTCTGTCCGCACCGAACAACTCGACTACCACTAGACGAATTTTTATGAAATTTGATATGAGTATTTTTCGAAAATCTGTCGATAAAATTCAAGTTTGATTAAAATTGATAAGAATAACGGGTACTTTACATGAAGACCAATAAACGTACGTTTACGATAATACCTCGCTAAATTCTTCTTAAAATGACAAATGTTTCAGACAAACGTAGAGAAAATCAAAACACATTTTATGCTCAATAACTTTTTCCCGAAAATCGTGCCGTTTATGAGATAATGTGGAAAAATATGGTACAGCCGGACAGGCCACAGATGGCAATATAATACGGCGCATGCGCTTGGCATGCTGGATAACTAAGGATACAGACACACACTCAGAATATGTAATACTTATTGCTTTTCCACGGCAACAATGGTTACGCGAACGCGCCTCAATGTAACGTTTATACGTACATTGCATATCTTGTTATTCCCCCATATTAGTCAATAGTGTTAGGTCAAGGTTCTTAACCTGTGGTCCCTGTACCCCAGGACGTCGGTGGATAGTTCGAAGAGGTTGTGGAGCGTACGAAAAAATGTAAGTATATAACTGAAACCTGAAATATTTATCTCCTGGTCACTTCCAAGAAGCATAAACCATCTGATTAACTCTTTTCTGTTGTTTTGTTGCACTGAATTTGATTTGCTTCCTGTAAGCCACATTAAATAGTTAAAATATGTGATGATAACCGAGTTTTTTCCTCGGGCCTTATAAAATAAATTATCCAGTGGAGCGAATATCGGGGTGGGGATTTCGTGGGTGCAAACAGGTTGAGACCCGCGAATTTATACGGTAGAGCCACGTTAACCTTTTAAAGCCTAGCGGTAACTTTACATAGACCAGGTTTAACATTAAAAAATTCTACGTGGTGGCCACATTGCGTTTATGTGTTTTGTACGGATCTCAGAACAAACAGCAACTTTTGCCTTATAAAACATTAAGAGATTGGTTTTTATAACCGAAGTGGAGAGTGTTTACAGCGCGGTACGCACTGAGTCCTTATATAAAACAGATACGCTTCGTCTTTAAAGGGTTAATTCATGTCAGCTAAACACATACTGCTGCAAAGACATTACGCCGCAAGTACGCAGGGTTCGAAGAGCCGCGCCCGGGACTCGTCCCAATCGACCTTGTCACGTTACGCTAGGTTAGGGTGACGCTTCCTGCCTTAGCCCTGCCTCGAACGCTGCCGCTGCATTTCAAGTCTTTCCAAGCTGTAGGCATTGCAAGGAATTGTAGCACTGCAATGTTTATTGTATTTATCGTGACGCCATGAAGGCATATGCCGACATGGAGGTAGCGTCCCACGTAATCTGGAATAAGGGTGTTAAAAACGCGTGTCGCATGGAATCCGCTAGTTTGTTTTTATGCGGCACTCAAACTGATCTGAATCCAACTGTAAAATGTGGGTGGGCACAGCGTTGCAGAATTTTACTTTTAAATTTAATATCTTCATTAGTGATCATGTGTTTCAGTTTTGTTATTGCAAGTATTAATGTTAGTAATTGTGTGTTTATTTTCAAACAAAATGTTTAGATCTGTTTATTTCTTCAAATGACGATCCGCTCACCTAATTTTTAAATTATTTGTTTGCGGTGCTTACGATTTGACCTTGAGGCCTCTGGTATAGACGCTATGACTGACTGAGCAGGTTGCGTAACGTCCCTCTGGGTGCTTACCACACTTCGTTGCTTTGCATGGTTTTTTTCTTCAGTCCATGCACG
Source organism: Coptotermes formosanus (assembly GCA_013340265.1). NCBI lineage: Eukaryota > Metazoa > Arthropoda > Insecta > Blattodea > Rhinotermitidae > Coptotermes > Coptotermes formosanus. The sequence continues at coordinate 611,978 of BLKM01000167.1, read as the reverse complement.
ACTCGCTTCTTTGCTGTCGATGCTGAGCTACCACCTCTACACTTGCAGCCCTTTGTAGCAGCTGCGTGACCTGACATTGTGTGAGGCTTGCAGCCCTTTGTAGCGGCTGCGTGAGCTGACATTGTGTGAGGCTTGCAGCCCTTTGTAGCAGCTGCGTGAGCTGACATCACGTGAGGCTTGCAGCCCTTTGTAGCAGCTGCGTGAACTGACATAACGTGAGACTTGCAGCCCTTTGTAGCAGCTGCGTGACCTGACATAACGTGAGGCTCTCAGCTCAGTTAGTTGCACGCTACACTCGCTTTTACCCCAGGATCAACCGCCAGCCGATTAACTAACATACTGACCGACTAACCAACTAGGAGCAGATCCGTGACTTTCAGTACCGCGAATGAACAACTCACATCGACTCTTCCCTCAGGCCGTTTCGCATGATGTCAAGCAGCGCAAATCTCGCCATCATTCCAATTTGCTGTGAGTCGGGGTCCACGCGTTTTAGTTCAAGGTATTGCAGTTAGTATTAGGATTTTTTCGTCATATTTAAAGAAGGCGCTGGAAATATTTTCCTTTTGCAGAGACGCACAATATCAAACAAACACGTTAGTCATTGCACATGAAGTTCCTACTGGATTTTATAAGTAAGCGGGCCGAGGTGAACTGGCAAGCGACAGTTGTGAGATAAAACAATGTCCCTATATAGACCTGCGACACGTGGGGTTCTGGTGAAGGTACAGGTATTCTGGTATATCATGGCGTATTTAGTGGTAAATAGGTACCTTTGGGGTCACAGTGATAAAATGAGGAAAATTGAGGTTGCTGGGAAACCTCTTTAGAATGCAGCAGCTGGATGCTTGCAGAAAGCTAAATCTGCAGAACCCAGAAGGCACTCGACCTGTTGGAAAACAGAGCCTGAGGTGGCTTGAGTCAGTTGAGGGAGATCTAAAGAACATGGGCGTAAGGAATTGGAGACGTAAGTCATAGGATCGAGAACAGTGGAGGACAATTTTGGAAGAGGCTAAGGGCCACCAAGGGCTGTAATGCCAGGAGGAGGAGGAGGAAGAGGAGGAGGAGGAGGAAGAGGAGGAGGAGGAGGAGAAGAAGAAGAAGAAGAAAAAGAAGAAGAAGAAGAAGACTACTGGCATCTGCATTGTCCAAGCAGAACGTGTTGGACTCTGACACCAGATGCGCGCCCAGAATTTTTTGCTTGGGGGGCTGACCGTAAGGTTATATATGTTTGATTTTGTTTGATTATATATTTGATTTATGTTTGATTTTAAGAATCATGTTACAAAAATCATATCGTAAGTTCCAGCTGCATTTATGGACATGCAAACATAACTACATGTTGCGTGACCCCATCACAGTGCCTTTTTTTTTTAATTTTGTTAATTTATTTTTCAAAATTCTAATGTACTAGTCATCGTCCGATTTCAATGGCTGATTTCGGCTGAAGGGTAAATCACGTAAAACTTTTGACATCATAATATCTACAAAATCTGTGCTTTTTAAATTTCGGTTTTGGATGGTTTGGGGGGGGGGGGCGGGGGCTGCAGCTTGGGGCTGCCAAGCTGTAGCCCTCGCCCCCTATGCCTGCGTCCCTGCCCTGACCCAAGACGCTCTGGAGATCAGCGCACTTCTGGCTTATCCCAGAAGAGCTCAGATCTGATCAACATCGTGGCGGAAGTCTGAAATCAAACCTTCTTTTACTTCTTTCCTCTGAAGCTGGAGGCAGAAAACCGCTCTGAAACGCTGGTGACTTTCTCAATCAGGACAGCGTCATATCCCTGAAAAATCCTTACATGTACTCCACATTTTCTGGATTCTGTGACCGATTTTGATTAAACCAGACAATACTGTAGTTCTGTTATGTCAGTATTGCTGTGTGGTTAGAGAAGAGCAAAAGGGACACACACCTGTTTGGTACCTGCAAAGGGATCACAACACATAAGTCATTTAAAACTGTCGAATTTGTCATCCCCAATTCTACCTGTTCAGTGGTTTGGAAAAGTCTGGGGTTTATTTGGAGGCGGAGACTAGGCTCCCTTCTAGTGTTTATCTTTTTTTTTTCTGAGATGTCAGGCAACAAAACAGGGGTGCGTAAAGCACGTTACACGCGCCCCCAAAGTGACTTCAGTTAGCCTACTATAATGCTGCTAGTCTTAATGTTGTAATGGTGTTCGAAATGTGGTGTGCATTTATAGTTTTCGTCTTGTGTTGTACAAACACTGTGCAGCTCGATGTCACTCCGTTGCATGTGTTGGTTCTGCATCAGCCTGCACGTGATGAACAGCATATCTGTGAACCTTTAATCGGCGACTGTAACTATTGTCGGATGTTCGTGAAGTTCTGTATGGAAAAAGTAAAGTTTGCGCTATAACAGGCCCTGAAGGCCCAGAGGGGGAGTAGAGATATAGCTCTGCTCTTTGTTTAAGCTGGGGCCATGCGGTGGCGCAGTTGGTTGAGGCACTGCGCTACAAGCCGGAAGGTCGCGGGTTCGATTCCAGATGGTGTCATTGGAATTTTTCATTGACATAATCCTTCCTGCCGCACTGTGGCCCGAAGATCGACTCAGCCTCTACCCGAAATGAGTGCCAGAAGTATTTCCTGAGGGGTAAAGGCGGCCGGTGCGTACGGCTGACAACTTTACCACCTTCATGTGCCGATTGTTTTGAAATTTGGGAGCCTCAACCTCCTGGAACCCTAACGGCCTGTCCAGGCCGGTAAGGGGGTCGCTACCTTTTTTACCTTTCTTTAATCTGGGTAGATGGTCAACGCCACGCCCCGGCCGCTTTACCCCCAGGAAGGAGATCCGGTACCAAATTTACAGGAGGCTGGGTGGGCCCCAGGGCCGGTCTGGACCGGTGCGGAAAATCTTGCCTTCACCGGGATTCGATCGCTGCGGACCGTCCAGCCCATATCGATTTGCTGTACCGACTGAGCTATAGTGGCCCATCCTGTCACTGGACCCTGTCGTAAAGTATGGTATTTAACGACGCTGACAGCTGCTAAAGTTAATGAAGATTGTGGATCATTTGTGGAATGATACTGGCAGGGGGAAACTGAAGTACTGGGAGAAAAACATTATACAGCGTCGGTGGTAGATGAATGAATGAGTATGGAGCATTGGTGGAATGATACTGACAGGGGAAAACTGAAGTACTGGGAGAAAAACATTATACAGCGTCGGTGGTAGGTGAATGAATGAGTATGGAACATTGGTGGAATGATACTGACAGGGGAAACTGAAGTACTGGAAGAAAAACATTATCCGGCGTCGGTGGTAGATGAATGAATGAGTATGGAGCATTGGTGGAATGATACTGACAGGGGAAACTGAAATACTGGAAGAAAAACATTATCCAGCGTCGGTGGTAGATGAATGAATGAGTATGGAGCATTGGTGGAATGATACTGACAGGGGAAAACTGAAGTACTGGGAGAAAAAACTGTCCCAGTGCTACGACATCCATCTCAGATGTCACGTGGACTGGCCTGGGATCGAGCGGGGGTCTCCGTGGTGATGGGCCGGCGAGGAACCGTCTGCCACATGATCCCAGTCGAATCAGATGTAGAAGACCGTGCTGTTCGTCCACTGCCGGGGGGCAGGGGCGACTAGCGTCAGGGCTGCTGTTGCTACTCAGCCGGTAAAGAAGTTCCGCGCCTTGTGTGCAACAGTAAGCTACATTGCTGTTCACAAGACAGCGCCACTGGTCTGAGCCAGCTGAATCTAGTCGACGCCCTTAGTTTGTGATTTGATACTTCCGCGATGTCGACGATGAAGACGGGTTTATTCTGGGGCGTGACTCCATGTAGTCTGGTAGATTACCTACTCGTGTTTTAGAGAAAACGGTTGCCTTCATTAACCCTGATGAGGTAATGCTTTTATTTACCCTGATGAGGTAATACTTTCCTCTGGAACGCTGGGCCCGGCAACCTCCCAAACCCCCAACGTTCCCTCTAATTTTTTTTACAGCTGCGCGGACCTGCTGCCGCTGCTCTGAGCAGAAAATTTTTACACGACCTGACGACTGCGCGGCAGTTTGATAAAAGTTTTTTTGTAATATGGATAATAAGAAAATTGGCAACGAAAACTGAAAAATTCCAGCTGCGCGGCAACAATTCAGTGAGCACAGGAGAATTTCATACTGCGCAGCTTAGAGGGAACGTTGCAACCCCCCCCCCCCAACACCGAAATTTAGAAAACACATATTTTGTAGACACGATATCAAAACTTTTACATGATTTCCCCTTCAGCCGAAATCAGCCACTGAAGTCGGCTGATAATTAGTGTATTAGAATTTTGAAAAATAAATTAATAAAATTAAAAAAAACTAGACAGGACACTGCAGTTGCAGACAGTGTTATGTTGTACTTGCAACATGATTTTTAAAATCAGACATAAATTATATGCAGCCTCAAGGTCAGCCACCCCCCTTCCCCAAAGGAAATATTCTGGGTGCGAACCTGATTTCTACTGCCCTTCAATCTTACTGATATGGGGGCGCACGTTTCCTTGAAACTTCAGTACGTCTCTACCAGACCACCCGGTGTCAAATTTCCAGACGACAGCAGTCTGTACAGTCCCCGCCGTTATAACCTCAAATCTCAGGATAGCTGATCTCCAAACAGCGATTCGAAATCTGGGATCTTCCAAATACAAAGCAGGAGTGCCACTGTCAGCTTCTCAATGCATTCTGAATCATGGAACTAACTTCATTTTGAATACCGTTCTCTTCCAAACCATATAGCGATGGCTAACCCTTTAAAGACGAAAGGTGTCTGTGTTACGTAAGTACTCAGTGCGTACCGCGCAGTAAACACTGTCCATCTCGGTTATACAAAACCAAACCCTTAATGTTGTATAGGGAAATAGTCGCTGTTTGTTCTGCGATCCATACAAAACACATAAATACACTGTGTGGGCAGAACGTAGAATTTGTGAATGTTAAACCTGGTGGTGCGTAAGGTAACCGCTAGGCTTTAAAAGGTTAAAGAATCAGTGTTCCGGAATGGGCCAGTGTGTCGGTTGGTGTGTGCCAAGTAGTGTAGTCCTGTTGCCCTTCATCTTTGACTGCTTGGCCCTTGAATATGAAGACAAAATGGCCCTTCGAAATGTCGTGAGTCACCCACCCAGCGACACAGAGCCACATCCCAGCACACTTGAACCTTCCACCACACTATACTGAGACAGCCTGCAGTTTCGCATTACATAAAACCAGTTCTTTGGTTCTGAGCGTCCATCAGCAGCCAGGTATAGTCCTCGTCAGATAACTTGAACCCTTTTAGCGGTAAGGTGGTGAGGGGGGAAGCACTGCGCACGCAGCTACAGCCCTTTTGTCTCCGTTTCAAAAACATAGTCTCATAGTTTAATATCGTACATTTTCCATGCAGTTGGTAATAAATAAATTTGTATATATTGTCTAATAAGTCGCAGGATTTGGCGGTTTTTTTAAGTAGTGGAGTGAATAGTGTGTCAAAAATTTCTAACAAATGAACTCATAGCAAAGTCAGAGACATTATTAGTAGCGTAATCGAGCCTTGAAATGAAGAAGCACAAAATATGTGTCCGAGTGTGCCTATTCAGAAAGCAACAGAATCGCCCATTGGACAGGTGAGAGTGCAGTCCACTCTTAAAATAATTAAGAAAAGGAGCAAGGAAGTTTAATAAATTCTACTACTGTTTTGTTTATATCTCCGTCTTTTGTTTGTAAACAGTATATCATCAACGTGTCAGAAATATGCCATAGTATTTTATTGTAACAGAAACTGGGTGCTTTAAGTTTTAACAAAAGGAAATTTCAATAGAACGCGCCAGGGGCGCAACCAAATGGTGGGCTGCAGCCCCCAAACCCCTCAAAATCAAAATTTTAAAAACACACATTTTGTAGACATTATATCAAAGGTTTTACATGATTTACGCTTCAGCCGAAATCAGCCACTGAAATCAGCTGGTGACTAGTACATTAGAATTTTGAAAAATAAATTAATAAAATTAGAAAAACAAGAAGACGGGATACTGATTGAGTCACGGAACATGTAGTTATATCCGTATGTATATAAATGCAGCTGCAGATGTGTTGTGTTGTACTTACAGCATGATTTTATAACATAATTTTTAACATCTAACATAAATTATGTATAGCCTCAGGGTAACCCCCCCCCCTCCTCCTAGCGTAAACTGCTGGGTACGCCCCAGGAACGCACAAAATTTAACCTTAACAAAAGTGACTGATAAACAATGTACTCGCGCTGCGAAGATAGTTGATGTTTCTGAAACAGGCATAACGTTGCCTGGCCATTCCGACGTGACCCACGCAATGACCGGGCCGTGCTGACTACAGCTGTGTGTGCCGCGCTGCTGTGCTCAGGTATCAGGCTATCTGAATACGTTTGTAGCCTGCAATAGCAATAACGTGATGCATCACCCTGCTGCCGTGGAAACGGAGGGTGGAAATTTCCAGAGACTAAAATGAATCCAGTTTCCCGTGGCTGACCAAGATGCAGCTGAATTAGTGTCTCTGAACACATTTGTAACGTCAGAAACTGAAGACATATTCAGGTGGGAGTACAATATTAACTAAAGTCGTGTTTAGCACTTTAAAGACGAAGTTTATGTTTTATATAAGGACTCAGTGCGTACCGCGCTGTAAACACTCTCCACTTCGGTTATAAAAACCAATCTCTTAATGTTTTATAAGGCAAAAGTTGCTGTTTGTTCTGAGATCCGTACAAAACACATAAACGCAATGTGGGCACCACGTAGAATTTTTTAATGTTAAACTTGGTCGTATGTAAAGTTACCGCTAGGCTTTAAAAGGTTAAAGCATCTTGCTAATTGTATGCAGACTACCTGTTTTAACAGGAGGAACTCGGTGGCGCAGTTGTTTGAGGCACTGCTGTACATGCCGGAAGGTCGCGGGTTCGATTCCCTACGATGTCGTCGGAATTTTTCTTTGACATAATCCTTCCGGCCGCACTGTGGCCCTGGGGTCGACGCAGCCTCTATCAGAAATGAGTACCAGGAATATTTCCTGGGGCGTAAAGCCGGCCAGTGCGTAGGGCTGACAACCTTACCGCCTTCATGTGCCAATTGTCTAGAAATTACAGGAGCTGCAACCACCTGGAGCCCTTAGGGTCTGTCCAGGCCTGTATAAGGATAGCTTTAACCTGTTTTAAACCCGACAGTTTGCGTTCATGTGTTTCTTATGATTCAACAAGAGCCATAATGTCCGTAAGCAATGTTATTCGGCGGGTCGAGATGCGTTGTGCTTACAAGGAGGTAGGCACTGATAGCTATATGTTGTTGTATGAACTTATCGCGCATGCCGGCTAGGCAGCTTTTGCTTAGGCTCAGGGAAACTTCGCGCAGGAAACGAAACTATCTGCTACTCTCGATTTTTTGTCTAACTACTCCAGCTAGCGAAGTCCTTTGCAGAAACGAATTGTTCCTTACAGGCACGCGGTGGCGCAGTTGGTCGAGGCACTGCGCTACAAACCGGAAGGTCCCGGGTTCGATTCCCGATGGTGTCATTGGAATTTTTCATTGACATAATCCTTCCGGCCGCACTATGACCCTGGGGTCGACTCAGCCTTTAACAGAAATGAGAACCAGCAACATTTCCTTGGGGGTAATAGTTCCTCATAAATAACACCACGTATTCCGTCTGACATAACCTGTATTTGTTATGTTTTTCAAACACTACATGTTTCGATCAAACCACTCATCAGCAGGTGTTTATTTTGTACAGAAACTTGCAAAATTTTACATTTCTGCCTTGAGTATTAACCCTTTAAAGACGAAGCGTATCTGTTTTATATAAGGACTCGTGCGTACCGCGCTGTAAACACTCTACACTTCGGTTATTAAAACCAATCTCGTAATGTTTTATAAGGCAAAAGTTGCTGTTTGTTCTGAGATCCGTACAAAACACATAAACGCAATGTGGGCACCACGTAGAATTTTTTAATGTTAAACCTGGTGGTACGTAAAGTTACCGCTAGGCTTTAAAAGGTTAAGTTTTTGTAGTGTTTTGTATTGAAAAAATAATAGTGAATACAGGTTGTCAGTTCTCACAAAAAATCAGTCACAGCCAACTCTGCTTTTATCTCTTTATTTGGAGATTTTTTGAGCTACAAGTTTCGGCCTGTTATGGCCATCATCAGGCTCCTCTAAAAAACATGAACAGGTCGAAACTAGTGGCTGAAAAAATCTCCAAATAAAGAGATAAACAAGAGTTGGCTGTGACTGATTTTTTTTGTGAGAATTGAAACATACGCCATCGGGGATGCTGAACATTAAATGAATATAGGATGTAAAAAAAAATTAAAGCAGTCCCGTTACAGGCCTGGACTCATTTCTGGGACTCATTTCTGTTAGAGGCTGAGTCGACCCCACGGCCGTAGTGCGACCGACAGGATTATGTCAATGAAAAAATCCACTGACACCATCGGGAATCGAACCCGCGACCTGCCGGTTTGTAGCGCAGTGCCGCAGCCAACTGCACCACCGCGGCCCCGAATATAGGATGTGTGAGTCCGAATACATAGTGCTCTTTGTGTAAGTCTATACACAACGGGATGGAAAGCCTCAAACTGATAGTTCCTTAGTCAATAAACTCCTGGCATTTTATGGAACCCCGAGGTTTAGAACCGTGTTCAGAAGAGCCCGCCACTTTTCTTTATCCTGATCCACATTAATCCATTCCACTCCCTCGCATCTTATTTCGTTAACATCCAGTTTAATATTATCCTCTCTAGATCTAAATTGTCTCTGTACTTCATATACACCACCAGAACCGTTTACGCACCTATTTACTCCCCCATACGTGCCACCTTTCCCGCCCTTCTATTTCTCCCCGATTTAACCACCCGAATAATCTGCGGTGACGTGCACAACTCACGATGCGCCTCGTTATGCAGTTCTCTTCAGCTTTCTGTTGCTTCGTCCCTTTTAAGTTTAAAGTTTTAAAGCCTAGCGGGTACTTTACGTACCACCAGGTTCAACATTCAAGAATTCTGCATGGTGCTTACATTGCGTTTATGTGTTTTGTATGGATCTCAGATGAAATAGCAACTTTACCTTATACCTCATTAAATGATTGGTTTTTATAACTGAAGTGGGGAGTGTTTACTGCGCGGTACGCATTGCGTCCTTATATAAAACAGATTACCTTTCGTCTTTAAAGGGTTAAACACCTTCTTCAGCAGATCTGCGCTGTTCTGGGATATTACGCAGCGTTGACTGGTATTTCTGTCAGAACTACCAACCAACGCAACGTTAATATCCCAGAAAAGCGCAGATCTCATGTGTATCGTGACGGAAGCCTGAAATTAAGCACCTTCTTCAGAAATTTGATATTTACACATTCCGTGCATTATTCTTATAGTGAGTTCTACTCACCAACAAATGCACACAATAAGATGTAAATCGTAATAAGTCTTAGAAAACTCCTACATGTTTCGGCACAGAGGTGCCATCCTCAGGGTTTTACAGCAACACAGCACCTCCTGACATGTTGCACATCGGTACAGGCTAGGGGGGGCTAGATCCTCTTGGATCGCATAAAAATGATTTAGGTATTTGTGTGAATACACTGCATACAATATAAACTGACATGGACTGTCACGTGGAACTTTTCACTATCATGATAATCTCCAGTTCAACAGAGCTGTAATTTTGTACAGGTGACACCCAGAACACTTCTTTGGGGGCGGGGGAGGGCTGACCCTGAGGGTATATATGATTTATATTTTATTTTAAAAATTATGTTATAAAATCATGCTGTAAGCACAACATAACACTGTCTGCAACTGTATTTATATACATACGAATATAACTACATGTTCCATGACTCAATCACCGCGTCCTGTCTTCTTCTTGTTTTTTAATTTTATTAATTTTTTTTTCGAAATTCTAATGTACTAGCCATCAGCTGATTTCAGTGTCTGATTTCGGCTAAAGGGTAAATCACGTAAAACTTTTTATATCATAATATCTACAAAATCTGTGTTTTTAAATTTCGATTTTGGGGTTTTGGGGGCCTGCAACTCGGCAGCCACCCCCTTGGATGCGCCCCTAATTTTGTACATGTTGTATATTTCGTAGTTTTAATATTTTGAATACCCTAGTACCAAGCATTGTACTATCAAGGTTTACGTGTTGATGCTTTAAACTTTTTTGTATTTGTAACTCCCTGAGGATGGCACCTTGGTGCCGAAACATGTAGGACTTTTGTAAGACTTACATACTTTTATGTTTTGGGTCTTATTGTGTGCAACCGTTCCTCAGCACGCTATTCTCCAGCACCCTGATCCTGTGTTGTGTTTGTCGACACTGACGTATGCCGCCTGCTCACATTCAGAGTTCCCAATCTCATGTCCGGTTCCCATTTATCAGGGCATTGTTGACTGTAAACAATACGGTGTCATCGATTAGTATAATATAATTATTTTTAATGTAAGTTACGGCACAGTGGTGCCCTAATTTCGTTCAGTGTGGACTAACGAAGCCGATACAGTTATGAAGTGCCATACAGCGAATATACATTCACAACATCCCTGGCCTCACTAATAAGCATATGATATTTTTTATTTCAACGTTACTTCTGTTATTGGAACGGACTGCTGCCTTCATTCAAGTCTGCCGCCCGCGCAAACCCTGAACGGGGAAAAGCGTCTACCGCGAATACCAGCGGTTCGCAACCTCAGGTCGCAGCCCGAATCAGGGTCGCGAGGGCGCTGACGTAGCGTCGCGAGAAGGTTTTACGGAAAACATGTTTTTATTTAGAAGCAGATGAGTTGTCTAATCAGCACATCTACGGGTTATTTAAATAAAGATTTGTTTCTTCCATGTTTTGTGTATATAATATTGTCCCAAAAATGTATTGGATTTGACAACTAATATTAAAAATTTAATATTTTACTAAGTGGCAGTATTATGGAATGTTCAAGAAAGGGCATTAGTATTAATTCATTTGCAGTAAATATCACTGAGTGTTGCCGTTTCCATGGTAGGGTCGCGGGTCACATAACATTTTCAACTTCAGGGTCACACACATAAAAGGTTGGGAACGGCTGGTCAGTGTTTTCTGGGGGAGACTGTGGCTAACTGTTGTCAACGGAGTCACTGTGCTTGCTTCCATTCGTGAGGTCTGAAAGATGTCGCGCAATTAACGCGTCATGCTGGAGGGAAAGGCTTTGCAGATGTGCAGCCTTGCGAAGTGGAAGAACTGACCGAGTGACACATCAAGATACTGATGGATGACGATCCTGACCGAGGTCATTTATGACGACAGTAACCAGGATGACGGCCGTCCTACACAATCTGTTCTCGAGCTCAAAGCCCCGGCAGAAATGCTGAAACTGCAGTGAGGTTTGATAGACGAAGCGATGGGATAGGGTCCTGTAGTGGTGGGGAGTTAGAAATGTAACTGGAAGGTTGATACTGCATTTGTACCTTACTTTGAAATTCATATACCATTGCAGAAAACACCAAAACCAACGACCGTCGCCAAATTTTTTTGTCAACCGAACCCCTCTGTCCTTGTCAGCGCTTAATCCCCCCCGGTCGATGTAGGATTCAGTGTCATTTTAAAAATCGTTTTTATATCTGAAGGGGGCCCCCGGTGGCGCAGTTGGTTGAGGCACTGCGCTACAAACCGGCAGGGCGCGGGTTCGATTCCCGATGGTGCCGTTGCATAATGGTGCATAATCTTGTCGGTCGCACTGTGGCCCTGGGGTCGACTCAGCCTCTAACAGAAATGAGTACCAGGAATATTTCCTGGGGGGTAAACGCGGCCGGTGCGTAGGGCTGACAACCTTACCACCTTCATGTGCCGATTGTCTTGAAATCTGGGGGCTCAACCTCCTGGAACCCAAAGGGCCTGTCTTTTTTTTTACATCTGAAGGTTTTATTATTTGTCAATTTTAATACACAATTAATGATTACGTACTGATCTTCAACTGTGTTTATGCAGTTAACGTTTCCATTCCCTATGTTTTTTTGCCGGTATAAAAACCTAACCTCAATACTCTTACTGAAACTTAGTCCCCACATTCATTCGCTGTAGTTTACTGCAACGTAAACCTCGCGAATGTTGGACATTGACTTTGTATATGACGTTCAGAACACACCCTCCAGTCTCTGTCGATGTGAACGTTTGTGCTAGAGTGGTCGCTCGGTAATTCGGACCTTTGGGTCATACAGACAATTTTGGGCTAACTATAGCCCAGTATTTCCCACTGAAATCATTATAACAGTACATTATTATTATTATTATTATTATTATTATTATTATTATTATTAGTATATTAATACAAGCTGGAAGGTCGCGGGTCCGATTCCTGATTGTGTCATTGGCATTTTTCATTGACATAACCCTTTTGGCCGCACTATGGCGCTGGGGTCGACTTAGCCTCTAACAGAAATGAGCACCAGGGATGTCTCCTGTGGGTAAAGGTCGCCGGTGCGTAGGGCTGGCAACTTTACCATCTTCAAGTGCCGATTGTCTAGAAATTCAGGGAGCCTCAGCGTTATGGAGTCTTCCAGGCCTGTAATGGGATAGTTTCACTGTTGCATACAGTACTTCCGCTTGAAGGGGTTTTACGTTAGCCTTGAGTGACGGTTTGTTGTAGGTTACTTATTTATACTACGGAGTTCCACTTAGGGTCCAACCTTCGTCCCATTAGTCGGAATGACGGAAGGGCGACTGTATTTATACCAGAGTTCGAGAACGACGCTCTGTTCTGCGAAACAAGCCACATTTGACCAGTAAAAATGGGACCCACAGGGAATTCCGAAACGTTGTCAGGAAACTCGCCTCTCACATCGTGCCAAAACCCAAAAACCAGGAAACAAGCCTTAAAATCACTTGCCATGTCTGTGGTTCCGCAGGGTCACATTCTGTTCTTAGTATGCAGTTGACCTGCACAGCGTGGGTAGAGTGCCTTAACGCTCGCGATGATTGTCCGAGGAAAGCATATTGATCGTGTAAAAAACGCGTGTCTCTAGCACTGCATGATCTTCATTTCCCTGGTCGCCATTTGTTAAATGTTCCGTTTATTCCCCCCCCCCCGCCCCTCCCCCATGGCGCAACAGTCCGTAGTGGGTCAGGGTCTCCTCATTATCGAGGCTTCACGATCTCACTCAGACACACCACACTAGGGAGGACTCCTCGGGACGAATGATCAGTCCGTCACAGAGACCTCTACCTGACAACACACAACACTCAGAAGAGACAGACATCCCTGCCCCCGGCGGGATTCGAACCCGCAATCCCAGCAATATAACCTCCGCCTTTGACCGCGCGGCCACTGATAATTTGCTTATGGCAAGCCTAAAGTCAATTTCGTGCTCAGCTCTGACCACAGACAACACTACGGGAGATGACTCTATTATCTCACACGCACAATACACGACTGCACTTCAGCCCAATGTATTTTTATATGTAATGAATCGGTTGCTGGTTACAAACAAGGGACACACAGCTTTCCCCAGAGCAAACACCTGTCAAGGTCAACAGCAGACTCCTCAGTGATTGTCACTAGTTTAGGTTTTAATACGACTGTGTTTGTCGCACGTGCACTTTTAATGATAGACTGATTCATGCTGATGTTTATCTTCTTCTTCTTCTTCTTCTTCTTCTTCTTCTTCTTCTTCTTCTTGTATTACAGTACTTGGAGGACCTTAGCCTCTTTCAAAATTGTTCTCCACACTGCTCTCGGTCCTGTGTCTTGCGCCTCCAATTCTTTACGCCAATCTTCCTTAGATCTGTTTCACCTGACTCAAGGCGCCTTACCATGGGGTTGCCGACATGTCGAGTGCCCTCTGGTTTGTGTAATGTTAACTTTCCGCAAGGGTCCAGCTCTTGCATTTTGAAGAGGTGTCCCAGCCACCTCAGTCTTCCTGTTTTGATCACTCTGTGTCCGGTTCCTTGCAGAGCTTGTGAAGCTCATTATTGTATCTTATTCTCCAGATACCGCCCTCATTAATTGGGCCATAGATTCTTCTTAAAATTCTTCTTTCGAAGAGTTGGAGAAGATTTTTATCCTTCTCTGAGAGGGGCCAACGTTCACTTCCATATGTAAGTATGGGTGTTGTTAGAGTTTTAGACAACATACATTTTATCTGCCGTTTCAAATACGGTGAGTTCAGCTGTTTCTTTAACCCATAGCTAGCTTTATGCTGATGCTTATAGTGTCTTATATTTTTCTAACGAACTGAAAGAACCCCTCTACGGGCTACATATTTTTCAGACATCTATCAAACTGACAAAGAAAAAACCAACTCGTTATGGAGTCCGTCTTGAGATGACAATCGTTGCTCAACTTTTCAGTAAATTCAAAGCCCTTGGGCACCAGAGGTGTATTATCGTGTTCACAGGAGCACATCACTGGTCTAGATACTCAAACATCTGTGACAATAGAGAACTTCAAAGCCTTAGCACTGAATGGCGCTAGTCTTTTTACCACAGAATTTTGTGCATCAACCGTGTTGGTTCTGCCGTTAACAAACATTGTTCGTTTGGTGTCTTAACCTTTTAAAGCCTAGCGGTAACTTTTTATACGACCAGGTTTAACATTAAACAATTCTACGTGTTGCCCACATTGCGTTTATGTGTTTTGTACGGATCTCAGAAGAAACAGCAACTTTTGCCTTATAAAACATTAAGAGATTGGTTTTTGTAACCGAAGTGGAGAGTGTTTACAGCGCGGTACGCACTGAGTCCTTATATAAAAGAGATACGTTCCGTCTTTAAAGGGTTAATTAATTTTGGGACAGTTGAATCAATTTCACTGTCTGTTCCACCTACTGTTTCAAAAAAAGACTGAGGCCCACAGGTTGAAAAATGACCTTGCCAGGTGCCTCTCCATGGGGCGCTCTCCGAGGACAAGCGGCGCTCAGAATAGCCCGTTCAGTACGCGGTTGGCAGCCCTGAACTCCCCTGGGGAGAAGGAACAGAAATAGAGGAGTGCTGGCAAAACAGAACGGGCTGTTGTCTTCGGCAAGTCCCTTTACGAAAAAGGATTTTCTGCGAATGTCTCTTGAGCTTTTCTCAAATTAACTTGATAAAGGCAGGAGGAGCTATCAGCTGGCAATTTGACAGTTTAGTGACCCATTTTTTGTGGACTCGCAACGAAATTTGCAAAACTGCGCCTATTAACTTCGCTATGTTTGTCTGTCCGCGTGTAACAACTTAACGGATTTTCATTAAGTTTGGTATTGCAAAGGTTGACTAAAATGTCATGGCCAATTCGATTTTTGGTTCAAATCAGTTACTTTTGACGAACACTACATGTCCGCAATGTACGCCAATAAATAACGGTCGAAGCGAAAAATGTCCAAGTAAAATGTTGTGGAGAAAAATGAAGCATTATGTATTTTACTCTCAGGACATTTTCTCCGAAATTCCTGCTGTTTTCGAAACGGCTAATACGTCCGGGATTTCATGCTGTATCTTCTCATACTCCCAGAACGTTTGGGCCCAGTGTGAGCAAATGTTATATTGGGCGTCCTTCTTCGTACGTACATCTGTGGTACTCTTTATACGTAAGGAAGCGTCAGAAGTAAGCCGGAAATGTGACGTTATGCATGCCTTTCCTAACTTGTGCGTAATGCCGACTAAATTACATTTGTCAGGTAGAATACTACTGTTTCGCCCCGTCGCCATATTTTTATCTGCTAATGGTTCATATACGGTTGGTACTGCACTTCTGCTTATGATGTCTGTAGTAGTTAACCTTTTAAAGCCTAGCGGTAACTTTACAGACTACCAGGTTTAGCATTAAAAAATTCTACGTAGTGCCCACATTGCGTTTATGTGTTTTTGTACGGTTCTCAGAACAAACAGCAACTTTTGCCTTATAAAACATTAAGAGATTGGTTTTTATAACCGAAGTGGAGAGTGTTTACAGCGCGGTACGCACTGAGTCCTTATATAAAACAGATACGCTTCGTCTTTAATGGGTTAATCAGTAATCGGTATCAAAGTGACAAGTAAACAAACAGTGTCTAAATTTCTTGCGACCGCCCTGTTGCATTTTCACGTCTTTCAAAAAAAAATCCTTCGCCTAAGTTGCGTATTTCCTTAACATATAGTAAATATTCCAACCCTATGTAAAAGTAGGGGTCTCTACCTTAGCACTTTACCTTTATATCTGTGTTTTGCCTATTGATGGCCGATTGTCGGCCGAAACATGTAGTAATATGGTATAAATACTAAGGAAAAAGTAGTTGTGATTGTCTGTGTAAACTGGAAGCAGTGAACATGTACTGCCATACACAATTTCGAAATCCTTTAGCTGATTTAACCTTTATGGGAAAACTTCGCATAACCGCCATTTTTACGTTATTAACTTTTGGAAATTAAAAAATGCAAGACAGATTTTGTCTCTAGTATCCGGAGGATTCGGAAGTTTTCGGGGTAGAACTTAAAATATTGCGTATCATGTGCGTTTAATGTAGGTACGTGCAGTTTGTTACAATACCCAACCGCCTGTCAATAAGCATGCGTCATAGTGGGTACGATATGGCGCAGGCTTACTTTACAGTGCACCCTGCAACGCTGTCGTCAGTGTCATCAGTGCTAGCAAAGGTTGTACGTATCTTTGGCAAAGATGCTGGTAATCAACTGGGAAACTGCAGTGTTGGCTACAGAATAATTAAAAATATAGGCGCTGATCCCAGTGGCCGCGCGGTCTAAGGCGTGGGTCTGCGGCGGAGCGCTTGCTGGGATCGTGGGTTCGAATCCCACCAGGGGCATAGATTTTTTTCTCTTGTACAGTGTTTGTGTTGTCAGGTAGAGGTCTTTGCGATGGGCTGATCCCTCGTCCAGAGGAGTCCCACCGAATGTGGTGTGTGTTTGAGTGTGATCAAGTGAAAAATCAAAACCATGTACACCTGCTGTGAACAAGTAGGTAGAAGAGGGAAGGACTGCGAAACGAAACGAAACATCGTTTAATAAAGAATGATGTATTTGCCATCTAAAGTACACAAATTCTTTCGGTATTTGAAGCACACAACTACTGGGAACCGAATATGTTTCGATACAAACTGTAAATCATTATTAATTCATAAGCAGAGCCGAAACGTGTCGGGTTCCTAACATGACTCAAATAAACGAATTCTTCTGCTTTAGACGGTGAATAAAATTGTTCCTTATTGAATAGTCAATACCGAGTGTGGTAAGCACAGTGACAAATGTTACCATTCTGTATTCTACAGAATTGTGACGCCTCTGTTTTCTGTTTAATGTCGCGGACCGGTCAGAGAACACTCAAATACATTAAGAAATTTTCTCCGTATCCGTCATAAGTGGTCCCTGTCACAACGCCATGGCGAGTCCTCAGGTTGCGGTTGGAGGAACGGTCTCTAGATATGAAGGGTAGCTGCGAATCTATTGAATAAGCAGTCGCAGGCAGCTGACAAGGGGTGGTACTCCAGCTTGGGGGTTGGGCGAGGTGCTAAGAACGCGTCGCCTTAAAAAATAACCATGTTAGGAACCATTTCACAAGGTCTCGAGGTTGAATTGAGCCCTTGGTACGACATAAGCAGTGGGAGATTTGGGCCTGAGAGGGACGAAGTGACAGGGGAGTGGAGAAGACTACATAACGAGGAGCTTTATGATCTGTACTCCCCACCAAATGTTATTCCGAGTGTCCAAATAAGGAAGAATGAGATGGGCGGGGCGTGTGGCACGTATGGGGGAAAGATGCACGCTGGGTTTGGTGGGGGAGACCTGAGGGAAAGAGACCCTAAGCGTAGATGAGAAGATAATATTAAAATGAATCTTCAAAAAATGGGATGAGTTACATGGACTGGATTATTGATCTGGCTGAGGAGAGGGACGGGTGGCAGGCTGTTGTGAATGCGGTAATGAACCTTCGTGTTCCAAAAAATATGGGGAATTTCTTGGCTAGCTGAGGATCTGTTAGCGTCTCAGGAAGGGCTGTGCTCCGTGGAGTTAGTTAGTTAGTTAGTTAGTTAGTTAGTTAGTTAGTTAGTTAGTTGGTTGGTTGGTTGGTTGGTTGGTTGGTTGGTTGGTTGGTTGGTGCTGTAGTTACGTGCTGTGTACTCGTACCAATATATACGGTAGCCACGATTGTTAAAGCTATGTGTAGGGATTGCGGTATGGTTTTGAATGCGATTTCAATCCTCATCAACGTTCCCTCTAATATTTTTACAGTTGCGCGGACCTGCTGCTGCTGCTGCTCTGAGCAGAAAATTTTTACACGACCTGACGACTGCACGGCACATCAAACGTTTTTTCGTAATATGCATAATAAGAATATTTACAATGAAAATTGAAAAATTCCAGCTGCGCGGCAACAGTTCAGTGTTGGCGGGAGCATTTCAGTTACTGCTCTGCCGTGCATCCGCGCAGCTTAGAGGGAACATTGATCCACATGCCACTTTTTTAAAAACTACCGGTACGTAAGTATTTTTAAATTCATCATATAAGTGTCATTGCTACTCTGAAGTAAGTAGTAGCCGCGACACACATACGTCGTGATACTGACGATGAACTCTGCCGTACCGGTAATGAAGAGCTGGCACTGTATAGAACACGCAATCGTATAGCGTCTTTCAGACTTTTAGGGGGGTTGGGGATTGACTGCGCAAAATCCACCGCGAAGTATTCCAAATACCTTCTTCTTAGTCTTTCCCTCTTCTACCTACTTGTTCGCAGCAGGTGTCGGAGGTGTTTTGTGATTTCATTTGATCACACACAAACACACACCACAGTCAGTAGGACTACTCTGGACGAGGGATCGGCCCGTCGCAGAGACCTGTACCTGAGAACACAAACACTGTACAAGACAAACATCCATGCCTCCGGTGGGATTCGAACCCACGAACCCCGCAAGATCTCGGCCGCGGACCCACGCCTTAAACTGCGCGGCCACTGGGATGGGCATTCCAAATACCTGAGGAGTATAAATATATTATTTTACTTGCTGTTTGCTGTGGTTTTTAAACTAGGTCTTTAGATAAATGTATTCAATTTATTGTACCAACCAAATGCACGTTATTAGTTACATATGGCTGTTAAACACGTAGTTGCGACATGTTTCGGTACAAGCACACCATCTTCAGGCAGCGCAATGTGCCAGGTTTAAAACCAACTGCCAGTGACAAGCTGTTATCTACACTGTTCCACAGTCAGCAGGAGGCTCCTTTGTCGATGTCACTTGTGTATAAACGGTACAACTGGCACTGTTTTTAAAATCATTACGGTTAAAATGTGATTAATGTATGTCTTACATAATGAATGTAATTTATACAAATTAAAATTAATGTTGCGGCTGGCTGTGGAAGCTTCTGGTTTGTAGCATTATATGTTCAGTTCCTTCGGTCTGTTGGAAGCAAAGGCGAATTAGATGATGATGAAACTATAACAGTTTCATCATCATATACTTCGGATTCTGAAGCTGGAGGCAGGACGAAACGTTGGTGCCTATCGACATAACTACACGACGTCACGTTCCAAAAGACATTTCTTGCTGATGTCACGGCACCGTTTGTTGCGAATATTTGAAATATTGAACAACATACAAAGTGCTCGGAGTGGTGTGAAATATGAAGAGTATTTATAGCAGCCAGTGTAATTATATGCAATATTAACTCAAATACATGACTCAGACCTTGGATATTTGCATAACCAGTAGGAGCGCGTGGTATGACAAACAGGTATTGCTTGTTCCTTTGTTGTCATGAGCTGTATGCGTTCTGACTCAGACAATGCATAATTTGTATAATACGAAGAAGTCCTTGGGTAGAGGACTAGCCCATTAGAACGTGCTGTGTTGAATTTCACTTTCCAGTCGTATTTACTTTTATACAGAACTATAATTTTGCCTGTTGTTTTGTATGGGTGTGAAACTTGGTCTCTCTCACACTGAGGGAGGAACAAAGGCTGAGGGTGTTCGAGAATAGGGTGCTGAGGAGGATAGTTGGGCTAAGAGAGACGAGGTAACAGGGTAGTGGAGAAGACTACATAACGAGGAGCTTTATAATCTATACTCATCGCCGAATATTATTCGGGTAATCAAATCGAGAAGAATGATGGGTGGGGCATGTAGCACGTATGGGGGAAAAGAGAAGTGCGTACAGGATTTTGGTAGGGAGACCTGAGGGAAGGCGACCACTTGGGAGACCCAGGCGTAGATGGGAGGATAATAATAAAATGGATCTTCAAGAAGTGGGATGGGGGCATGGACTGGATTGAACTGGCTGAGGATAGGGACAGGTGGCAGGCTGTTGTGAATGCGGTAATGAACCTTCGTGTTCCATAAAATGCGGAGAATTTCTGGACTAGCTGAGGACCTGTTAGCTTCTCAAGAAGGACTCTGCTCCATGGAATTAGTTTAGTTACTTAAGTCGTATTTACCTTTTGGACAAGGCTGTACCATATCTTGTCACAGTTGTTACATTGTAATCGCTCCACATGAAACACGTAGCAGCCCACAGGCCCTTGGACCAGAGGTCCATTGGTCGATGATCGATTTATTACGGTCTTTCATTGTCAGCCCGTTCCATACATTGTTGGCCTAGATACTGGTAGATAGGTTCAGCATGTAGCAGGCATGGGAAAAGTAACAAATGCGTACAGAAATTTAGCCGGAAACTTCAAGAGACCACACTCTGCGGAGGATATTATTAAAGTTAATCTTAAAGAAACAGTGTCTGAGGCTGTGGAGTGAAATTACTTGGTTCAGAACAGGGCCGATTGGCGAGCAGTTTACAAATGATGGGGAAATTCTTGACTAGCTGAGGTCCTGTTACCTTCAACAGGACTGGTGCATGATTGAGTTAGCGCTCTGATACAAATTATACTGTATATTACACACAGTCTATGCCCAGCACTTGTTTGACGTTCATTTGTTTTAGGCGTTTTTCCTTCAAGGAACCTTGCCAATTTACAGTACTTCTTAATTTGCGCTGTCATGTTCGCTTTAACGCCCTTTGGCTGTCTCCATTCTATTACCCCAACTCCTTATCTCTGATGGGAATATTATTTCTTATTTGCGCCCACTCTTTCAAGAACGCAACTAGGGCGTAAAACAAGGGCTGACTGTCTATGTAACTACAGCTTCCTTACACCTAAGCTGTCCCTCGTATTATGGAGGGACCGGGTTCATATCTGGGCCCAGAGGCTGGCTATTCTATTTCATACTTTTCATTCTTTTCCTCAGTCACTGTAGACAAATTGTGCGATATTACCTCCAGATAGGCCACTACCACTTCCCTCTTCTACCTTTCCAGTTCATTATTCGGTGATTATTGCACTATTCGAGTCTCCGTCCTTAACTGACCATAAATAAATAAATAAATAAATACATACATACAGTCTTTCCTCAGCCAGCAGTCCGGCTATTCCGAACCCGTGGTTTTACTCGGAGTCCTCACGTCATACAGTGTCTGCCCTAATGCATCAATCAAACATTCCTCCCTTTCGATGATACAAATTATGCTTTTGAGACAGTGGCTAAAAGAAGCTAAGAAATTAATAATCCGCGCCCTTTCTAATCCCTAGGGTTCTTCAGGCAGTAAAAATTAATATTCTGCGTGGAAGCTACTCCCTAGGTTCCTCTGTCTGTCTATCTGTCTATCATAACATCAGCGCCTAAAATATTACACATATTCTTTTAAATTTCGATGTCGGCAACTTCCAGGAAGTGTCGGACAGACATGATTTGCAGCATACTGACCGGTACTTAATCCTTTAACGCCCAGTGGTCAATTGAATGTTAAAAAATTCTACGTTCTGCACACACAGTGTATTTGTGTGTTTTGTGTGGATCTCAGAACAAACAGCCATTATTTCCCTATACAGCATTAACTGGCTGGTTTTTATAACCGAGACGGAGTGTGTTTACTGCGCGGTACGAGCTGAACCTTTGCGTTGCATAATTGACGTTGATGTTAGTTTTGGTTGTGCCATGGCGCAGGCGGTTAGTCGCCAGCCCTTCATCACGGAGAACCGGGTTCGATCCCAGTTCAGTCCATGTGAAATTTGTGGTGGACGAGGTAATACTTGAATAGGTTTTTGTCTGGTAGTGTATTTCAGTTTTCCCCTTTCAGTACCATTCCACCAGTGCTCCATATTCTTCTTCAACCACATGTTGCTCTACCAGGAGGACAGTCAATCAAAACCGGGGAAGCAAAGGTCTTTCGGAAATCGGGGAGCATTGGACAAAAAAGTGCTTTCACATTTTAATCTTAGACTTTAAAGGGTTAAAGCTGTAAATGCACTTTTTAATACATGTGTCACAAACCGGTAATTTAACTTTGGTGAAGTCCAATATGAGAGACCATTGCGTGACGTTACTCCAGTGTTGCCGTCTCCTTGCTGGAAAAGTCGCTAAAAGGATCCAAGGAAAGTCTCCATCAAAATATCCATATTAAAAAAAGGAGTCGTTATATTCTAATTTATGCGTATTGTCTACAAGCTACGTTTGTCCGCCAGCGCACACATAGGTTACTGCTTCTTGACACCGGCCATACGTACATAAATCTGACTGTTCTGCCCAAGTACCTGGCACCACTGCACTGCATGACGTAGTTTGTTTATAACAAACAGGATTTAGTTGTTAAGTTTATAACCAGCCCAAAGTCAAATTTATGGCCATCCCATACCAGACAGAACGCTACATAAAATAACTGCAGTAACTCGCACGCACAAGACAACTCAGCACCGAGATACCCAAGTTTATGCCAAGATTCATTCGAACAAGGCATGCAATGTGCGTATAAGTGTAACACTGAGGCGCGTTCGCGTAACCATTTTTGTCGTGTTAAAGCAATAAGTATTACATATTCTGAGTGTGTGTCTGTTGTCTTTATTAGCAGCATGCAAAGCACATGCCTGTTCTGTGGCCTGTCTGGCTGTGCCATATTTTTTTTCCACATTATCTCATAGATGGCACGATTTTCGGGGGGGAAAAAAAGTTGCTGAACATAAGCGGTGTGTTTTAGTGTTTTTTACGACTTTTATGAAGCATTTCTCATTCTGAGAAGAATTCAGCAAGACACAATCACAAATATACTTAGGTTTTCATGTAAAATGCGCGTTGTTCTTGTCCGATTTTAATGAAAGTTTAATTTTCTCTACAAATTTTGGAAAAATCTTCGAATGCCGAATTTCATGGATATCCGTCCAGTAGGCGCCGAGTTTTTCCATGCGGACGAACGGACAGACATGACGCAACTAATAGTCGCTGTTTGCAAATTTGCAAACGCGCCTAAAAGCGCCAACAAGGTAGCCAATCGGAAATGTAACTTTTTGTCGCTAGGCGAAGATTGAAATCCGCTGGATTTAGTGACTTATCCGTGAAGTTGGCATCACTGCATTAATTGGTCATTTTTATTTTTATCCGTATTAACCGGTTTCAGAAAGTATACTAAAGGCCATAAGTGGCCTTACTAAACTGCAAAGAACGCTATTGTATTTTCCGTACACTACATTATGGAGTACAGCCTATCCTTTCGTCATAATTGTTGATACTACTGTAACTTGGCGTTCTAAAACCATGTAGTTGATGAAGCGTCCATTTGCTTCTTTTTCGTTTCGTAGTCTTTTACCGCTTCTACCTACTCCCAGTAGGTGTCGAGGTTGTTTATTATCACTTGATCACACTCAGACACACACCACAGTCGGTAGGACTCCTCTGGACGAAGGATCGGCCCATCGCAGAGACCTCTACCTGACAACACAAACACTGTACAAGTGAAAAAAAATTTATGTCCCTGGCGGGATTCGAACCCACAATCCCAGCAAGCGCTGGGTCGCAGACCTACGCCTTAGACCGCACGGCCACTGGAATCAACGCATTAGCTCCTGTTAGCCAGAAATGCCACACACACAGTGTGGGGTACTGGATATAATTGTTCACGGGCACATCATTCCCTGATATGTTTCGTCATGCTTAACCCTTTAAAGACGAAGCGTATCTGTTTCATATAAGGACTCGGTTCGTACCGCGCAGTACACACTCTCCATCGCGGCTACAGAAACCATTCAGCAAAAGGCAAAAGTCACTGAGATCGCTGTTTCAGGGGCCGCGGTGGCGCAGTTGGTTGAGGCACTGTGCTACAAACCGGCAGGTCGCGGGTTCGATTCAATGGATTTTTTCATTGGCATAATCCTGTCGGTCGCACTATGGCCCTGGGGTCGACTCAACCTCTAACAGAAATGAGTACCAGGAATATTTCCTGGGGGGTAAACGCGGCCGGTGCGTAGGGCTGACAACCTTACCACCTTCATGTGCCGATTGTCTAGAAATCTGGGAGCCTCAACCTCCTGGAACCCTAAGGGCCTGTCCAGGCCTGTAATGGGACTGAGATCCATATAAAACACATAAACGCAATGTGGGCACCACGCAGAATTGTTGAATGTTAAACGTGGGGGTACACAAAGTTAAAGCTAGGCTTTAAAAGGTTAAGGTGCTGGCACTTTCTATAGTGACCTCGGAGGCAACACATCTTTTTAAAACAGTGTTGCCAACGCACCAAACTGCACGGCGTCATATCCTAGGTGACTGTCATGCTGATATCGTCTTGACAGCCACTATTTTACATCTTACTTCCGTTAGTTACAGTGTGCTTATTTGAGTGTGATCGGCCCGTGAGGTGCGAGCGGCCGTGGCTAACAGTGATTCTCCCTCACCCACCAGTCCACTAAACTTGATAGAATGACGGTGTAAGGGATTTTGGTGTCAGAGAGTTACCTACGAACTTTTATATGTGGATTAGAGGTAGACACTTGAATACTAACGCGAACATGTCGTCTGTTTCTTTAAGATCCAGTGCAATACTTTTTATATTGTTCATACCGTGCGTTGTCGGTAGTCAAATCACACAATATTCAGTCCAACAAATGCACTGTGTTGTAATCAGACATTCTGTATTACAATATTTTGTTAATCGTACGTCTTTCGATCCCTTATGGGATCATCATCAGGGATTTATATAAAAGTAACATTTCACAAAACTGAACTAGCAACACATCTACACATTAACCTTTTAAAGCCTAGCGGTAACTTCACATACCACCAGGTTTAACATTAAAAAATTCTACGTGGTGCCCACATTGCGTTTATGTGTTTTGTACGGATCTCAGAACAAACAGCAACTTTTGCCTTATAAAACATTAAGAGATTGGTTTTTATAACCGAAGTGGAGAGTGTTTACAGCGCGGTACGCACTGAGTCCTTATATAAAACAGATACGCTTCGTCTTTAAAGGGTTAAAAAGGTTTAAAAACCAATTAGTGAAGGTGAATTAGTGAAGGTGTAGGCGATTGGTTTTGTACTGGATCCCAGCTATGCTGTGTTTTAGAGACTGCCTGCGTGTGTGTGGAAGGTGAAGCGATAATATATGCATTGCTAATTTAGTTCTGTGAAATGATACTTTGATATGAATCTCTGATGATGATCCCTTGGAGGATCGAAACAGGTAGGATCGATTAACAATATATGGTCATATAGAATATATATGAAAATAATAGAGTTTATTTTGTCGGACTGAATACTATGTGACCAGTTGAATATTATTCTTCCATCTATATTCAGGTCTCACTAGTGGTCACCTTCCCTCAGATTTTCCAATCGAAATTTTGTATTATGGCGTTTATCATGTCTTCCGTGAGTGGTACATACTCCATGCCTCTCCCGTCTGTTGATCGTCGTTGTACCGGGTGGCGCACGTACCCGCGCAGTCTTCTGCAAAGTCGTCCGCACATGCGCATACAGTTGTCTTAACCATCCGATGGCTGTGCGTGCGGAAACCGTGTACGAGGCGCTGAGCAGTGTCCATATGTGGTAGGAGAACCCTTCTAACGTCTCTTAAGGCTGGATGATAAGCTAACTAACTCCATAGAGCAGAGGCCTTCTTGAGAAGCTAACAGTTTCTCAGCTAGTCAAGAAATTCCCCGCATTTTATGGAACCCGGAGGTTCATTACCGCATTCACAACAGCCCGCCATCTGTCCCTATCCTGAGCCACCTCAATCCAGTCCATTCCCCATCCCACTTCTTGAAGATCCATTTTAATATTATCCTTCCATCTACGCCTGGGTCTCCCAAGTGGTCGCCTTCCTTCAGGTCCCCCCACCAAAATCCTCTATGCGCCTCTTTTTTCCCCCATACGTGCTACATGTCCCGCCCATCTCATTCTTCTCGATTTGATTACCCAAATAATATTTGGTGATGAGTACAGGTCAAGGCTACATTTATATCTGTCCGTAAATAATGACACGCTTCATTATACAATTTTCTCCAGCTTCCCCTGTTACTTTTTTTTTCTGATATTCCTTTATCTCCACGGCACTCTGTTTTCTAACACCTTGTACCTGTTGTTTTGTGACCCCCCCCCC